>JAUCMU010000125.1:16924349-16947687 GCA_032275025.1 Enteromius treurensis
TTCAGACCTTGATTAGCTTGTTCAGGTGTGTTTGATTAGGGTTAAAGCAAAACTCTGCAGGGCTGTGGCTCTCCAGGGGTGGCGAACATCAGCCGAAATTAGTAGTCTTGGAGTTGTTGCCACAGTTCTTTGGTCTCTATAAAGTATATCTTTCTTTTCTTTTTTTTTTACCTCTCCAGCATCTATGTTTAGGCTTAACATGTCTCTTTATTTCCAGGGCGACACTCCAAAGCATCGTGCCGAGAAGGCAAAAGATGCAGAACTTGCGGCGTATCTCGAGAACCGCCAGCACTACCAAATGATCCAGCGTGAGGACCAGGAGACTGCAGTTTGACCTTTAACCGCTCACCCTTCACCTCAACCAGTGTCCTCCTTTTTGTGCCAAAATAACAGTAACCAAAAAAAAAAGTATCGCTAAACCCATCCTAGGCTCTCTGGACTGCAGTGGGGGTGATACATTCCCAGAGAGGGAAAGATGGTCGCACATTTAACTGTCTCTAAAGAGAGGTCCCAAGCTTTCATCATCCTTTTCTGAATAACCTTTTGGACTTAATGTCTTTCATTTCATCGCACTGCCAAAACATAGACTAAGAGTTTATATGTATGAGACAGAATGCATTTCCCTCTATGTTAGTGCACTCATCAAGCTTGCTTTTCTAGTTTGACGATGCTGAATGTTAAATGAATACGGTGAGGATTTAAAGATGCATGTGTTGGTGTCTGTCTCCAGATTCATCCCTGTCTGTATCTGGAGCATTCACTGTAGCCCTGACTCCACAGCTAGTTTCAGTGCTCTCTTATGGCTGAGCATTAATCGGGTTAGTGGTAGAGACCTGAACCGGAACCAACATTTCAGTTAGCTGACTTATTTCCTAAAGAGCCATTAAATGACATGTTGTTAATATATAATGTAAAATTTTAGATTGCCCTGCACTGAAAGAGTTCAGGTTGTTTCAAAGATAGGAATGTATTCTGAGGTATCAGTACTATTTTCAGCATTTTGATAGATTTCCGTGCTGTTTCTAATAACATTCGGTACTGTAAATGTATGCGAGTAGCTTTCTGTTTAAGAGGCATTTGCACTGTAGCTTTGATCGCCTTCTTTATTCTATACTCTGGATTTATAATTGATGTACTAAAATATAGCTTCTTTCCTACAATATTTTTAAGTAAATAGATGTTTATATAATTTGTAGCTCTAAAAGATGTGTTGACCCGTTTGTATTATAAAGCTCTGTAAATTAGATTTTGGTTTATTGGAGTTGAGAACAGATCTCTCTGTGATTCAGCTCATTTTTCTTAAATCTTTGTGATAAAACAACGCACTCTACAAGAGTTTATTGTTTTGTTTTGGAATTTTTTATTTTTTTTTTAGTGCTGATGTCTTAATGCAGATTCAAGATTTTAGGATGCTTGTATTTATTTTCCTAAATCATTATATATTGAAATTCATTTGGCCTTGAAAGCATACATATTTAATAATATTAGTAATTTATGACTTATTTCAATTATTTACATTTATAGAGTGAAACTCTTCTCTGTCTAGAGAGTTGCTACTTCATTAATGATGTGACCCACTGGTTTCAAAGTTCTTTACAATATAATTATACAGTATGTATGCATATTCATATTGTAAATAAGTAACACACTGTGTTCGGGTGAACACACTAGCATCTTTAGCGCTCTTCATTTGCTGTAAGAAATGCATTTTCAGCACTCCTTATTGTCTTCTTTCTTTGGAAGGATGGAGTGTTTAGAAAAAAAACATCCATCCATCTCACCCCTTTACCCAGACTGCTGTTTGACAGGAGCCTTGATAAACGAGATTATATGAATGACATCATATGCCATAAACACTGAACTCTTTCAATAAACATGTGATATGTCTTAAAGGTTGATTTTCCTAAATTCTAAGACTTTTTAAGGGTTTGCGATCCCCCCCTCAGGCTTTAGACCTATATAGTATTTTTTCATTCTTTTCATATCCCATCTGAGAAGAGTAGTAGTTTCGTATAGTTTAGAAAGACATGCATTCTGGGGGAAAACAAAGCTAGCAGATGGGCTAACACTGTAAATGGTCTTCAAGCCAACAGAGCTTTTTACTCAATCACGCCAAATGCATTCCTTTACTGAGGAATTTAGATCATTGAATTTTACTGTTTGAGATAAACAGCCTACAGGAACCTCGCGCGCTCACAGTGATTGAAGGGATTAAGAGACAATTTTGAGGCTTTCAATTGCTTCATAATTATCATAATCCTAAAACTAGAGTTTGTCAGGCTAATAGGCAGAACAGATGGTATGGATTTGCCACAAGTGTTTGAATTCATTCATCAACACTTATATACTCTGGCAGTTAAAACAAACTTTAGTGTCGCTTAAATCTGAGAATTCAGTTGTACTGAGTATATGATATAGTTTCAGATTTCTTCTTGTTTAAAATATGTTAGAAATGTGCTACCGTGCTTTATCTTTTTTCTGTAAAACATCTAATGGATTTGGCCTTGAATTGCTGAAGTGATCTCCCGATGTATGTCCACAATTCCATACCTGATTATGAGCAGTATGAATTGTTTGACTAGCATGATGATGTCTTACTGCATGAACTAAGTCCACAGCTGTTAACTCCAGTTTTAAGTGCCGTGGACAGCATTGAGCATATCATTTCTATAAGGCAAGTTAGAATTGCATTGAAATAGCCCACTGTTACTTTTCATTTAGTCTGGTTTTAAGATTTTGTCACCTAGACTTTAATGATATGGCTGTTTTATTTTGGTGTTGATCCATTTACTCCATGGCACACTCAGAAGAGATTTAAAGTGATGCTGGCAGCCCTTCGGTCTCCCCTGCTATGATTCATTTTTGTCCGATCAACAGATCATGATTATGGTTCTGTATTATTCATTATAAATAATTCATACCTACATGTTTTCTCAAGCAGCTATTCACAGCTGGACCTTACATGTCCTTCCATTATCTTATTAAAACCAAGTTTTAGATCCATAGCTTATTTCAGCCTCTCTAATCGTCAGCAATACTCTATTTATGCCATTAAATACATTTCCTAGTTTTCTTCATATAATGGAGACACTACTGAAGTAAATTCCATGTTCAGTACTTCATCTTCAATATTATGAATTTCACACATTTTTAACAGCATTACTTAAGAGATTAGATTTCTTAAGTAAATTTCTCAAGAAATCTTACTACTATTTTCTTTTTTTTTATTCTTATGTGGAAATCTCCTTACTTTTACTTTCACTTTCAAAGGGCAAAGCAATGTAATATGTATGTATTTTGAATTTCTAAATGTGTTTTGTTGCTGTGTATTTTCTTGTTCAATTAAGCTCTTAAGCCTTTAGCCATCATTGAGATGCATGAAAGGAGTAAGAAAATGAAGAACTGCCTCTTTCATTGAGTTACAGGGAAAACGATCTAAGACACTGACACTAATTTGTGTCTAGTTTTAAGTTTGGGTTTTTTGTTTTGTTTTTTATTTTAGTTGAGTTGCGGTGCAATTCAAGGCTAGGATTTGTTAGAGGTTTTGATAAGGAGAAACAGAAAGCGTGGGTTCCAGTGCAATACATTGGGTTTAAAAAAAAAAAATGTTTCATGAATATTTTGTTCTTTAATGTAGTCAGTATTTATCTCTTCACTGAATTTATTCTGTTACTGTCTGGTTAATGAAATAATAAAGCATACTGAATGTTTCATACTGAACAGCAAGGTCATTTGTTGCTTAAAACACAGATCATTTAAGAAACTGGGTGTTGAGTTTCTGTCCTCTCTTACAATCTTACAACACCTATGAATAAGCATTTTAAAGCATATTTGGGATTCATTGTAAAGAATTGTGAGATGCTTTTTCAATGCCTCAAGAACAGTCCCACATACTTGAGTCTATTGTCTTCATGTACAATGATTAAATGCTGTGGCTGCTTACAGTATTTTAAGGTAAGATCCACATTGGTACTGTAGACATTCACTACCGAGAAATTTGTAAGAAGACCCCTTTTTTTAAAGTTTCTATTTATTTTATTGTGTTGTCAGTAAGTATTTTTGGTTACGTCAACTTTGAAACGTCGTCTCGACAACATTTATTTATTTATTACATTTTTTTGAGGAGCCTGTGAAAAATGTATATTCTTCTGCACTGCATTCAGGTCTCCCTCTAATCCACAGATGATGAATGCGAGGCTTTTGCAGTCTGGAACGGCTCGGTGCTGTTTTCATTTTAATGTAGTTGTATTAACAATATTTCACTCAGACTCTGATACAGAGTTTCTTTTTGTCTCTGCCGGCTCAGAGATGATTATTAATAAGAAAAATGCGATTCCTGTCCCTGGCTGCAGCCAGTCATGATATCCGTCATTGAGTTATCACCATATATGATATGAGTGTAGAATCCTGATGATGTGCAGACACATCCATCGTTCAGTGACTTCCATTGTTTTGGAGTAGTCATAGCTATGCTCAGCTCTTTGCAATATTTTATTTATTTATTTATAACCCTAACTTATTCATCATTTTTCTTATATATGATTGCATTAGTCTTGAAAAAAAAATATATATATATATATTTATGTACATATATAAATATTAATGAATACATCTCAAACTAATGTAAAACCATTTTGTTACAGAATTGATTATCCAATTTTTCAGGTTGTGTAAATTAACATGATTAAACACAATTTGAATGAGCATAATTTAACCAATTAATCAACATTAACCTGGCAACATGACACCTTGCTTTAAACTATTGCAACTATTTAGGCTACTTACCTTTTTAATAGAACAACATCTTTAGTGTTTAGGATGCTTCTGAATTGTGAGCTTGTTTAAAGTCATTGCAGTTGTCTTTCACTATGTATTTATTCGTTTTTGAAGTGAAAAAGACCATCAGCATGTGTATGTGAGAGGAAGTCTATTCTTCTGGTCCTGCTCCAAGTGACCCCTGCGCTTTAAATAATCACAACATGAATAGCGGCTACACTTCTGTCATAGACTTCATCCTTAACTCTTTAACCTTTTCATGGACGAACACTCACATGCTGGTTCACCCTTTGCCTATTTGGCAAGCTTTCCCATGACTTCCCGTTGATCTAAAGGAGCAGAGAGTGGGGAGAGGAGGAGAGTTTGGGTTTTGTTGATCATTTGTGGTGGCTGTGGAGCTGCATTGTATTCAAGCAGTGATTGTTCCATCTGGTCCTCTGTTGTGAGACAGAGGTTTCTCTGTAGAGAGCGGGGGGGAGGTCTTGCCTTTTCAGGTTGCTACAAAACATGTAGCCTGTGTAAACCTCTCAACCCGTTCTTTCTTTCTTTTTGTTCCTCACCCCACTTTGATTTCCTCCATCACCCCCCATTTTCCCTGTGGTCTGTTTAAGGGCTCTTGAAGCGGATGTGTGAAATGGACAGTACTTTGCATTCAGAAGTATCTTATTTATATATTTAGTTACTATAGAGCCTCTAATTGAGGTTATTTTAATCACCTCCATTTGAAACGTTTTAGGGGGAAACACTGCAAAACCCTGTTTTTTAATGCGTTTGTTTGATTTTTCAGAAAGTTTTTTTTTTTTTTTTAAGAAGACATCCAAAATACTGTTTCTTTTATAACAGTTTATATTTGTATCAATAGATTCCAATTGCTATACATATTAGTTTAAGTTTTTTCTTCTACACTGAGCCATACATCTCCACTTAGTACCTGCGCACAACAGCTTAATATTTATATTCCTGTCTATATTCGGAAGGTTTTAACAGAGGGATTTATTCAAATCTAATTTTCTTGAAAACATAAAACGTTTTATTCCCCCCCAAAACTGTCCAAATGTATTGTTTTCTGTCTGTTCTAAGCATTTTCTGAATTATGGAGCAACAAAATGAGATTCTGACTTCCCTGACTTGACTTCCAGTGTTTAGATTAGGTTCTTAAATGTATGCAAATTAGTGCATTTTTCATTAAATAATGCATAATATGCATATTTAAACTTTATAATACAAACAATTTTTTTTTGCCATTATTAATGTAATCAATCAACTAGTTTAGTTTAGTTAATATTTTACCCTGTTCACCCGCAGTGTCTCACCTTAAAATAAATTCTATAACTTGTGATCAAATCAAATCCATTTAATGTAATGAATGTTGTGATGGATGTTGGCCATTACTGCCATTATTTTTTAAAGCAAGATCTATAGAAGATGTGCTCTGAGTTTTTCTGTAAGCTTTACATTTGAGTCAATCAGTTTAAAATGTGATCTGACGTTCCACATCCTTGTCATTTGCAGTCCTTTTTTATAGAGGTGCCGTGTATGTGTTGCTGTAAAGTGCATGATTGTGCGACAAGTGTGTGTTTTTCTACAGTAAGAGTACAGTATGTGAACGCTGGAGAATGGCTCTATGGGTAGAGTTGGCTCAGGTCATTGTATGTGTTCTGTTCTGGCCTGTCTCAGCCTGCAGAGAGATTGTTTATCTGACTGCACCATTTGTCCTATTGAGCCGCTGTTTCCTGCCCTCAGGGGTCTCCACACACGTTCACAAATACACCCACATGAAATCACATAGCAGGCAAAAAAGAAGAGAATCTATAGCCTCTAAAAACATTTTAGTTGTTTAAAACGATTTAGCAGTATAAACAAAAAAGGAAAAAGTCCTTTTAAAAGTCAGAAAGTACTTTAATGAATTACAGCTAGCTGTTGTTTGGAAATCAGGAGATAACTGTGTTCATTAATACTAGTAGAAGATGTGTAATCTACAGACTCAAACTGTCCTGTTTTTATTGAAATTCCAGACTAAACTTCTTAGTTTGTATCCATTACATTTCCATTGATTTTATTCTGAGGTACTTTTTAAAAGTATTTTCATCACACATAGCCTAGCCTATAATAGTACTGTATACTCAATTTCTATTTTTTAGACTATATTATTCATCTTATTACATCGTCTGACGATTCAATGATTATTAATTTTTTTTGTTTTGTTACAGTACAGGTCTCATGGCTGTGCCTGAGGTCTATTGACTAAGGCTGACGTGGGCTGCGACGTCACGGCGGGGTTAATTTAAATGGGGTTCAGGGAGAAAGAAGCGGATTAAATTAGTTTGGGGGAAACAAAGAGCCGGAGCGACGCATAAAGGCGGATGCTGGAGAAGAGTTCACGCACACAACTCCAGCAAGACATTTCAGTTCTCCAGTGTGGAAACTTTCACCACAGAAAACAAGTGAGTTCAGTTATCGGTCCGGTACATGACTTTTTCTGTTTGATTTACTCTGTTAAACTTTTTAAAAGTGCTACTGGGAAGTTAGAAAGCGAAAAAGTGAAGTGACTTTTTTTTTTCAAGCGAAATACTCTTAGGCTTCGAAAGAAAAATAAGATTTAGACCCAAAAGAAGTGCGGAGAAAACATTTTTAAAAGTTTGTTTTTCTGAGGACACTTGAATATTTTTTTAAGAACATCGTTTAGATAGGCTTAACCTCCAGTATGACTTCAGTGGACGTATTTGCTAATACTCTTGAATTGGTCTGAGGGGATTTGTTTTCCATAAAATAACTTACTAGATGTTTTGAGGTGCGCCGCGAGCATTTCTGCGTAAAAATATAAAAATTAGTATAGAACATAAAGCTGACGAGGTATTATTATAGGCTATATATCAATGTCAATCTCTCTCTCTCTCTCAATAACTTACTATGGATTATATAAAACTACTTAAATATACAGTTTTAATAGAAATAGAAAATGTAAAAAATATTTAAATTGGTTGTGGATAAATTTTCCCTATTTTAAGTCAAATATTATAGTATTAGTATTCTGTTGCAAAACCTTTTAAATGCATTTTTTGGGCATCATTAGGCATGTTCTGGGTTGCCTTGCCTCTCACTCACAGTCAGTGTGTCCAGGTGCTGTGTGGATAGGCTATCTTTGCAAAACAAGTTTTTGCACAAACTAACCAATAGTGTTGAAGAGATGCTTATTGGTGTTATAAGTGTCTTATTCTTTGGCTTATTTCAGTCTGCTTGAAATGTAAGTAGTACATCATGTATTTTAATATCTGATGTGTGTGTGTGTGGCAGCTAATGCCTTAAACGGAGAATCACCATAATTCAGTTCTGATGCTCAAATCCTGTGTGTGTGTGTGTGTTTGTACAGGCATTTGTGGTTTACGAGGACACAAATGTGTATAATGACATGGGTACTACAACGTAAACATGATTTATGAGGACACTTCCTGTGTCCCTGTAAAACAAAAGGCTTAAAAAACATATTAAACAGTGTTTTATGAAATTCAAAAAGTGCACATAGTTTCCTGTAAGGTGTAGGTTTAGGTGTAGGGTCAGTGTAGGGCAATACCACATACAGTCTGTATGGTATAAAAACCATTACCCTTATGGAGAGTCCCCGTAAACCACAGATGCAAGTATGTGTGTGCGAGCGTTAGGGATCATTGTGCATTTAATGCTCTTGGCTTCATTCACTCCCTCTCTCTCCTCTTGAATAGAGTGATTAAAGTGAGTATGGTCAAAGGGTGCAGGGCAGAAAGGAAGAGGGCCGCGTTCCATCTTTTCTTCTCTTGCTCTTTCAGAGACCCTTTTCACCTGACCTGCATTCTGACCTGCCCCCCTACTCTTTCATTTCTTTCTCTTTAAACACTTTCAGGGCCTTTTCATCTCAGAGTTGGACTAAGAAATTGCAAAAAATGCACTTTTATTGAAGGGATTACACATTTGGAGCTATACCACTTCACAGCACTTCGGCAAAGTTGTAAACATTCAACCTTTTGGCCTCTGCCCCGTAAGCATATACAGTTGCAGAGAGAGAGAGAGGGATTCTTCAGGTCAAAACACTGTGATCAGATAAAATGAAACGGACAGTAAGAGAGAGAGAAATAGGTAATGTGATTGTTAACCAGTTCAAATAAATAATATTGATATAATGATATTACAAAGCCTTATTGCCCTCTGCATAGTAAAGATATGCTTTTAACTCAGCTTCTGGATATGTGAGTGTGTGTCTTTAGTCACTGATTTCTCTTAAGGAGCACAGATGTAGTTACACGTTAAGTTTTGTGTGTGTGCCTCACTAACTCTGAACTCTCAGATTCACAGGCCTCCAGTGCTATGCTGGTCACAGTTTCTGTCAGAAAGCATTTGGTGTAACACTTACCTAATGCTTCACAGCACTGAACTGGTGACAGCCTTTGTGTGCGTGTGTGTGTGTGGACATCACCCAGCTGCACACGCCCATCAGAAAGAATGATGGGAGACTCACAGTGATTTATGACTGCTAGCCTTAGACCTGTGTTTGAGTATATCTTGTGCCGAAGTGAACTTAAACAGCTGTTTTTGGTTCGAACACTGTCTCCAGACGTCTCTCCTCCCCCGTGTCTGTCTGTCAGTCTGTCTCTCCGCGGTTTAGATGACTGATAAAGCCAGTGCTGACTTGAACTCCGTCTGCACTGTCTCAAGACATAACGTGCTGTACCAGCTCAGCCTTAAGGGCCTGCTTTGCCTCAGACTTAATGAAAGCAGCTCCGTTTAATATAGTCTTTACAGAAAAACGCTGCATTCATAACGGAGTTGAAGAGTTGCTGAAAGGAGAGACTCCAAATGGAAATCTGTAATTGAAAAGTGGCACTGATAAGCGTGAAACTGTGCCATATGTCTGGCTATGAGTGAAGTGGGTCAGAGCTTTGTGTTGTTTTCTCTGCTATGGAAATGAGTTTGAAGTCCAGCTGGTTGCGCGGCGAGGGACTCGCACACTCAAGCGCTGGGTGCTGGAACGCTCTGAAAAGATGTGAGGGGAGGAGAGAGGACCAGAGGAGGGGAGAGAAGAGAAACCGTGTGTGTCCAGCGGTCCCGCATTCCTCTGTGCTTGTGATAATGGAAGCCCCATGGCGTATGATGAGTGAGTAAGGGCCTCAAAGAGTGTGTGTTTCTGTGAGAGGAATGGGCCTTTTAAAGGGCTTTCTACCGTCAGAGTGTGTGTGTGTGTGTGTGTGTGTGGACCCAGCGGGTCAGAACAGCCTCGTTAGGATGTCTGGAATACCCCCTCCCCATCATTCACACACACACACACATCCCACAAAGAAGACTGCCTGATGAGAGATTTCGGAGAAAGGTCAGAGAAAAAAGGTGAGGAGGGGGAATTTTTTTGGACCCAGAGAGGGGGTGAAGACATTTTTGGGCCAGGAAAATGGGGGTTGGGGCGCTTAAGATTTGTGTTTTTCTGAGAGAGGTTAGTCACGCTCCGCTGAGCGTCTGACACTTAATTACTGTTTGGAGGGAGTTGCAGGATTAACTGGGTCAACAGAATATTTTATAAACGGCTTTAGAAGAGCATTTAGTGTCTCAGAGTGAGAGATGGAGGGAGAAAACAGAGGTAGAAAGCATTTTACTGCCTCTGCTTATGGTGACCTATAAAGGTCTGGCGCCTGAGTGATGAGGGATGCCGTTTGTGCTGGGACAGAAGTTTGAGTTGGAAGTTACGGCTGAGAGATAGCTCAACCACAACGGGAACGAGAGCGGCTAGAAGACATGTGATCCGATGGGCCCTCTCAAGCAAATGAATGGACGGACGGACACTTGGAGTGCTGTGAATGGAAAGCGGTATAGTCAGAATGAGAGACTTGTTTGGGCCTAATAGATGCTTAATTATCCTCAAAGATGGTACAATACTGCTTTTCACCAGTCTGGCTAATTCTGGCTGCTTTGAGTTTTGCGTCTTACAGGGTCCGTCCTCTCTTTCAACAGGAGATCAGCTTTTGTTACCGTTAATTGCTTTTTTCCTACTAACAGAACTCTGAACCAGGATGTCGTCTTATTGACAAAAAAGTCACTCCCACACTGACAATGGTGCGGAGTTGTTAGTAAATGTGTCTGTGGGAAGCTGGCTGATGTGTGAATGTGCATTCTGTAATCTGTGTGGGTCCATATGTGAGTGTACGTCTCTGCGTGAGCTGCTGCTCCATATATTCACGGAGCGTTCCGGAAGAATGGCATCCCGCAGCGATGATTCCTTTCTCTTCAGACAATACGCTCCTGCTATCTCACAGCACGCGGGCGAATCATCGCCATGGAGATCACAAGCAGAGGCTAAAGTGCGCGCTCACGCAGCCAGAGTCACAAACACAAAACCCATATAAACAGATCTGTGTACATGGAGAAACCCTTACTGGAGATGATCCAAGCGAGACTGAAAAAGCTTTTTCTGAGATTGGCACCTACCATTCGCCGTGTAAAAGGAAATAAACACCTTCGAAGACACATGACAAGTTTCTTTCTTTTGAGTGTGAATGGATGTTAGTCAGGGTTGCAAATGTTCTCGTGTCGCTTTGGATGTTTATGTTTCCTGAGCAATAAAAGCAATAAGGTAGTGCAGTGGTGGTGCTTTCGGTGCCAAGAACGCCGTATTATCATAATTCACCATGTATTCTCCCATTTCAGTAGCTGTTACATCATACTTCTGTGTGAGGTGTTTGTGTGCCATTTCAGTGGGCGGCTGGAAAAATGTAAGCGCCGTTGTTACATTGTAATCTGGTGGCAGTGATAGCAGAGAATCACGCTATCCTTCAGCATTATGACCTTTTGTGTTTGCACGAGCCAAGTCTGCGACATTTTAATGCCAGTCCATTGAATTGAGTCAGTGAAGCTCTAATTAATCATTCTGAATGATCACGCTTATCGGCTCCATTCGCTCATCTCTAATTGGGATTTTGAAATATTAAAAGGGCGAAGTAACTCCTCGGCATAGATGGCTCGATTGCTGTCCTGCCCTTTGATAACAGTACTTGTGACAGAAACCGTTGAGTCACTGAAAACTGCAATTTTGCTCTGCAACAGCTGATGATTCTGTGTTTTTCAGGATGCGTGGCCTGTTTTCCACCCTCATCGTGGTGCTGGTGGCCTTAATGATCGTGACCACAGAGGCTGGGAAAAACAAGAAAGGTATAAAATATTGCAAGGGAGCTTCTCTCCATTAGTTCAGCTCTCATATAGAATTACATCTTGTGATTTCTCACTTTGAATCTTAAAGCTGCAATACACTGCTTTTGGACAGGTTTTGCCCCAATTTGCAAGTCTGAGCCAGTCTACAATTTTTGGCCATTTTATAGAAAATTGCATGAAGTGTATGCTGTATATTCCTTCAGACTCTGATTCTATCCAGATGATGTATTTCTAACATGTTATTTCTATTTGCTATCCAAACATGATATTTTGAGCCAGTTATAGAACACATATTTTTACTCACCGTGATGCTTCTATAGACCGTTTCATCGACAACATAAACAAACGTTACTGCGCAAATGCGTGCTTTTGTGGCCTTAACTTAACTTCTGGTAAACATCCAAATAGAATCAATAACAACAGCAAAGTTCTTCTAGAGTACATTATTATGTTTTAAACGTGCATTAGGTGCTCATGTTTATTCAACAATTATATGGGAAACACATCCCACAGCAAAATAACCTGAGACCAACGTCATTACTCATTATACCGCTTGAAAATCTGATGATGTGTGATTTTCAAGTGTTCACTGTATATTGCCCAATTTGTCCTTCTTACATACGCAACAAGTGTGATGCCTAGTTGTTTCAAATCTGTTCTGGTTTTAAAAGTCATTTAATGTGCCTTAAAGGGACAGTTCACCCCAAAAAACTAAAATTGTCATCATGTACTCACCCTCATGTTGTTGCAAGAGTTTCATTCTTTGTTAAATGTGAAAGAAAATATATAGAAAAATGTTAGTAACCAAACCGTTTGTAAATACCGAAGCCAGTAGCTACCAGCAACCATTTGCTTACCAACAAAATATGTTTTCAGTTTAATCACTTTAAGCAAATAATGAAATATTACTGAAGGTTAGTTGTTGAGTTTATGTGATACATGACTGAAAGGGAGAAACAAAATAACACTGCTGCCTGTGTGCTATGTGACAGAGAAGAATAAAGGAGGTAAGGGTGCTTCGGACTGTGCGGAGTGGCGCTTTGGCAGTTGTGTGGCCAATAACGGCGACTGTGGAGCAGGCACGAGGGAAGGCACGTGCAATGAGCAGACCAAGAAAGTCAAATGCCGAGTGCCCTGCAACTGGAAGAAAGACTTTGGAGGTGAGTGAGACTGGTTAACCAGCTGAAAGTTCCTTGTTTTATTTAGCTATCGGATTATTTCTAGCATTGTGTTTTTCTATTTAGTTTTTTTATTTACTGTGCATTTCATATTACACGCTAAATCGTAATTCATTCCATGCAGCTGACTGCAAGTATAAGTTTGGAAACTGGGGTGAGTGTGATGCAACCACAAGCACAAAGAGCCGCACTGGCACTCTTGTAAAGGCTCTCTTCAGCGTCGACTGTCAGCAAACCATCGCTGTGACCAAACCCTGCACCACCAAGGTCAAAAACAAAAACAAAGGTACAAACCCAAAACTGACATTTTTAATAAGAGCGTCCTCAAACACGCATGACTCAACAGGTGCAGCATTGTTAGCAGCGCTTTACTTTGGTTTGGCTGAATGGAAACGGTAAAGCGTGTAATCTGCTCTGGTTGCGTAATCTTGGCCTGTTGGCCGTGGTGGGTGTTTGAGTGGGATTCTGAAATCAATAATGAACCTCTGCTCGTACATAAGAGGCAGATGTCTAAGTCAGTTCTTTCAAATCGTATGTTTGTGGTTAATATGCTTATCTGAATGTGGATGTGCGCATTATTTATGTAGCATTATTTTCTCAGAACATATGCGTTTCCTAACCAGCGTGAGACAGGGAGGGTTTACCGCTAGATCTGAATAATGAGATTTGGTGTCAATCTCTCCACAGGAAAGAAAGGCAAGGGGAAAGGCAACTAAAGGGAGCAAGAGATCCAGAGGAGCAGTAAACACCCCGTGATCATCCTTCATTCAAACACGGCCTTTTATATCTCTGTACTCGGTGTTCTTCAGCATGAGCGGACCTCGCACTACAGCCACAAACACATAGCTTTAGAAGACTATGACAGAGAACCAGCTGAGTATTTGACACGTTACGTGACTCTTTCATGGGAGGGTGGGGGGAGAGAGAATAAAATGCCGTTGTTTAGCGTGTGGTGCCCTGTAGTTGACCCATTCCTCTGATGTTCCCCTCCAGCACAGATCTCTCTTTCTCTCTCTATTTTTATTATCTATCAACTGCCTCATCTGCTGAAGGACAGCAATCAGTAGGTCTCAATCAGACGCATCTATTTTATTACTGTTTTACTTACACATTTGGTTTTGTAAAATTGTGTAATTTACAGGATTATTTTACTAGCGGGGTATACAAGTAGTGTTTGGATAAGTCACCCTTCTCTTATTTTGTATCCTATAATATAAAACTGAGGAGTGTTGTTTGAAATAAATGATTTCTCTTTTTCTATAAAAGGTGTAGTTTATGTAAAAGCAAAAATACCCCAATACTGTTACTTTTGACTTGACTGTTACTAACAGATCTGAGGTTGGCAGAGGGTTGCCAGCGCGGAGAGGAGACCGTTCCCTCATGTGCAAACCTGTTTTATAAGCATTTAAGAAAGACAGTAATGTTTTGTTACTGAGCGTTGTGTGTTATGTGTAGTTAACTACAAGTAAATGAGTGATGACAGTTCATTATTAAAGACACTTGAGCCCTCTAAATTTCTCATTATGCAAACTAATATGTGTGTTCATGAATATGTAAAGAATAAGCACTCTCCTCCGGGTCAGTGCGCTTAAGATCTTTATTAAGCTTTATTATGCAATAGAAAAAGAACCATACACTCTTATGTACACTGGCTCTTTAAGGGCAGTGGTAGATAAGTCAATAATTACAGTGTGTTCATTCCATCAGCTTCACTGGAGTAATAAACATTGACTTTGCCCTACAGCAGGTACAGTTAAATGGGGGATGTCTTCATTAATCCCTGTAATAATTTACATTTTATAAACATCTGAAGTGGCTGAGAGCATGATGTCATTTTATCTAATAGATGCGAAGATTTGAGAACAATATTTAGAAACCGATCGGATTGCTTGATTGAATTTCTTTAGTACAGTTACAAAAGGAATTATAGTTTAATAACTCTCTTAGATAACAATATTCCAGTGTGAAGTCTTCTTAGAGTTTGCATCACAGTTCGGAATCGTTTTTATAAAAGGACATCTAAGTTTGTAGCGTACAGTCTACTTCAACACAGTTCATGTATCAGAAGACCAAAGCAAGTTTAAAACACTCAGAAAAATGGAAATCTGGTTTTAAATTCTTTTTTAATGGCATAATAGTCACTTAGCCTGTCTTTACAGCTCATTAAAAAGAGATTGAGGGCTGGTTTGGAGATACAGATGCTATGAATGGAAATTTGATGTGTATATGAGGTAGAAACATGAAACCAAACCCAAAAAGTCTCTGCATCTTAAAATTATGCTAATGTATGAATAATCTCTCTTGCGGACCGGGACCAGAGTGCCACGACCTCTTTGGTTTAATGCTTTAAAGTCTGTAACTGCTGAAACTGGCAGCTTGTTAATAATGTAACAACATGAGCCCTAAAACGTCAACACATTTCTCCCCCTGTGCTAATTCTGACCACATGTTCTCAAGCTGCAGTTTCATCAGTTACAAACCGTGTATTAAAATACAAACGAGGCGAAATTATATTGCACCATGAGAAAACGATATTATGAAGTGGGTCTCTACTAAATCAACATTGTGTTTTACGGGGGGAAATAAAACCAATTTTCCATTTCTCAAAATTACGGACAGTCCGAAAGTCCGCCCAGATTTAAACGAAATGCTTGAAATTGAACATCTTATAAACAGGTTAAATAAATGTACTAGTCTTCTCGTCTCAGATTTTTTTTTCCCGAGTTTATCACAAATTATAAATGGTTTCAACAGTTTTGCATACAGACAACGATACATTTAATATTTAATCTGTAAAATCACATGAAGATCACCAACTAAATACAAGAGGAACACAAACATCCAGACATCAAATGCAGGGAAGAAATAATACTTTCAAGAGCATATATTCATCATAACTAAACATATTTACACACCTCTGTAAGATCAAACCTTTACAGTGACATTTCTCAGCTCAGTATAGAATGTCTCATCCCATTAAAGTCTGTAATGCCTATCCCAATCCATTGAGGAGATCCTTTTGAATTTTGACCTATTCCAGAACCTCAAGAGGATCACACTAAGAGGATAATGATGACTAACTTCTCCCGAGCTGAACCACATGCCCTGAATTTGTCGCTCTGAATATAATGGACTACACCGCTGTTGTGGTCAGCAAGCAGCTTCAGTCTATGACTTCCTTCATGTGGAACGTGGAAGGTGCAGGTATAGGAAAAACTGAATGTCACTCGGGACAACCGTGCTTTCTTGGCGAGTCAAACAGGAATTAAGCTTTTCCATATGTTTCCATTCTCCGATTGCATCTTGTTCACCTGCATCCTCTCACAGAAATCTGGGTCAGAAACAGTGTTAATACTAACCAAGAGGACTTGATTGATACCATTTGTGCTGTACTGGGAATATAAGTGAATCAATAAAATCCTGTATTTCATCAAGTCTCTTTCTTATTACTTCTGGGAATAATGAGCCATGCCTGGCCTGCCTGAAGTGATGTCATAGGCTTGAGCAAAATTCCAGTTGTCTAAGCAGTGCAGCAATGATCAGATTCTGGAAAGGTAATTTGCTTCATGACCTGAATTCTTCTGTGAGTCACTCTCTTCTATCATCATCTTGTAAACACTGATTCCTTAAAACATAAACTTTTGGTTATGACGCACTGTTTCAGCATTATGGGACTGTGAAGCCTCACAATGTGCTGCACAGTGCCTTCCAAAGTTTCAAAGGTATCAGGGCCAGAAGAGCCGGGGCAGCCATTGCACCTTCCGAATCATTCCCTCCCTCTCCGCTGGCTGCTTCTTATCTTAGTTCATCTGGTGCCGATGTTCTTATACTGACACATGAGCAGGTTTTTAAAGGTCTTTTTGAAGGTGGCGTTACAGAGTGCATAGCAAGCGGGGTTGATGGTGCTGTTGACGTAGCAGAGCCAGTAGCCAATGGCCCAGACCGTGTCTGGAACACATGACTGGCAGAAGGTGCTGATTAAAACCATCACATTGTACGGCGTCCATGTGATAATGAAGGCCAGCAGGATGGCGAAGATTGTCTTTGTCACTTTCTTCTCTCGTGCCGCCATCTGTCTTTTCCTCTTCACCTGGCTGCGGGCGATGCTGGCAAACTTACGTGCCACCGTGCGGGGACGGTTCACGGGGATGGAGCGCCTCTCGCCGGTGCTGTTCGGTGGGACGATCTCGATGGCTGTGATGCATTCGTCTCCTGCTTGTTTGGTGACTATCTTAATTTTGGACCATTTGGATTGAGGGTTGACTTTAGCGGCGGCTGCCGGCGCGGGTGTGAGACCAGCCTCTGAAGTCGCTTCGCTGTTCGCCCGCTCCTTAGGCTCTTTAGGCGCTATGCTGGCCGTGCTGGAGTCATTCGAGCTCTCCTTCTCCTCAGGCTGCACGCAGGAGTCAGCTTTAGCGGACACCACAGACTCGTCCAGTTTGCCGTTCTTCATGGTGTCCACTGTGGAGCAGGTATCCAGACTGGGCTTAGGTGAAGACTGGTTGTTGTTGTTCTGCTTCAAGATGTGACTCTTGAGCAGGCCGCTAGACTTCGGCCCTTTCTTCTCCTTCTTGGCCTCAGGCTTCTGTTTGGACACACGGCTTCGGCTGGCCAGAGAGATGTGCACATAAAGCACAGTCATGATGACCACCGGCAGGTAGAAGGCAGCGATGGCCGTGCCGAATGTGACTGCGGGGTTGGAGAGGAACTGGATGTAGCATTCGCCAGCCACTACAGTCCGTTCTCCGACGATGAACTGCCAGAACAGGATAGCGGGAGCCCACAGGATGAAAGACAGGATCCAGGCAGAGGCGATCATGAGGCCGGCCATCTTGGTGGTTCTGCGTGTGGGATAACTCAGGGGTTTGGTCACGCAGAAGTATCGGTCGAAGCTGATGATGAGCAGGTTCATGACAGAAGCGTTGCTGACTACGTAATCCAGCGCCAGCCACAGGTCACACACGACAGGGCCGAGCGGCCAGTAGCCCTTGATGATGTAGACGGTGTAAAGGTTCATGGAGAACACACCGATGATGAGATCTGCACAGGCCAGGCTGAAGAGGAAGTAATTGTTGACCGTCTGGAGATGTCGATTGACCTTGATTGAGAGCATGACGAGGATGTTGCCCACAACTGTGACAAAGCTGAGGGATCCTGTGACCAGTGCGATGAAGACCATCTCCACCGTCTTGTAGGGGCTGTCGCCGTCCGCCTCAGCCGCTGGACACGAGCCATTGGTGCTGCCGCTGTCACAGCTGAAGTTGGCATCGCTGGATACGTTGCTCAACGAGCCTGAAACACACACACGACAGATAAATAAATGATTGTGGATGCAATCCTTTAAACTGATAAAAACATAGGCAGTGCTTGCATGTGGAGGAACAGCGTGACATTCATTATGATGCATACTACCGCAGAGCATTCATTTGCATCCAGAAATATAAATATGCTGTTTATACTGAAAGAAAGAGACCGAGTTCTCTATGACTTCTGTTATCGTGCCCATATGGAAAGAAATAAATCAATGAGGAAAATCCTTTGGGATACTATTGTACATTTGTTTAGTAGAATGTGACCCAGCTGGCAAGAAGAAATTCAACAGCCCTGAAATCACTCAGAGCTGTTATAGTTATCATGAATCATACAGCCATAAACATCTAAGTCTAATTTACTTTTTTTCTTGCAGGAGTGTGGAGCCTAGACTCAAACATTTTTCTTGTGTAATAGAGTAATGGTGTTCTGCGGAATTCAAGTGACAGTCTTTGAATAATTCCTACAGGATACTTTGATTAATATAAAACTGGGTAAAATCCATTTGTGTTAAAATGTGTTACACTTTTTGGTTAATACCTTTTCATGTTGTATTAATGAATGCTTTAAGAACAAACCTTAATTACCAATAAATAATGATATGTTTATTAGATAACATTAACCCAGATAACACATGCGGTAAACGCTGTTCATTGTTAGTTCATGACACCTAAGGTACTAATTGAAGCTTATACTAAAATGTTACCAAATAATTAGTGAGCTACACCTTTGTGTTAAAATCTGACAGCGTGAAACCATTCAGGCATCAGGCTGAGCAGTCTCAGGTGAAGAAAAGATGAATTAAATCCTCATGATTAATAACATGCTCATGTTTTATTCAGATACACAAGCTTGGCTCCTTACAACATTATCCAATCAAAGGATGCAAAGCTGCCCTGTCGTTAAATTCAGCTGACCCCCTGGGCTTCTTAATGATCTGAGCTGCTCAGGAACAATTCAAGACAATTATTTGACATGAAACCCAGAGTACCTTAGTGCTGAGCAAAACCCAATCATATCAAGCCATCGTAGCCACACTTCTGTACACTCATTTACTATATGCACACAGTCCATCAAATGAATATTTATATTGCTTCCTTTATCAAGTAAGGATCTCATTCTATAGAGGGTTTTGGCACGCCATAGTGAATGTAAATGTGGCTTGCATTTCTACAGGTTTCGTCATGATCCATGCTAACCTTCACGAGAGGCAAGTAAAAAAACGATGCATAAAAAAAACCATGTCAATTCTTTGGAATGTATAAATGTGAGAAGGTTTTGCTTTCAGGTCATGAATCATCTCCAGCATCATCATAACCTTAATGTATACTAAGCTGTTCTGTTCATAATGAAAGTATTCAACAAAACCTTTTTAATTTCCAGAGGAGTCGTTTCAGTCATATCTTTTGAAGGTTGCCATCTTCTGGACAACCAGAGAAACTACAACCCATCACTTTAAATAAAGGCAGCTTAAGACTTGCGAAGTCTGTCTCCCTAAAATATTCAATGATTTAAACTATGCTTGATGAGTAAAGACATAAAAAATAAATCTTTATTACTATTCAATCTGAAATCAGTTTCCCACCAGAGGAAGGACCCCCCCCCCCAGCCCCTCTCTTTATCTTTATTCTCTCCTAAAACCACCTGACTGATCATCAGCAGGCATCAAAGTGCTGCCATACTCCGGACGGCCAGACGCCACATATCCAATTCCTTTTGAAAGCTTCTGACAAACAGACACACATTCTCTCCTCCTCGCTCATGCCAAAACAGATCACACTTCCTAAAGTCTGCGGCCACTGGTACTTCGGAGATTAGAAAGCTTGATATAGCTTGGGTCTGTTTCTGTATTTCCCCCTCGGGTGCAGGTGATTCAGTGCGGGGAGAGGATTCTTTACCCCTTATCAAATATAAATCAGCAATTACTCAACTGTGGATTCGAGCAGAGCGGAAAGATAAGTGCCAAGCCTCATTAAATATGAATCAAGAATATTCATCTGATATCACCGTGGGAGAAAGCTCTCCAGGACTGTTTTATTTAGCTTTCTTGTACAATTTGACTCCGCACACAAACCCCATCCCCTAAAACCCTAAACTACTCCAGCTGACTGAGTGTGTCATGCTGCTGTAGAGCCAGGGTTAGTTTTAGTTTTGTTTATATATTTTTTTCATTTCAGTTTATTTAGTTGAAATTTAAAAGTTCATGCAATGAAAAAATAATAAAAATGTTATAGTGTTATTGCCAGCTGTTTCTTTTCTTGTGTAATGCAGATGTGCTGCAACAGGTTTTTAAGGTTTGGTAACTGTTTATGGGTAGTTGATTTATGAATGTGTCCTATGGTGGGATGCACAATTTAATAACCTCTGATATTGAAGATAAACCTCTCTCTCGCTATTTTTAACTCTAAGAATGAAGATACTGTACATTTTTCTCATGTTATGCATAAGTTTTTTTGTTTTTTTTTGTAAACTACCCAAAACATTTTTGGGGTTTTATTTAGGTTTCATCGCAATTTTTTATAATCCTAAAAATACTGACCCTTACCTGTTCTACAGTCAGTACAGTAAATGTGCAGAAAGAAGCAATTTTTTCAGACCACAGCAGCACAATGTGTCAAAAAAGGCAGAACCTCATCACACCACACACACAATCATATGCCCTGCTGCACACATCCTCGGGGTGCTCGGATCACTCACATGCTATAGTCCTGCATGCATGGCCAGATGAAAAGCTCCACCACATCCCAGTAAGATCAGCTTTGGTTGAAAGCTTGACTTTTTCGCCTGGCTTCCTCTGATCGCATCTGGCATTTTGTCATTAAAAATCTAACTGTTGGAATCAGAATTCATAAAGAGAATAATACCCCAGAAAACCTAGCATTCAAAAATGAAATCTGTTTCCACAAACAGTCTGAGACACAGTCGTCCTCAAAGCGAATGTATAATGAGACATTCAATGTCAGGACAAATCACTCTGGTGTGTGCTTTACATTCAATCATATTTAATTCTTACTACAGGGTTTTCACCCATAAAGACCTTTAAAAACAATGTCCTCTCAATGCACCGAAACGTCACCTGATAGAGCCAGCGATGTTTATGTTTGTTTGTTTTGTTTGAGGGTTTTCCCCTCTTCTGAAGGTTAATATTCAGAGAGCCAAAGCTCTTTGAGGATGAAGTGACATTTGTGTGCAGAGAGGGTGGCTGAGCTTTGAACCGGCACAATACGCCACTGACTCTCATGTCAGGAGATAAAAACAGTCTGGAACATTTCGACATGCTGACAAACATCTCAGCAAAGCTTACCCTAAACAAAGATGCTTGCCGTTACCGGTGGATTTTGAACAGATTGTGGCGCTTTGCAGCTCCATTGAAATTGATGGCAAGCAAAGCCATGGCCCTCCTCCTCCAAACCGCAGCTGATGCTATCAGGGCCATTTTTTTGCAGTTTGCATCCGATAGGCGGAACTGGATATCCATAACGGAGACAGGCAGTCGATCTCAAATTAACCGATGATTCCCGTATCTCACTGCATTAAGAATACGTGACGCCGCCAGCGTGCGCTACTGAAACCGGACACTCAAATGTACATTCACTTACAGTCCAAAAATAAATGATTGCATGAGGAGCTGTGAAAGCTTATTCATGCATTCGATTTGGGATTTTAGTTTTTAAAGGGCCAACAACAAACATACACTAAACCACACCTCCCTCTAACATAACCTACCATGATTATAGCATAAATGCATGATGTAGCCTCAAAATGGCTAAATAATTATCACATGCACAGTTAAGAAAGTGTGAACGCCATCTCTTCTTTTGTGTGATGCGATCTGGTTCTGAAGTTCTCACACATCTGTGGTTGTGGAGTTGGCAGGATGCAGACGCAGAGAGGGTGATCAGCGCTCAGCCTGCAGCAGTGCGATATGAGGGGTCTGATCTCAGCTGGCTCTCAGCGCCGCAGCAGCTCCGTGCCTGATCACAGCCCCATGCCAAGGCCGCACAGATGTATTCCTCTGCCCCATTCTGTATTCCTCTGCTCAATGTCCTAAGCGAGTCGTTATGGGACCTGCTTGACAGAGCTTTGAAAAACAATACCCGTCTAACGGGTCTACAATTACCAAGAGGACAGTAATCTATGTCTACAGAATGACCCCGGAGAGGTCACTGTGAGAGCACTGATATGTCACTGATGTGTTAAGACGTTATTAATAGTGCTCATTTCTAACTGAACACCATTAAGCTCAAGCAGAGCTCCATGGCTTATATAATCATAATAATTCATCTACTTTTACCCGCCCTCACCTCTACTCATATCTCTCTCTGGACACATTCTGCACATTAACTTCGTATTGATGACCCTTATCTCTCCTTCTCTCTCGAGCACATTTGCTCTGTTTGACATCTTTTGCAGTTTGTCAGTTACGAAATATACAGTGGTTACGGAAAGTATTCAGACCCCCTTAAATTTTTCACTCTTTGTTATATTGCAGCCATTTACAAAAATCATTTAAGTTGACAGAAATGTTTGCAGTTTTATTAAAAAAGAAAAAAACTGTGCTGTGACACTATATTTAACTCAGGTGCTGTCCATTTCTTCTGATCATCCTTGAGACGGTTCTGCACCTTCATTTGAGTACAGCTGTGTTTGATTATACTGACTGGACTTAGGAAAAGCCACACACCTGTCTATATAAGACCTTACAGCTCACAATGCATGTCACAGCAAAAGAGAATCATGAGGTCAAAGGAACTGCCTGAAGAGCTCAGAGACAGAATTGTAGCAAGGCTCAGATCTGGCCAAGGTTACAAAAAAATTCTGCTGCGCTTAAGGTCCTAAGAGCACAGTGGCCTCCATAATCCTTAAATGGAAGACGTTTGGGACGACCAGAACCCTTCCTAGAGCTGGCC
>JAUCMU010000125.1:16947787-16958750 GCA_032275025.1 Enteromius treurensis
TACGCATGGATTTCGTGCGTACGTTCGTTTTCTCTGAATCGCTCTTACGATCAAATCAGAAAAGTTCTTAGATAAAAATAAGGATGCTTTCTACGCAAGTCTTTATAAATGAGGCCCCAGGTGTGAAAAACTTGTTGCATCTTTCCCAAAAAGACTTGTGGCTGTATTCGATCAACCGGGTGCTTCTACGAAATACTGAGCAAAGGGTCTGAAAACTTGTGATATTTCTGTTTTGTTTTTTTTATAAATCTGCAAAAATGTCAACAATTCTGTGTTTTTCAGTCAATATGGGGTGCTGTGTGTACATCAATGAAGAAAAAAATGAACTTGATGATTTTATCAAATGGCTGCAACGTAACAAAAAAGTGAAAAATTTAAGAGAAGTCTTTCCTTACCCACTGTATGTGCTTAGTCAGACACAAATCAAATCCTTCTAATTATATTTAAAACTGACTTGACTAATCATAATAATAAATATAATAAAACATAAATAGCCTTTGTGTAATGCGTATTGCAGTATAGCTTTAAAACCATGAATAACTATAAATTATTACTGCGCTTGGTTTGAAAAAAGAGAGAACAAAACAACTATAATCCCCAGGTGTCCTGTCACACCATACAGTGTTTGTGTCAGTCCCTTTAAAAGCCTGTTATTGTTCATTGGAGACTCTACCTTCTTTCTGCACTGATGCTATGGCTGCATGTACAGTGAGGCGGTGACATCTTGTCAGAAATACAGTGAAAGACGTTTCCAGGGTCTCCTAAGCGAGTCACAAACCGAGACTTTTATATAAGCTGTCATTCTCTCCGCTGTGTGTCTCCTGTGCTAAGCACTGGGATGCAGAAGACAGCAGCTGTTGCTCCAACACTTCTCTGCTTCACACACACTCTAACATGTTCATAAAGGCTAAACACTTAAATTTAATTGAATGACAAGAACAGGAAGGGAGTCAACTCGGCTGCAGAGGATTTGACTATGGATGTAGTCACACACGCTTGTCTGCACAAACAAATGCATGCTCTCCAACAAACACACGGATTCTGCTCATTTAGTGACTCTACTGGGACTAAAAGCAGAAAGCCTCCAGTTACCAGCTGGCAGCTCGAAACATAAAGCCATCTGTTAACAAATATACTTTTCCCCACCAGTATAACTAAAATCACACACGGATATCTGTTAATTAACATAAACATCGATAACAATGTGTCAGCATGCGAATAACAAGCTGAAAGCTTCCATATAACCATCAAAAAAGTTTTTCATTAGTGTGCCGCAGCCTGTCTTTCCAGGACATTTTTCCAATTTTCACTGGGACCAGCAACGGAAAGCGTCTTTGACAATCAGAAGTTAGAATTTGTTAACAAGGCAACCAGGACACACAGACAAATACACAGACGGCGCACAGGCCTCTGCAGATTCGGACAGACATCGCAGTGGGAGTGTGTGTGGGCTGCTTTGTGGTCTGTTCATCAGACTCCTCCTTTGATTCTGCTATGTGCTCGTTATAAGATCCCCCATACTGGCCACTGGCAAACTAATGACTCTCTCGTTCTCTCTCCCACACACACTAGCACACACAATTCTAATTCTCTGCTAATTCTCTGAATATTGGATCGAAATCAGGCAAACGCCCTGCTGTGCCACTGTTTAGCAGTGCTGATTAAGCTGATCGGCACACAGATGAGAAAAACATCAAAAGCATCGTGACTCGGCATCCTTACAGTACATCAGTCACAGCACATTTTAATGGGAGGTTTTAAACAACTACTTTAGTCAGATATTCTAGATCTGTCTGATTGGCACGGCCTAAGAGAGATGTAGATGTGGGTGATGGTTTCCTGGTAACTGTGTCATCCTGAGCGGCATGAAAAGAACATTTGCAATTATTTACACACACCGGCCCACACCTCACACAGTTATCAGCATTAGCCTCTCCAGCAGGTGAAAACTAATTCGTCTAAGTCAGTGCCTGATGACTTTCAGTGACATTAGGTGGTATTCATTAAGGATAAGTGCAAAGTTCAGCATTGCTGTTCTCCCAAGGTGGTAAAAGATACAATAAACTCCACTGGTACAGCAATTTGTGTCAACCTCCCATGAGAAATTAATCCAAATGTATGAAATCAAATCCATCAACCCAATCTGAACTCTTGGCATGCTACAGTCACATCTGATCCACAAACCATCAAATATCCAACTTAGGATAAAGAAACTGAGATGGTTTCGGAAGATGTGATTGGTTGAAATCCCTGTAATGATACATAAAATTTCATTGCTGTCTGTGCTTAAATGCACAGAATCTGAGATCTTTGTACTGTACGTTCTCTCAAAGCAATTTGGTGCATGCCGACAGTAGAGGGCACCGTTTGGGATCAGAATCTGTTTTAATGTCCCACAAGAGGCTTATGTGATGTTATAACTATCCACTCAAGTGGTCTGCACAGTAATGATATACTGTACTGACAGCTAAAATGTGCTATGTCTGATGAAATATTTAATCTAAAGGTGTCACAGGTGATGCAACTGTTGGTGACCAGTGGCAGGATGCTCTGGGCTTTGTTTAGAGCTGCAAGTCAATCCTGCTGCTTCAGCTGTTATAGTTGTGTTCTCTCTCCCTGTTGAGATCCCACAGAGAACTGGCTGTGTCTCCAGGCATTTCAGTCTTTTCTCAGAGTGTTTGTGTGTGAGTGTAACAGGGTGAAACAGCAGGATAGCGACACACTTTCTTCTGTGAAACTGGGTTAACACCCAACCAGAGACAAAGAGGAAGAGGAAGAGTGAGAAAACCCAACAAAGAGAGAGAGAGACATCAGACTATCACCCCGGGGGATTCTTCTAGTACTTTACCAGTTCGCACAGTGAGAATCATGGTCATAGAATCAAAGAGCCGTCGTCATGCGCAACAGTGAGATGTGATCGAGTCGGTCAGAGATAACGGAACTGAGAGATTTGCGAACTGTGACTGATGTTCAGACTTTAAGTTTCCTTTACCACATTTGGTGCCCCAAAATGTTTGTTTTCTGTTTTAATGTCAGTTTGGAGAGGAGTCTGTGCAAGTATCTAAGGGGGAATATGCGTCTGCTCTGTGGTGATATGCACTCTGCTTCTTATGAGCTTAAATGGCAAATTTGAGAATTGGATCCAATGCAGAGAGTATTTAGATCAAATATGAATGTGCATTCTCTACTGCATATGGGATTTCTGATGGTTTGTTGAAAGTGAGGAATTACTGAGCAGGGTTTACTTCCCCCCTTTCTCAACTACTTAAAACCATAACAGAACAGGTGGAACAGGCAGAATGTTCAAAAATACATCATATGTGTATATAGATTGACCGGAAAAGTGAGACAGAGGGAGAAATTTTAAGATTTTTATTTTTTTTCAGTTTGATTGTGCATTAAGCTTCACAGATGAAAATACGATGTAAATACTGTGGTAGGGGTTGTGTTACTACAAAAATCATACAGCCCAAGCTACAGAAAGAGAGCACAGAGGTTTGAGAATCAGGTCCTGATAGATCAGTTAACAAAGTGGCAGAACCTACACTAATCTACATGTAAACATAAACAGTAATCTCAGATAAATGTCAATCAGCCCTTGTCAAATCCAGCCAATGCACCAGGACACCCAGCAAAAATCCCCACAAAATCACTCATCGGTCACACACAGAATAGAATAGATAGAATTTGGGCTACGTTTTTGTTCCCAGTCTTTTCCTTGAGGAACACAGTGAATGGATTAAACATCTTTAGCTATTTTGCAGTTGTTCCTAAGAACAATTAAAAAGTATTTCGTCTGCTTTTCCAGCTCATACTGAAAAAAGGTGTAAATGGACCTACTAAATTACATAGACTACTTAGACAATAACACAAACACTGAACATACTCATCGTTGGCAATTGGGACAATTTGTTGGAATAACACCACCACATTCCCGAATGTGAGTTACTTTGGACATGGTCTTAGTATGTGCATTCACACTTCGTCGTAAATGTCTGTTGTAATTAGAGAAACCCTTTCTTTTCTAACTCGTATTACGCTTGCCGCCTTCACTCGCAACTTACCGTTGAAGTTCCAGGGCGCGAGTCCCTCTGCTCCAGTGCTGTTAGTTACATTCATGTTGCATGATTTTAAAAATGCTCAGCCGGCCAGAAGAAAAAAGAAAAAGAATCCACCCTTCCTCCTTCACTCCGTCAAGTTCTTCCTCAAGATTATTAGAAGAGCTGTCCTCATGTTGCGCGGGAGCACTTTGTTTTTCACATCACGCGCTCTTAACGCGCGCGGTCTTCTCCAGCGGTGAGGAGCTCATTAAGTCTCTAACCATCGCGACTGGTTGCTCACCTAAACACACCTCGAGCGAATGGTTTTCTAGATCGAGTCGGTTTACAATCCGCCAGATGTGGCTCCCATCTGCGCGAGCGCCTCTGATCTCTTTCCAGGAGTTTAGCGCGCGGCTGAGGCAGCGGACTTTCAATGATGTCATCCACCTCTAGCCAATCACCTGAGAGTCCGCAGGTTCGACTCAATCAACCAAGAGCAAGCACTGTCCTGTGAACCAAGCTCTTTCTGTTCCCGCAAACTCTAAACCGCCCGTCCAGATGAACGCATTTACTATAGTGACCGCCTTACAGACCGTCAGACCTCATTTCAGGACCTGGCTTACCACACGCCTACTACTGAGTAAAACCATGGTGTGAATTATGGTGGTCAATACAGAGGTTCAAAACAAAAGGTTAAGTAGGCTATGTTTGCGGTCAACTGTGGTTTCTAACATGTCAGTAAAAACAAAATGCAGATAAAACGTTAGCAAGTGCGCCTTTACTCAGCTGACAGTAACCAGACTTGAAGAGAAATCGCGTTCGCCTGAGATAAAGCAAGAGAGGATCGAGGGAGTTTGAGAATAATTAGGACCACACCGGCAAGACACAAATAGGGGCTGCAACCTAAATATTCGGCTACTAATCCATCACAACTACAGTTCACGTACAAGCAAGATAGTAGTCATTTGGAAAAGGCAAACTGCGTTGCTCGTCAAAAGATTGGGCAAAAGCATCAAGTCTAGGGGTTGGAAGAGTGTTTCTGTACCACTCCATGATTTAGAGTTAATAGACCTTTAAAACCAGATTGTCTTAGTATTGCAGTTATTTAAAAAGACGCTCATAGTAGTTAAAAACTTAAAACAGCCCATTAAAACGGAGAAATAAATTCTAACCAAGTAGTACTAACTTATAAAGAAACATTTAAAATACTTGAATGAGCTTTGATTATACCACATGGTTATAAACACGTGTAGCAACAGGCTACTCGTTCACAAATTAGCCTACATTTTTTTAAGGCACGCATAAAACAAAGTAAATAAAATAAAGTTGTGGGTAGCCACTGATCTGTTGGAGTTTTCCCCTTTTCACTATAGTATGCAAATTGAGGTGTGGATTTAGGGAGGGGAACCTGATTCTATACCCGTTATCCCGGAGCAGCAGTTCGAATCCCACAGCATCTGTGGTTATATACACAAATTATGTACGCGGTCGGGGGAAGACTAAGCTCTCCCCAGCCGTGCAGACGCTCCGCCTATGTGGTTTTGTGTCTGTACATCGGTGTAATTGCTTATGAGCGCGGCTCTCAACATACGCCTGGCTCTCATATAAGTTCAGCACCACCGCTCTTGGACAGCGCCCCGCAGCTCGAGCTTTCAGTTCAGTTCCAAAAATATCAAGAGCTGCCTGGAAATAAAAACCACGTCTTTTGCTTTTTACAGTGTTTCCCCAAAACAACAGCAATAATAATAATAATAATAATAATAAAAATGCATAAATAATAATAAACAAATAAACCATATTAAATCCTATAATGGAGTTCTCCGTAAAGTATAGATGGGAAGGGATGGGTGTTTTCTTTAGTCATAGAAGCACCCTCCTCTAGAGTTTTTTTTACACAGCGGAACGGTTGCTGTGCGTGAACTGGCACCAGAGCAATGCATGGCAACTGCACGCGTGCAGACCCGCCGGAGGCTGCTGCGTGTTCTCTGATAGTGCGTGTACAGTCAAAGGGAGAAAGTTTTAAAGCTTAGGAGTATTTGGGAGCTTGTATGAGGTTTATGAATGACAATTCACCAACAAGACATAGCCCTTTCTCGCCCTTATCAGCCCCTCTCGGCAGATTCGGAGGGTTTTGCACACAGACTCACGGATTAATCTGGCAGCTGTCTCACAGCAGACAAAAATGAGATTGATGCCAGCCAAAACAGAGAGATCGCGCACTGAAAATCATTTCAATGGCAGCACAGAGCAGAAACCTGACAGCCACTGACAACCCGGAACGAAATCGTCTAAATCAGATGCAGGCGGAACGTTCTTTCAGTCAGCGCGCGCTCCGCCGCCGACGAGCAGCGCTGTTAATTAAAGTACACAAGCGTAAAATGCGGAATAAAGAAAGCGCGTGGTGTAACTAAGTTTACAAATATGTAGGCAATCAGTTCGCCTTGTCTTATTTATTTTGCTGCTCCCAAATTACAATTCGTCATTTGCACGTGCCGTTTATGCAATAAGACATTTAAATGTCGCCCATAATTTAGGAGAGACAGCTCTTTAACTTTGTTAACCAAGTCTCATGTTATTATGTATATATACAAACAGGCATGTATTTCTTTCTTCTTTCTATATATGTAAACACGTCCTATAAAACGTCTATATGTTCTATTGTAGATTGGAAGAAGATTGGAATTTGGAGGACTTGCAGGAATACTTTTTTTTCCTCATCACATTTAGCAGGCATATGTCCAACCTAATCTTAACGCAAACTGGCAGTAAGCCAGCCAGTTGCTTTAGCTCTGATTAATACAGAAAGTGATGCAATTAGGTCATGTGATGTGCCAGAAGGAGAGACAGTAAATTAATAGTTGGGCCTGTGTTTAGTCTTCCGTCCTCATTGTGCAAAGGCCTTGAGATCCTTCTGGAGCCAGGAGTACAGGGAATAAATGATTTTAATATCGCATAATATTCAAGAAGATAAACAGTAAAAGGAAAGTGAAAGGAAGAGAGAGAAAGCTTTTCAGAACACTGATTGTATTTAATCTAAGGTGCATGAGTAGACTTTGACCTACAGGTCAAATTGGTAAGTCCTTACCAAAAGCTTTTCTGCTATAGACCCTGCTTTCTATAGTGGCCTCACATGGCTATTTCTTTTTTTTAGGACACAATTATAATAGTATATTTTCATACTGATTCAAACCTCAGAGGATGAGTGGGTGTGAGGAGGTGTGTGTGTGTGTTCCTGTCAAAGGCAGAGACGCTCTGAATAAAGAGGGAATTCTGTTACATTCACAGAACAAAAGTACATCTTTCACAGCACAGCTTCACTAAACTCCCAGCAGCCCTTCCCACAGAGCGGCCAATCTGTTTCCATTAGCTGAGCAGGTACAGGCAACAATTAAAGCAGATAAAAACATGATGTGCTAAGTGACTTGGATGATTAGTCTGTTATTAAGATAATGTGTGTTTCGTGGCATCAGTAATCCACGGGGAGAGAGAATTCACCACAATGACATCAAACCGCACCACAAAGAGAACATTAACAATCGAGTGCTGCTGTAACTTCACCCACTCACCTCCTATATCCTCTCTTCAGCAAAACAAGGAAAAGACACAGAACAGCCATATAGTTTTAACACAACAAACGATAGAAATCCCTTTTCAACTCACAAAAACAAGTGTTTTGCTATTAGCTACATTCTGAAAACACAAACATGCCTTTTAATATATTTTTATCTAGGATGGATTCATCTTTTGGAAATCAGTCCCTCTGCAGCTCATCGTCTCAAAATTTCATCAAAAAAAAATCATCATCCCTTTTAAAAAACTCTGTACGTTTAAGTCCGTTTTGTGTATTTGGTTTCATACTTGTGCAACAAATCACAATACAATATGATCGATAATTAATTTGCTGTGTGATCATCCACCATTAAATGATGCATATTAGTTACCTTTAAAGAGATAATTCACATAATCTCATCCCAATCTTTTAATGCCTTCTTTTGTCTGCAAAAAAAAAAAAAAAAAAAAGAGGTGCTTTTTCAAATCGGGTACTTTTTTGTATTCTAATATGCATCTTTAATAAGTATTTAACCAAATACTTTAAAAAGCAAACTTTAAAATATTACGTTTGCAAGTTAATACAATATGAGTGTTTCATTTCTGTAAGTGCTTAAACTGTTATGTTGGGGCTGTGTTTACTTGTTTCTAGGTTTTTATGTAATGTGTTTGCTTAAGGCTGTAAGTGACTGTTGCAGGTAGGAGGAAGAGCTATAACATTTTCTTCCATTCTCCAAAAAGAAGCAGACTTCAACTGTTGCACAAGGCCAGCTAAAAGACACAGCATGAACCCTAGCACGGGTAAATACAAGAACAGAACACCATTAGTGACTTTGAGGAGGAAGTTTTGGAGAACAGGAATAACAGAGCACACCTGTGTCTCTCTGGAAAGCCAAAGAGCAGAAGTGCAGGGACTATAAATATTTGTGTGAATTTCAGTTGCATCAGTCAGTGCAGAAATATTTCCAGCTAACGGCTTCATCACGGGTTTCTAAAGCAAAAGGCACACATGAAAATGTCCAGTCAAACTCATAGGAGTGTGTGTGAGGGAAATTGCCTACAAACACTGGTACAGCTGGTACTATGGCCTTCTTTGCCTCCCCTGCGTTTCCAGCCTCCATCTCTCTCTTTCTCGTTCTCTGATGTGGTTATGTTAAATTAGATTTCCTGCAGCATAGCTGATCTAATTGGACATAACTTGCCTTCGGGGAATGCCAGTATTACCCAGCATGCATCTCTGGGGAGCAGTCATGAGCATGTCAGTAGTGGTTTCTACAGGTGTGGAGTGAAAGAGAGAAAATAGATCTAGTTGAGCAACACCTGTGAGATGGTTATGATGCAAACGCTACAATGCATCTTGACAAAATGTTTTTCTGTCAACTATAAATATTGTTAAATGCCCAAGGCATAAAGTAGCATCTGATTCAGTTTATTTGTCTGGTTTGTGCTTTTCTTGAAGTTAGCTGATGTAATTCTTGGTCAACTCACCTGTCTGTTTCATTTTAATGAGGTGATGGAGAAGCAGAATAGATGTAGGTTTGTTCAAATACACACCAGCTCACATAACACAAGACAGCGGTCTGTTTCCCTGTTACATACAATGTCAGACACACTGAGAAGCCCACACACATACTGTAAAGACAGAAAACTGCCATTAATGTAATAAAAAACCTGTAAAATCAAACCTGTAAAAAATTTTACAACACTAATATAAATACTCTGGTCTCCCAATTAATGTTAAGGACGAGGAGAGGTGTGACGTTACTGGCAGGTAAATTAATTTAAGTTAAATGCCAATCACAGAGCTGTACACCTGTAGAATTCATCTGAGATCTTCTGACAGTTCAGTGCCACAGAAGACATATTGTGCGTGTTCGCGTGAGAGAAGACATTTGATTGACAGAGGCTAAATGCAGCCTGACTTCCTCTCACAAACAACCCTATTTATAGTAGCAATCTCACCTCCGCTTGGATTCGTGTTTTCCAACAGCGCTTCAGTCTTCCTTATTTTCCCAAATAAAATTAAGCTCATTAAGAGGTTGCTTTCACACAGGAGGATTGCGTGATCTTCAGAGTTGGAATCAGAGACATGGGTCAATTATGCTACACCAGACTGAGTTAATGCCAGAATTACACCACAAGCTCAAATGGCATTTTGATTGCAACAAGAGGTCAACTGTGTCTGATCCTGCCTCAGCCGAATACTGTGTCAAATGCATGCTTTATGACTGAGATAGATAGAGAGAGAGAGAGAGAGACAAATACAGAGAATAGTCTTCCTGTAGTCTGCAGTGAGAGCAGTGTTTGTTTCAGAGTCTCCTAGACCATTTGATTTTGTTTTTCCCAGCTCTTGTTGATGGTCTTACCCTTTTCTAATGCGATTTACAGACATTGTTTCCCCATCTTGTTTCCCACATAATTTATGAGGTTGCAGTAGTCCTTGTTAGTTCATTTATGATATATTGCACAAGTCTTAAGACAACAATTAATAATTGTTTTTACAGTTCCTTTAAAATAGACTGATACAATGTTTTGGAAAATCTGGAAATCCAGTATACTTAAATTCCTAAATTAAACATTAAACCAGGCTCTGAAGTCTGTTCAAACTACAGAGTTGTAAAAATGTTTAAAAAAAAAATAGTTTTCACGATATGGCAGACTGAGTGATTGGCATCGCTGCGACTTGAGTGAATTCACTCTCATCTTTCATCACTCCCTGCACAGCGTTTCGTACTTTATAATGTCCTGCTGTTGACTGTACACTACAGCATCATCACTCTACATGACTCCAAATGAAATCCCAATGTCTCCAGACTGCTTAAGCAGTAGACTTCATGGGAAATGAGGGAGATTAGCGGGGAGAAAAAGGGGCCAGAATGACGCCCCACAAATCAATAGCTGTTTCACAGATGAGCAGAATTTATACCTCTGTAAATAGAGTTGAGTCTAGTGGACGGTAATCAGATTTAGACTTATGTGCTGTTGCTGCTACTGCTGAAGAAGCAACTGAGGAGCACAGTAAACAAACTCAGAGAGATACTGTAGAAGGACCCAGGGCAAATGTTTGGGGTAGAGGACGAATTCAAGATGCGAAATGGCCCAAGGCAAGAAAAGCAAAATGTGCATGACTCAGGTCCCAGAACTAGAAGATGCTAGACTTTATGTTGGGGTGTTTTCATGCTTCTCTTTTTTACTCAGTGCGAAGCCGCTGCTCATTAGGCTGGACAGATGATAGGCGGGACACAAGGGATGTTGTTACTTTTGGGCTGCTTTGATTCAGGGCACAGTATAACTGTGGGCACACTGTAAAAAATTTGCTGTAGTTAACGCAGCTGTTTGCCAGTAACTTACTGTAGATTTAAATTTATGTTGTT
>JAUCMU010000125.1:16964082-16980638 GCA_032275025.1 Enteromius treurensis
ATATATATATATATATATATATAGAGAGAGAGAGAGAGAGAGAGAGAGAGAGAGAGAGAGAGAGAGAGAGAGAGAAATGTCTCCTTTTAAATAAACCAATTCAAATGGAAAACAAGTATTCTCAAATTATGTAATCCATATTAAACATGCATACAAGCGCATACAGAGTCAGCGACAACAACTTCATCTATTAAACTGAAAATTCTGAATTATTCAAATGTTAATGCAGCCTCCTTACTGTTTTCCCTGACACATTCATAATCCTAAAGATTTCTGCATGCGCTTAAGCATCTAATAGGCAACGTATGCAAATTTGAGGCACATTATTACTATATAAATGATTTAATAATAAACGTGCGATTAGTCAAATAATGCTTCAAATGAATGACTACTAACCAGAAATATCTTTAGCAAGGGCAGCCAAAAGATGGAGTGTTTATTTAATCTGCATTACTGTAGCTCACACAGTTATTATCAACAAGGTCTGAATCCCAGGGAATGCTTGAACTGAGAAATGTATAACTTGAATATAATATAAAATACACAATATAAATTGATGTGGATAAAAGTGTCTAGAGAGTACTCATTTGATGACATTTCTGTTTGTGGTTAAATTGAAATGATAAAATGTGACTGAAATGTAAAGTTAACAATGATCATCTGCAACAATGATTAGATCAAATAACCTTCCTTAATCATTAATCGAAACAGGTTCTTATATGTTTGTTTAAGAGACAATTAGGTATTTTACAATACAACAGATATATTGCTGAGTTTTTGTTGTCCAAGGCACACAACATTATATTCACTGGGAACCGGACACCACACACACATTAGTACATAAACTTACAAATAAGTCTATGATGCATTTTCGGTTTTCTCTAATTAGCAGACTGTTTGCATTAATGAAGTTAAAGCATGTTTACAATGTAGAAATAATGTTTCTGCTGCAATGTGGGCTTTTTGTATCCACGGTAACCTTGATGATAATTATGGGAAACTTGCAGAAAAGCAACCTCCACAGTCAAGCAGTAAATTATACAACCAAATACAGTGGAGGAAAATGATCCTTGAAGTGAATTAATTAGTGTCTGTTTCGCTAACAAACACCCATCACTTGCAGGAAAACTTCTTTTAAAAGTGCTGAACAACTGACAAAACCAAAAAGGTTTTTGAGATATAAGACATTCATTTACATAAACATAAAACAGAGCAGTTCTCACCAGAAAACAAAAACAGATGGGCAGAGAAAAGATTTGAAATGCTTTTATATGCAAAGCATTTTTATCGCAACTTGCTTTACCATGGTTAACATTACGGATCATTTCTCTTTAATGTTGACCCACACCCAGATGAGTAACGGGCTCGTTATGTTTGGCAAGCAATTAACTGGAGGAGTCCAGCTGGTTTTCTTAAACCTTTCTTTAAAAAAACACGTACAACAGCACTTCTGTTCTTTAATGCAGCAATAAGGACAGAAGAAAGTGATTTATGACCCACAAGTGAGCTATGAAGGGATGGATAGGAGACTCACACAGGTCTGCAGATGACCAGATCTCCTTTGTTGGTTCCATAAGCAAGCCCAAGCCCCGGTTCTGGCAGCCACCGTGCAGAATTTATACTGACGTGTCTCCGCTGGTCTGGGGCCATTGGATACACCACATCAAACACCCTCTGAAAAATATACAAGAACACACCTGTTTAAACCAGCCCACAGTCCTCTCTCAGTAGTTTTACTCATTCTATCAGTCGCCAGCACCTCCCATCATCCTCCGCTGTAGACTGCAGTCTCTGTCAGATATGACAACAGTGCTAGCATAACTGAGAAGAGGCTAAACTGTGAAAAGTCAAATCTCTCTCTCCAAAGTACTCTTTCTCTTTCTTTCCAATCCATTCCCCCGTCCCTGTCTGTCAGCCTTGGCATAATACTTACACTCCACTGGCTCTAGAAAAAGGACAAAAATAGGACAAGCTCATGTCTGCCAGGGAGAGAGAAAGCGGTTTCATTCATCTGCAGATGAGTGATCAACAGACAAACTCTTTTTCTCTCTCTTTACTCTAGACACACGAAATTCAGGACAAGGATAAAAGCCATAAAGGCTGGCAGTTCAAACTGTCTCTTAAAGAGAAGAGAGTGTGTATGAGAGGGATGCACGTGTCTGCAAGACAACACCTGAACACTGTGTGTTTGTGCATCTGGACCCAGTAGATTGCAGGGATGTTGTGGGTCTCAGCAGTGATGCAGACTTAAACATATCCAACTCTTCTGAGTGTGTTTATATGATGTACATAGCACAGATTACTTACCAGGAGTACCAACATTTAGGGGCAATAAGATGTTTTTGAAAGCATTTTATGCTTAACTTTTATGCTTCATTTAACTCAAAACAGAGTTAATAGTGATAATGTGAAATGTTATTAAAATTTGAAGTACCATTTTTTTATGTAATATATTACTGTGATGGCAAATCTGAGAGCTGAGAAAGACAGGAGGTCTTCAGTGTCCACATGATCTTTCAGAAAAAAAGAAACATTTCTTATTAGAAATGTTGAAAATAGTTTTGATGTTTAATATTTTTGTTCAGGATTCTTTGATAAAAATATAAAGTTCAAAAGATCAGTGTTCTTTTGAAACAAGTGTTTTGTAACATTACAAAATATTTAGTGTCACTTTTGAGCAATTGAATGTATCTTTTGCTGAATAAAAGTATTACTGTCTTTTAAATTAAGAAATCACTTGAATTCTACATTGCCACTGTAAAATTCTTTGAGTACTAATATTCCATTGCTCATTGCCAGTTACCCATCCTAATGTGAAACTAAAGTGCGCATCAGCACTATTAGAGAAACCTGGCAGGTAAGTGGCATGACAAGCACTTTAAAACAACCTGAGAATGAAAATGGCATTACATTCAAAAATTAATATGTAGAAAAAGTTAATCACAGCAAAGCAGAAGATAGAGCCTTGGGCTAACCTTTGTTCATTTTCTTTCCACTCTCCGGTGTATAATTAATCCTGCTAATAAGCAGACACATTAATGGTGCTGATGTGTTAAATTTATTCATTATCTACCATATAACTATTCTTATAAATAAAGACATGAGGGGAAACAGAACATAATCACGGAAAATGATAGAAACTAATACATATACATAAATAACATACTGTATAATAAATATACTAATAAACATACAGAGTGAGAAGCGTATCTTTAAACAGCTGAAAACAAAGAAAATGAAATGCACCAAAAGTGCTGTTGCTATGGCTACAGTTGAAATAAGGCACCCTTTAAAGATGTAGCTAACGTATATAGCGGTTAATATGCATTTTGCACCCGTACATACAGCAGAAGACTGTTGTCATTTTCAGGTTTTAGGTGTTTTAACATTTATAAATTCGCCAATAGAAATTACATTTGTTTGTTACTGTAGACGTTTGTAATGTCTAATCAAAGTACCTAAGACACAAGCAAAATAATGCACTTTCATGTCAAATTAATATATTCAGAATTACTTCATTTCTCATAAATACTCCAGGTAAAGTGTACAAATACCCTTTAAGGCCATGCATTATTTTTGTCTGTCCCGTCCTGGCCTAAACTTAACAAAATATGGTTTGTTGAGATCTTGACGTAAATTTTATCACTCACATTGGTTAGCTTGGAAGCATTCTACACAGTTCCTAGAAAAACCTTTTCCCAACAATAGCACACAAAAAACCTCAGCTCTTACTTAACTCAATCTGACAGTTCAAATGGTTCTGGTTTTTGCAGTTACTACAATAATGTTTAAGCAGTCCTTTAGTTGTTCAAGAAACTTTTATCTCAGTCTAACATAAAATGCGGAGAAAAGTTCAATGAAAGAAGTTCTCGGGGAAAAAAATCATTCACACAGAAACGTGAAAGGCTGACAGTCAGGAGGCAGACCTGTGAAGCTCAAAGACTCATCATTAACTCATTTAAGATGTAAGACTGCAGCATTGTCCACTTTATTACATCACCTTTGGTAGTGATGTACAAAAAACCATTATAGCTGAGAAAGGGTGCTTGAGAGGGTCATTAAGAGAGACTGTATGGATTATATTTTAAATACAGCTCAAGCAGTAGTAACAATGATACTAAACTCCTTTAAGACCATCACAGTTTCTGATTAAGACAATATTGTAAGACATTATTGTAAGAACTACACTGTGGTGGCCAGCCTAATTAAGAGGAAACTCATAGACTTGAGCAGGGAGTACTGATGAAATAACCACAAAGACCCATGAAAACACGAACAAGTGCTCACTGCACGCCGGATTTCTAACCTCTGCGGAGAGAGATTTGGTGTTGCATGTTTAGAGACTGAACAAGGATAAAAATGAAGCTCTCCTGCACCATCGTTTTCAAATTAATCCATGTTCAGAATCCTGCCACAAACACAGCTTACAAAAACAAAAGTCAACCATGTGGATATTTCCATTTTTGCCCTTCGCTCCACACAAACGCACAGTTTTCCCATTTCTCTCTCGCTCTCTATTTCTAAGAGAGCGTATCTAGGTCAGGTTCCTACTCAAAGGCTTTTCTAAACCCCAGGCTCCCCCCTCTGCTGTAGAGAGCACAGAGAACTGATCTACATAGGGCAGACCACCAGAAATAACCAAACATCACAATAATCAAACAGCATGAAAGCAATGACTGATTTGACTGTAAATGGAGAAAATAAAAAATGAAGTAAATGGTGTTTGTGGCCCGTTTGGAGTCCTAACTTTGAGCGTTTTGGAAAACATTGAAATGCGATTTTCATACAAATATTTTATATTATATTTGCCTTTATTATGACAGGACAGTAATGAGACAGGGAGAGAGGGGGAGGGACAGGTCGAGAAAGGTCCATGAGCCGGGACTTAAACTTGGGACGGCTGAATCGCAACGGCACTATTGGTTTATTTTCATTTTATTGGTCATTTTTATTTATTACACTGAATAACGGACAACCTACATAAAGAAGGCCACTTAATGGTTTTCGTTTTTTTCGATATACAGATTCCCAGTTTAACTTTACAGAGTTTTCTTAACTATTTCATTTTAAGGGGGTATGGTGGTTCAGATTTTAGACAAATAAACTGCTTTTCTCTTTTCAGAAAGCATATTTTTTTCACGTCTTGACAGTACTGAGAGCTCTGGCAGTCTCTAAACAAGAAGTGAGGTCAGAAGTGACATACCCTCATGGACGTCTCTCCTCCGTGGGGCTGCTGCAGTTTGAAGACCTGTGCCACCATGTGATCGGTGATCTGATGCAGCAGGATACGGCGAGATGCCAGACCCACCATCACGTAACGACCCATCGGAGACAAACTGACAGAGATGGCATTTGGACCTGTGACAAATACACATGGGAAACATTGACTAAAAACTACAATAACAATAATTTTAACAAGACTGGGATAAAGAATTGTTTTTTAGTCGTAACGCATTTTGTTAAAGTGACCATATAATAAAGCAATGCACAGAATGAGCTAGCTGAGCAGTAACTACATATTAATAGTCAAATCATGGCAGTAAGACTATTGTGAGAAAAATGATGAAAATCCAGGAAATGTATTCTGAAACCTATTAATACAAAAATGTTAATTTTGTACATTATTAATTGCTGTAAATGTCATAACCAGAGCATTCAGACCGATCTGTTAAGCGTGAAATTAGAAAAGTTCACACCTAGACCTGCTTAGACTGTAATTATAGCTAATATAATTTTTCATCCTGAAACCTAATTGAATTTCATAGCCATTTAACTTTAGAAATCAGCCTTGCTTGGCGTGTGCATGAGCCAAAGAGTGCTAGCGATGTGATCAGCAAATGGAAACGAACGATTTAGTATTGAGGACCATGGTTGATTGCTCTCATTAATCCACTGTTACTGGATAGGAAGAATGATAGTTCCTTGAGGCCTGTACAGCTGATGTGATGACCAACCCGCAGAGAGAGAGAGAGAGAGAGAGAGAGAGAGAGAACCGCGTTTCAAATCACTTTAATCTAAAACAAGCAGGACTCATACTTCCTCATCATTGGTTTCCATTAGCAGCCTGGTCCCAGCCCTGCCTTCATTTAGCTTTTAAACAGGGACTATCTAATTAAAGCTGCCTCTAAAAGAGCTCCATCACTGCTGTCTGTTCAGCCAATTAGAGCGAAAGTGAGAGCACAATGCAAACAGCCGTGTCCCTTTGCATTCAATTTAATTAACCACAAGTTTAAAATAATTTCAGCTTTGATGGCTCAATCAGTGTCTTAAACCCTCATCAGCACAGGGAGGAGAGTCGTTTTTTTACAAACTAACTGCCTTATGAGGTCAAGTGGGATTCATGTCTAATGGTCACTCACCAAATCTCTTGGAGTAGAGCATCTCTCCCAGGTTGTGCGAGGCCAGGGAGTACACAGCCAAGATGCCCTCATCGGGAAAACCCCTCTGACTGCTGGGAATGAACACAGCTAGCAGCTGCCCGTCTGCTGAGATGTCACAGCTCGCGTCATTGTAGATCTTACAGTTGGGCACCAACACGTTTACAGAAGCTAAAAAGAAATCAGACACAAGAGTTAGTGTTGCACCAATATGGAAACTGCGCCCGGTAATGATAACTGATGATTATTTGCATTAGGAAGGCAAATGTATATTGTTCAATATTAGATTAATTACAAAAATTTTGAAAAGTAAGTCTGCTGTATTTAAACTTAACATTAAGCTCCACTTAATGTCCAAGGACAGTAAACTAGCATGCTCATAAAATTAGCCAAAAACCGACTGCACTGTCAGCCTCTGCATCTGCCAGATTTCTATTTTGCATCCAAATCTCTATTTGCACACGAGCAGTACTCTGTGTAACAATCTTTTTTCTAAATTAGCAGAAGCTGCAGAATTGCCATAAGTTGAGCCGCAATAAAAGTGATTTAGCGACTAACAGAAAGCCACATCTGTTCAGCCCTCACTAATGAATAAGAGAGCAGAGAATGGCAGGAGAGAGAGAAAGATGTCTGTACACACCCTTCTCATTTCAGCACATAAACCTCACACACACACACACACACATAAAAATACATCTAGTACTAGCATTCTGCCAAGCAGGATGCAGAGAGAAAATGATAATGTTTCTGCTCTGGAAACCACATGTCAACTCCAAAATTAATTTCGATTCCTGTTTTCATTTTCTGTTATACACGTAGCATAATCCTTTACTGTTTCCATGGCAATTTGCATCCTGATGAAGCCATCTCTCAACACACAGAACGGTAGTAATATTCAGAAAACAAACACTGTGTAAACACAGGGATATTACAACACAAATGTGAGTGAGCTGAGACATCTGATTCAAAACAACTGTTTAGAAGAAGCGACTTATTCAAAGCATTAACAGAACAATAACACGCTCCTCTGGTCTCATGCATCAACGTGTGTCACTGTGCAGAGGTCTCTGAATAAAGCATCAGGTGTGTGTGTGTGGGAGGTGTAATTAGGGCTATTTGCGATTTAGAATGTGAGCGTGTGATTGAAGTGTTTGTCATTTCGCTGGAGAGCGAGTGTGCGTGCGGACGCTGGAAAAAGTGTGAGGGCACAAGATAAACAAGAGCAGGTGAGTTTTTTAAGTCATTAGGCACATTTAGAAAGATGGATTTGTTTTAATCACCCAGTTTGTGTTGGTGTACCTGTGTGCATGTGTTCACCGAGTAAGGTCAAGAGGAGTCTGAGAGGACAGGAGGGGAGATTTAAGCAGGAGTGTGTTAATTAAATAGGACAGTAATTTAGTGCAGTGATGAGGCTGCTGCCCAGCAGGACAAGCATTTCACTCTCTGACACACATACAATGCTACACACGCGTCCATCCACCCACCATCACTCATGCCCACTCATTCACTGCAGGCCAACACAAGCTGGGAGAGAGGATGATTTTTTTGATAAAAAGAGCAACAGAAGAGATTATAAAAAGTCACCACCTGCAGTTCTGAATGTGTTATCTCCGTTCCATGCTCAAGTGTGTATCACATACAAATCAATAAAATAAAATAATAATCAACTGAACTTTTGTTAAAGCCTCCCCCTGTCTAAGTTGTTTCTGTCTGATTCTCATAAGGAGATCCAGTTTGGTGCTCACACATTAATGGCCATTAACTAGAATTAGAAAAAATAAGATAATAGTAAAAATAGTATTGTAATAGTAATTGCACAGCATTTATCTATTTATTTTTATTAAATAATAAACAAATTAATAAATAAAGTGTAATACTACTTTTACATTTTAAATTTTAAAAAATAGCATTAAATCAAAATACAATTATTTTATAGTACACTTAAAATAAAATGCTTATTGTATAAATAAATGCTTTTACTTTTTTATATTTTTTTTTTTGTTACATGAATTTTCATGATTTTCAAACCTAAAATCAGCAAGCTCTTATTTTGACAGGTTAATTATATGCACTCCTGGTTTAAGGGCTGCCAAGTGAAGCACGTCGCTGCATGAAAAACTTTCAAAAAATGTTTTTTTTTGTTTTTTTCCCAAAATGTTTTGTAGTTTGAACGGAAATCTTAATCAGTATTACAGTTAATTGATCTCAAATGGTGAATATGAGCACAAATGAGCAGTCTGAACATTTTTTACTCGGCACAATGTTTATTTTGGTCATGCATGCACACCCCTTATGTGCACCACTGTCTATAGCCAAGTTTCCATCCAGTTTTGATGCTGTTTTGTTATCAACAAAGAGAATTTGCTAAATTTGTGGTCTCCAGCCAGTTTCCATCCAAATGGCCTTTTACCGAGAAAATGGTGTGTGTGATGACATCATCCTTAATAAGACGAACTGTCGCATAAGTTTTGGTGTATCGCAAAAATACCCTGTACTTAAATCACAAGTAAATTAAATTTGAATTGAAACGTGTCTGTGACTCATTAAAAATAGCTTAGTATGTTTCCAGGGATTAATTTTATACATGAAAAAGCAGCATAAACAGAACGTGAGGATTTACGTCACATCACGAGCAGAGCTTGTGCGAACAGAGAAAAACATAAGCTATAAAAGAAAAAAAGGCTCATATGCCATATATACATTTCTTGTAAATAAATAATAAATTAACAAAAAGAAAAAAGAAAAAAAACGCAATAAGTAGCTGAATTTCAGTGAATTCTTGTGATTCTTGTGTTATTTACATTAGCACAAACGTTTGTATTGTGAATGTACACAAATAAAATAAATATTTTAAATAATTTAATAATTTATTGAATTATATTGAATAAAATAATAATAATAATTTCGAATAATGTCTTATTTTTGAACGAGTATAGTAAGCTGTTTCCACTTTTATAAGAAGAAAAAAAATCAAGTGTTCTTGCCGGCGTCGCGCGCAGTAATGCATTAAACTACCAACTCTACATTATAATATCCCGGACAAAATTAAGCCTAATAAAATTTATTTTAAAGTATTAAAAAGAAACATCAAATTTATGTTTGAGAGGTTACTCATCCTTTTACCATATACAATTTTAGATGCAATAATATGAATATGATTCAATGCGCTTTTGAAGGAGGCTAAGGTGCGTTGACACGAGCATTAATTTAAGTTTAATTTGCTAATGCAAAAAATGTATCTATTGATGTTTATTTGCCTTTTTTTGTTACATAAAGCATTAAAAACAGCATTGCAAATAGTCTCGAAAGGACACTTTAAAAAACCCTTTTTTTTTTATCTTGCCCTTCCCAGCTTTAATGTAAATGCTATCATCAATAGCAAAAATTTTTTACAATGTAGACATAAAGCATGGCAAAAAGAAAAAAATTTTGTAGGAGGGTCAGAAGGGCATATTGTGTAACAGTCAGAGTTGGCCCCGCACTTCTGAAGATGGATAAGTGGCTCACGGCTTCAGTAGACAGAGCTCCCTGCTGGATCTGAGTAATGAATGTTCTGGGGTAAAGTGACAGTCAAGGGAAGCCCAGACCAAGCTAAACCGTACAAGCTAAAGTGTATTTTAATCATTTATTTTTGTGGAAGTATGGGTGCAAGGATGTTCTTTAGGGTTTATACTGAGTTTGTGGCTGACACAAAATGATAAACGAAGCGCTCAGGACTCCAGCTGCTGTGGAAAGAGAGCATCTGGACAGCTGAAATAAATCAGACTTTTACAGGCATATTTACACTGGATCCATTCCATCGGCCCAGCCAATGGGCTCAGACTGGTTTAGTCCAAAAAATACTCACTCAAATCACACTCTCTGTCATTTACAAAGTCACTCTATCTGAAACTACAGTACAAAGTCATCAAGCGGTTAACCAGACAGTCACTGAGAGACTAAATGAGTAAGTATGAGAGACAGGGATAAGAAACAGACTGAAAGAAGCAGTGGATTAACACATCCCTGGAGGAACAAAAAAAAACAAATATGCAGAATAACCTAGTTTCAAGGTCGACAAATACGGAGTACACAAACATTCATAAAAGCATCCCGCTTCCACGTGTATATATACAAAAGCCCTTTATATGAGAGAGAAGAACCACTGCTATAATAATATTCTTTTAAATGGCACAGAACCACAGACCTCATGTCAGTTTAAGTGTCTATTAATAACAAAGCACCTGAAGGAAAATAAATAAATACAATAAATACATTAGCTGCAGTCCAGGTAAGCCTTAAAAAAACAAACTTTACTCTACAGCCTAAATACACTAAATAATTTTCTTATAGATTATGCTTTTACTGAAGGTGACTTCCAATTATAGGGACAATCCTCTTACAGTAACATTAGCTATTGTCGGGTGACAGTTCACCAACTTGTTGTCATTTGAACCGACAACAAGTTGGTTACTTGCCAGACTGCTAACCTAGTGTACATGCCCAAAACAAGCGGTCTTGGTTTACAGCCTTAAAGATTAACAGCAGTTATCACACTTGTGTAACATAAAATGGATAATGAAGGGAAAAGAAGAGAGAAAAGAATCCAATCAAAACTTTTTCTCTGTGACAAGCGGGTGTTGGAAAATGTAGCACTTTTTGACTCCCAGAGTAACAAGGGTATTACTCCTTTCGTAAAAGTGCCATCTACTTATTTTTGGAAGTAATAAACTGACAGTCAGAATCTAATGTACTTTAAAAGTCTGAACATTGTTAACAGCAAAGAACATCATTGTATTTTCATTTTAATATAGTTTTATATAGTTACAGTATATTAAACTACAACTATAATTTAGTAGCACAGTTGTAGGGGGTTAACGTTTCTTGCACTACACACGACCACCTTGCATTTCACAGTTTCTTCTGTGTTGTGGAGAGTACAGTTGTTTCCCTGGATGCCATTAGATTTCCAATGTTGACTGCCACAGATAAAGAGGTTGTGCTCTTTTTTTCATTAAATGTAGACATGCTATTGAGGCCGTAATTTAATGAACCAGCAGCTGCAAGCGCTTTACACTATGCGCTGGCTGTAATTTAGATCCAGCCTATTTCATTTCCTTTACAGCCGTGGGCATACTAAACATGTCGAAGCCTTTTACATAAAATCCTCTTCATCATTTATCAAAAAAATGAATATTCATAGACTCTTGTTGCATTTTTGCATCAATGGGTCTGGTATGCATGTAAAGTATCTATTATGATCTTGAAGCTGGAGCTCTGCAAGCATTGAAAAAAGCCCCTCAGCTTCTTAGAATTTACTGAGAAATAAAACACACCTTAACTCTACAATCAATGCCTCGCACTGAAAGTCTCAAATTTCATTTGGGGTTTTACTTTCCAAGGGTCACAAAAATCCTCTCGCTGCACTAAAACCCAATGAGTTTGCTTTCACAAGAACCACATGGGAGTGAACCTCCACACACATAAAAAGAAAATGAAAATAGAGGGGGAAGGAAGGGCAACAAAAATCACACATCTTATTCACAGAATGACGACCTGCTACACCTGCATTGCTCTAACGAGAGAGGACTTTGTGTTGAAAAAGAACTAGAGCAGAGCGTTTAATTTGATTCGACTCATAGCTCTCCTAATTAAAACTAGCATGTGCTGCTATCCCAGCAAAAGTCCACATAGCCCTTAGCGATTCTGTAATTTAAGTTAAGGCAACTCAGAAACATCTTTGATTTCAGGAACTGCAAGAGTGTAGGGCTTGGAAATCTTTTGTCTTTGATCCTGTGTTTTGGTCTTTATATAGAACAAAACGTACACAGGGCTAAAGATTTCATCTTAACCGTAACAAAGCAGAGGACGGGAGAGGAGCTGCTGGAGGCAGGATCAGAAATGTCAGTGTTTACCTTCTGCTGCTGAGACCTTGTTTCTAGCTTCCTAAAAAAAAAAAAAAAAAAAAATTCTGACAACTATCCCTCTACTAATTATACATTAATGAGGTGGGTGGTGTTAAAATGATAAATCAGCTGTGATGGTCTGAGTCTGAGTTACAATTACACTGATTTATGATCCCAGCAGATTCCTGACATTATTGACTTTGGAAGGATGATGTAAATGGTTCCTCAATGTAAGTTCACATAGCACTCTGTAGCTTTATGAGCGGGATTTGGTCACAGTCTCCATTGGTAACTGAATTCTGATCTGAAATAAAAAGTATCATGGTTTCCACAAAAATATTAACCAGCACAACTACTGCTAATGATAAGAAATGTTTCTTGAGCACCAAATCAGCATATTGGAATGATTTCTGAAGGATCACGTGACATTTAAGACTGAAGTTATGGCTACTGAAAATTCAGCTTTACCATCACAGAAATAATTCAGTTTTAAAATATATTCATATAAACAGTTAATTAATGAAATATATAGGGATGTAACGGTATCAAAATTTCACGGTACGAATGGCACGGTACGGTATTTATTGAATCATTTACATAAAAAACAAAACTAATTAAGAGGCTCAAAAAAAGTGCCAGAAATGTTTATTAAACAGTTTACATGAACACTGAACATATCAGTCATTATTAGCCATCTATTTGGAAAACTTTGAAACAGGAACTTAAAAAATTATTAAACCTTCCACACATCCGATTTAAAACCCGCTTTAGATTGCTAGATGACGTCATATATCAGTTTGCATACCAGAGACTCGCTGAGGTTTGTCCAAGAAGTCTCTAGATTTGTCGCTAGTCGCTTTTAAGGAAAAATGTCGCCAATGGGGTCTGGATAGTTGCTAAATATAGAGACAAAGTCGCTAAGTTGGCAACGCTGATCTGTATTGATAACAGACCGCAAAGAATGATGGGCAAGCATGGGGTGACGGGAATTGTAGTTCCCGCTACCTCCTGTTCGCTCCATTCGCCTGAGCAAACTTTTTATCGAGTCATGCGACCACGGTATTATTGAAAAAATTTCGATATTTACAATAACGTTACATCCCTAGTCATGACTGAATGTGTTTGAAGAGATAAAAACACACTCTCACCTCAAACTTCTGCCGCATCTCCAGGTTGATGTCGTTCTCCTCCGGGATGGGCACATTGTAGTACTCACCCTCCTCCTGGTTTAACATTTTATACCTGTCAAACAAGAGATTATCAGGCATTAAATTGTATTTTGATACAATCCATGGCACTTTTTGTTTACAAAAACTATTTGCCTGCATATACAGCATGGCTGTAAAAAGGCATAGACCTTGACTGCAGCCTCTGAATGAATGATGGCACACTGTCATCTGTAGTTTTATGGCTTTAGTAAGAAACCAAAGTTCCTGTTGTCAGAAATATGACATCTTAAAGCTGAGATAGCACATCTGTCTCTCTGTCTGAATCTGCTGCCGTCTCTGGGTTCCTGTGAACTCTCTCTCACATACACTTATTTGATGTGGAAGGTCTCTCAGAGGAGTCCTCACTATACCAGCACCAGAGACATTAAAATAATTCACACTCTTTTGTCCATGGATCGTTCAGTAATTTATAAGAAACAGTGTTGAAACAAGAAGCTGAGCGTATTGACTTTTTTAACGATCGGCATCACTGATATTAAGGTGGTGCTGGGAGCAAACCAGATCAGGTGGATTTTTTCCAATTCAAATAATACAGAAACTCTTCTATGCCAGATTTCACAGTAATAAATATAGTGCACTGCTACTATTTAATGTTTTGAAACTTTATCTCACTTACATATTACATCATAGCAACGTAGTATATTAAAATAGTCTGCACCTGATGTGCATTAATGCACAAATCAGTTCACTGATTGTTTTTTTTTGTTTTTTTTCATAAACAGTCCACAGTTTAACTTATAAACTACAGCTGCAGTCATATTCTGGCACAAACCTTTTAAATGTCAATTACTGATAAATAAATGATAGGGATTATAAAAATGGCATTTTGTGGTAGAGAACAGAATAAGCTTTTGCACACATTAGATATCTACAAGACAAAATAATAGATATGTTTATAAAAAAAGACTTTGTTCGCATTCTTAATGCTCTCTTGTTTGGCCGAAGTAACTACTTTACTAGCTAGTAGTTCGTTAAGACTGGAAATCAAACCTTAAAAATAAAGTGTGAACAACATTTTGTTTAAAGATCTTGGTAACACTTTAGATTAGGGAACACATAAACATGATGGTTACTGTACTTATACTGTACTAGACTAAATGTAAATATCTCACTTGCATAAAAACAGATTCAGTATTCTTCAAAATGAGTAAAAACTGTGAAAATCAAACTCAGAATATGACACAAACCTATAATAAATTAATCTGTTAACACAACTATATCGTATGTATTTACAGTAATCCTATTTTATTAATCTATGTCTTTGCTCCACAAGTTATACCATAATAATAAGCAAACCATTCTTTACATTTATGGGTACACTTTATTTTATGGTTACACTTATTAGCATGCATATTACTAAATATTAGCCATTTATTAAGCACATATCAATGCCTTATTCTAAACAACCTTATTATACATCCTTAATCCTACCCAAATACCTAAACTTAACGACTACCTTACTAACGATTAATAAGCAGCAAATTAAAGCTTTATTTAGGGAAGAGTCCCAGTAAATGGTTAACAAGTCTAACATATTCTAAAGTGTGACCAAATTTACAGCTGGTGGCCCGAGGCTTATTCATTTCTGGTGTGAAAGGGCTTTAATGTATTTGCCGAAAATAAACTTATTATATTAAAACAAACAGCCAAAGCCCAAGCCAGATGGGAAAAGGTAAGACAAAAGTAACATAGCATATTACTTTTCAACACCTGTACATACAAATTGTAATTTTAATTGTAATTATTTATAGAACATTAGTGTCTTTTAGTATATTGCAGTTGCAAGACTATTGTTCTACTCCATGTTTCACTGTGCCTAAAAACCTGTGGTAAAATCACTACCAAGCATGTCCTTTTATGATATATTGCTTGAATAAAAACTGCAGTGTGAAAGCACCAATTTAACTCAAATTACAGGAATACAGTAAGATGATAGATTTATAAAGTAACATTAACCACTGTATTAAAATAAATACCTGTACATGCATTTCACCTATATTACATTGAAAAGTATGTGAGAAAAACAGCTATTGTGTCAGGGTTTTTGACTCACCAGCCACTTAAAGGGGCTTTGATCAGCTCTGACACACCAAAGGACATGGAGCCCATGAAGTCATTACGGGTGGTTCTGTCCCAATCCCACACCTCCACGGACAGACGACGCTCCTTATCCGATGGCTTTAACTTACTGCACACACAAACACGCATGAGAAAACACATCTACAATGCTGTGAGACGGTGTGTTTACTGCTGAGAGACTCACAAGATGAAGGACTCGTTCCAGGTGGGGTTGAGCGAGGAGCGGATGGTGCGGGTCTTCTGTTTAGTTTCGTTCTTGGGGTCTGGGATGAGTTTGAGCTTCACATACGGGTCTGACAGACCATTGGGGTCCATGGGAATCAGATTTCGGGCCTCACCCACTGATAAAAGAGAGAGAAATCAAAACTCTTCAAATAACGCTAAACACTCTTCAAACATAAACAATTCAGTACTGGGATCAATTCTTAGGCTACGTTCACACGAGACGGACAATTTAAAAATTCGCTTCATTCACACGTAAAATTAGTTTCACCGCAATCTTCTAGGACTTCTAGGTACTTCCAGCTTCTGTGGTGGTTAGACATGAGGTAAAATTCGTTTTAAGTATATCTAATAGGCAAATTTTGGTTTAATAAATTTAGCATTTATTTCTTTTTTATTCCTGTATATATTAATGTACGAAGATGTGTCGTACAGCTCTTCCACATACAGTGACATAGGCTGCGTCCAAAATCGCATACTTCTTAAGTAGGTACTACATTTAAAACCGAACGTACTACTCGACCGTTAAACAGTAGGTTCTATATGGTATGAATGGGGGTAGTATGAATGGAACTCGGACGCACTACATCCGCCATATTGATGCTGTTACGTGTCACAAGGGCGCGACAATTTAAACTTTCAATAAGTCATCCGTTTATTAAGATTGTGTTATACAAGTGTAATTTCATCACAATAAACAACGTTTTCTTCCTGAGGTGCTTACACTTAAAATGAGCCACGTCTCCACTTTCCGCCATTTTTTT
>JAUCMU010000125.1:16980738-16999085 GCA_032275025.1 Enteromius treurensis
ATATCTATTTTAACTGAAAGCCCTGCTCCTCTCAGCCTCTCGCTGAACAGAACAGACGCAGAGAGAGGTGTGTGTGCGCCGAGAAAACAAGGGCTCGGGCTCGCGCGGTTTGTCCAAGAAGTCTCTAGATTTGTCACTAGTCGTTTTTAGGGAAAAATGTCGCCAAGGGGGTCTGAAAAGTCACTAAATATAGAGACAAAGTCGCTAAGTTGGCAACACTGATCTGTATCGATAAAAGACTGAATGATGAAGAATGATGGGCACGCTTGGGCTGATGGGAATTGTAGTTCCCGCTACCTCCTGTTCACTCCATTCACCTGAGAAAACTTTTCTCAGGAGACCTATTGTTCATGCGACCACGGTATTATCGAAAATATTTGATATTACAGTACATACATTGATATTACAGTATTTACAATACCGTAACATCCCTAGAAATATATGTAGCCCTGGATACCAATAGAGAATTTGTTTAATTAATTCAACATTTAAAAGTAATATATCATACCTACCCCAAACTTCTTAATAGTATAGTAGTGTAAAGCTTACAAACCTTAACAATGGTAAAACCAATGCTACCTTAATGATAATCTAGCTAGTTTATAATTAAACACACAGATATTTAGGATATTAAAAGATTTAGAAGATTAGCTAAATGAGCTACATGGTTATGGACAATACTGGAAACTTTCCTACACCTGACCTCGTGAAACTGAAGCTTGAGTATTGCTGTTCTCTCTACTTTGGATTAACCCCCGTAATGGACTGTTGCTCTTTTATCTAAACATCCTCATCTTTGTTATTTTTTCAGGACCACTACATCAGCATCTTTATATCATTTGACACCAAAGCTGGACTAAGCCTTAAAAAGCACAAAGATGATGGAAAAAAGGGTCACCACAAATTAGAACTGTCTTTTTAGACATCCGGTAAACTGACACACACAACGCATCCACACACCTTGGCTGGTGAAGCACCTCTAGACAGAGAGTTTGTATTATATTCTACTGGCAGTTAGTGGAGTTTACTTGCTGTGTGTACATGTTATTAAGCTTGCATGTACCTTGGTGCTTTGTATCAAGGCTTCAGTGTAGCCAGAAATGTTCTATATAAAAATAATGGCTTTGATGTAGATCACTTCCACCCTCTGAACTTTGAGACAGTCTGCTAATTTCAGATTCTTGAAGTTATATATTATCATGAAGTAGATGCATCAGAGAGCATGGAAACATTTTAGCTCATTAATGCTACTGCTCGTAGGCTGACTTGTCCAGAAAGTAGGTTTTTGAAGAAGGGGTAGTTAGTAAAGAGGATTCAAGCTCAAGTTTTATAATGAGCTTGCTCAGCTAAAGGCCCATCATGCTTAGATGTCTTTGCCTCAGATTTGCATTTGCTCAATAGAATTCTTTACCTCCGCAGGCCAAAAGAAAATCCAAGGATGTTTTTTTTTTTGTAATTGGTCGGTAGTTTGCTTTGTTTCAGAGTTTGGCGAAACTGAGAAGAGGGAAGAGGTGGCTGTGGAAGGCTGGTAGGTGTCCAGTGCTACAGAGTATGTTGACTTCTCAGATATATCAGTCATTGCGCAGGCGAGTGATTCACCTGTCGTGCCTCCTGCTGCTGAACAATGTCATTATCGCTTCTTGGAGGTGCCTGTCCCTGCCCTGTCAGGTGATGGGTGCAGAACCTTAATTGTGTGCTGGTTGAAGCGGGCAGGAAGGACTTCAGTGGACAGCTATGTGACACATCTCTCTTACTGGTCATTGTCTGACAGGTGGAGGCATCTTGGAATACATAAAATGTATGAGTGTTTGTTAAATGGAGCCTTTTCTAATCTGTTTGCTGGTTCTTAAAGTCCACTGTTATCGATTTCTTACAGAAAGGTTGGCAAGGTTATAAAGTGCAACGCATCAATTTGGTGGTGGATCAGATTGAGTTTTTTCCCTAACCATTTGTCTGGGGAACACTGTGCGCTTATATGAACTTGGTGAAAGTGAAGTGTTGTTTAGACTCCCTAAAGCCACTTCAGGTCTTTATATTTATTACTGGAAGCTGTTTGCGTGTTTTTCTCAGTGTCAGGGTTATTATAGCTCATGAAACTAAAACCCATAAACACATTATTGTTACTTAAACTTAAGCAAACTTATAAAAATATATACATTTTCAGTGAGGTTTTAAGTGAACATTTTTCCATTTACATTTAGTTGGACTTGGTGAGCTAAAATAACTGAAATTATATTAATAGAAGACTATAAAGACATATTTATACAATTAAATAAAAAACACAACAAAATTACTAAACCTTTAAGTAAAGTTCAAATTAAAACTAAAAAAACTAATTAAAATATTAATATAAAGCACAAAGTGTCACAATGATACCATAATAACACTGTTTACTATTACATATCGATGAATAAAGTGAAGTGACTTGTGGCCAGGTATGTTGACCCATACTTGGATGGGTTAAATTCAGAGCACGAATTCCAAGTGCACACACACACACACACACACACACACACACACACCGTGAACACACCCACTCAGCAGTGGGCAGCCATTGCTGCAGCTCTCAGGGAGCCTTGCTCAATGGTCTCACCTCAGTTGTGGTATTGAAGGTGGAGAGAGAGCGCTGGTTATTCATTCCCCCCAGCCACAATCCCTGCCCTGGGACCCAAACCACAACCTTCAGGTTACAAATCCATCTTCCTATCCACTAGGCCACGACTGCCCCCACGTCTGCTTTGTCTTATACTACACTAGACAGGATTCACTTCTTCACAAGTTTCAGATCAAATGCGGCTAAATTACCACCATCATAATGACACAAAAGAAAATACCAACTCAACTTCTATTTCTGACCACATTACAACAGCAAATAATTACTTTTCATACAGTATGACCTAAAAATCTGTAACATGTCCCATCTGCACTAATGGTTATATAGCCTGAAGTCTGACAAGCTATTTCTGAAAAGCTATTTTTAACAAGTGCACTGGATTTTTAACGGATATGTCCTTCCACAATTTTTGGATAAAAAAAAAAGTTCTCTTAATTAATTTATCTAACTGATTCTGCAATATGTAAGCCAGAGCACATAATAAAAGCATTTTCTACAAAGATTAAGTGCTTTTTCTTTCAATTAAATTAAACCAGACTGCATTAAAATAATTATAGAGGAGGAAAGAATCATATAGACCACCATGAAGAAAAAAAAGTTCACAAAAGCCCAGTCGTGCTTAATTAAAAGTTATGGCAAGAGCATGTCTAATGGAAATGTTTCGATCTTAAGTGTTTTGTAGAACAATGAGCTTTCCACAAATTCGACATGAGCTGTTTAAGTATTACTCAGTGCTATGACTGTAGCACAATATATGAACTTCTAATGGGCTCCAAAATCAATAGCACAGTTTATTTGTCATCTAATGTCTATAACGGGTTTCTTGTATCTGTAATTCGACAACAGTGTTGGCCATGGAGAATGTGTGCTGCGAGGGGACAGAAGAAAACGCTCAGGCCTCTGTAGAGTGGAAGCAGCCTGTTGGGAAGTGAAGAGGGCTTCTGTCCAGGGGGTCAGTGTTCCGCTCAGCTGACACGGCCCAGCTCTACCTCCCGCTATTTCCCATTTACTTCAGTAATACTTGTAGCAAATCTGGTGCTATGTGCTCTGATATAAAAAAATAACTACTGGCTTTCTTCTTTAGATATAACAACTCAAACTGTGATCAATATTAGGTAACAGTAACTTTTTTTACCCTGCAAGTTCATGTGGATCCAACAAAAATGGATTCTTTTCTCAGCACTGTCTGTGCTGAAACTCTAAGTCTATTGTGACTCAACTTTGTTATTTCTAATGAAAACTAAACAAAGTTGCAGATTGAAAACACAAGAATAATTTATACTACAGTGTTGCAGTACAGTGCTGTGGCTTTCTCGATCATAAAGGCCTGTGCACAGCAAAAACAAGTTTATAACAGTAACTATAATGATAGTAACATTAGTGTCCATACCAATGGAAGATATTGATCTGTTTATTCCAAACGCACACTTTTGAATTTAAATTTTTTAATTAAAATTTAAGTTTTTAGCCATACATCATCTGGGGGAAAAAAACACGTCCTGAAAGTGATTCCAACAACATGATTGTCTGCATCTTTATCAATATTTTTAGTCTGAATGGAGCACATTTTTAATCTGACCGAGAAAACTTCCTATGGTCAACAGATATAAAAAGATAAAAAAACAGAAGATCAAATAACAGCAAAAACAACTAGAATGAAATGAAAATAAAAGCCAATCTTTCAATTCATCTTTTTTGGGGGTACTTCACAATAAACATGATTAGCCACAACAAACCCTATTTTGCAGGATGTTGCAAAGCCAATTTTTTTTTCAGGGTGTTTGGGGCGAAGCTGGAGATTCTGCAAGCCAAGAAGGGTAAGGGGATTTTCCAAAACAATTGTGCGTGTTTGAATAGCTAACAAAAACCTAACAAAATCTTTTCTTTCCTATAAAACAGCAATTTGACTGAACCGGACCCAACTGGCATGGGGATGTGCAACATTTCTGCATGTTTGATATGCGTTGTGCTGTTCTGTCTGTTCTTATTACTATTTTGGGGTTTTTTCACACCAGCACTGCCCAATCTGTTGGAGATCTATTTAAAAATTACAGAGACTTCGACAGAACTGACAAATAAAACTCAATCCTCATCCGTCAACAGATCCTCAGCAGGCTGGGCACATCTGGGTTAAGAGATAAGTGAAGGTCAAACTGAATTTTTTAAGGATTGACTTCGATTTCTATTTTTTTTCTTTCCTTCAAACACAGCATTCACTAAACTCATTTTCTTGTGTGTATCTGGATGTGCGTACATGCCCTGAGGGATGCTAACCTTTGTTTTCTGAGATATTGAAGAATCTGAACAGATGTTAGTGCCTAAGTGCTGCCAGGTGTGAGATCAAGCCCAGATAACAAGAATCACTCTGCAATCTTGTAATCAGCCATGGGTAATCGCCAAGAGCTTCCAGTAACGCTCATCGTGAGAGGGAAAGAAAGAGAGAGGCTGAGAAGAAAATAACTCTAATATGTGACCAATTTCCTCTCCTGTCCATGGCATCTGTCCTCTTGTGCTCAGTGGAGTGCTCACTCTTACTTTTCCCTACAGCTACTCTATCACGGTGCAGCCTTTCCCCTCACTACGATTTCCTCAACACTGTGGGGTATTGAAGCATTTTGTGTTTCTGTTCGGGTGGATGGGCACATGGCAAATATTAAATCTCAGAAAGAACACAGGTGCCTTTCTGGAAAATCCCCCACAAACCCCACTGGAACAAGGGATGGGTTCCATCTCAAACCTATTTTGTAATCGATTATTCTAAATCAGTCATAACCAAAATCAAGTCTCTTAGACTATGACCTAACATGTGACAGAGGCTTTAGATACTTGATCAATTGCTAATTTATTTAGAATCTTCTAGAATATCCTAATACATGAATTCCCCGCATCTCTCACTGGTAATTTCACAGTCTATTTTTCATTAACGGCTTTCATACTCTACTGCAACCACTCACCATTACTGATCTCAGGCAAGTCATATTTGGTGAAGTCCCACCACTGTAGACGATATGTCGTGTTAGCAATATTGCTGGCCACTGCAGATTGACCGTCCCCAATTACAGCACCTTAAAAAAGAGAGGGGAAAAAATGTAGCAGTTAAACCATTCATCAATAAGGTTACATAGAAACATTTCTACATAAACACACTTATAACGCACATTCCATACAGTACCATTTAAAAGGTTTGGGGTCAGTCTTTCTATTTTTTTCAGGATGCATTAAAATGATCACAAGAACAAAGATTTCTATGCTTAATAAATGCTGTCCTTTTGAACGGTGTGTTCTTCAAATAATCCTACAAAAATGTTAAAACTATGAATATTATAACCTTTACAATACTGATAATAATCAGAAACGTTTCTTGAGCTGCGTATTAGAATAAATTACTGACACTAAAGACAGAAGAAATAATAACTGCTAAAACTTTAGTTTAATAATTAACTTAGCAAGTATTTAATATTATGATAATATTTTACAACATGACTGTAAATCGACTAAAATGCAGCTTATGAGCATAGAAGACTTTCAAACTATTAATAACTCTTACCGACCACACACTATTAAATGCTTGTGTACATCTGACCACTACAGAAATGGCACATTACAAGAACAAGGAAAAGTTAACAGCATTTGACTAAAGAGGCTCTACTGTCATTTGTTGTGGCTTACAGGGCATCTCTGAGTGCAACCCAATGCCTAAACATTCAAGCGAATCACAGAAAAATGTATAACATTGGCCCTACAAAGATGGGTAACACCAGAGTAAATGAGAGCAGATGAAAGTAAAAGACAAAATAAGCAAAAGGTATTACATATCTCCACTATTTGATATAGCTACAAATCCTCTTCTGCATCTAATTTAGACAATAACAGTTCAGCTTGTTTTGCCTGAGTAATCTTCTCGATCTGCGATAACTTGTTCCGCGAAGAGTCCTTCAATGGTTATATAAACTATACTGCACTCGGGGCAAATCAGACAACACACTTGCCGCTGAATTTAATACAGGTCTCTGTCTGCAACATAACTCTTCTCTGAGGTAAACAAGGAAATGTCAGGCTGTCCTCTTCAGTGCTCAGCCCTGTCACCATAATTACAGAAGGGAAGAGGGAAGGCTTTGGCCGAACAGTACACTTAGAGGTCCATTTACCAGTAGAGGGTCGATCCTGGGCCTGGCTAACAGATTAGATTTGCCTGTTATGACCTGGACTCAAGGAGACGTAATGCAGACATAAATATCTATTACACAGCTTCCCCCTGCACTCTGCTGTCTGCCCATTACAGCCCACAGACACCCAGGTGCAGCGAGCTGGCATTCAGACAGGCTTTCAGGAGCTGCTCTAACAGCCATAGACTAATGAGCTGGAGCGCTTCTCTCAGAATAAAAAACCCTTTGGGAACCGGAATACTGCGGACTTTACACTAAACCTAACCTGAAATACAACACTTGGTGTTATTCTACTGTTAACACTGCACATATTGAAATGAAAACTAATTTTTTTGTTAAAATAATAATTATTTAGTTTTTGTAATATTATGCATTTGTAACTTTTGAGTAATTTATTGCATGCTTGCAAGTAAAAAATTATTTCTTACAGGCCTTAACATTTTTAACAGTGATGTAAGTTTTGGCCGTTTCGACAGAGACAAAGCCCTTTAAGAGGAAATAAGAATGATGCACACAACTGAGACAAGTGTGTTGACTGAAACGGAATCATGAGGGGATTTTTTTATTTGCCAAAGCGCAGGTCAACAACAGGGAAAATGATCAGGTAAAAAACCTAAATAGGATGAATAACACATAAAACCCATCTTTGTGACACAATGTCATCTTCAAAAAACAAAGGCCATTATAAATCATTTTACTGTTACATGGTTTCTTTTTAAAGACAAGCTGGAGGAAGTGGAACAGATAAGGAACAGACTGAGTTTACAAGAATTAGCTACATTTAAATGACAATTTTATCTAAAAAAAGAAAAAAAAAGAAAAAGCACTGAGGGGAGGGTGAGGGATTAAGTATTTATCATCTGTCACAGTTCAGTTATGAGCTAAACCTTTTTCACGGCCATCGTTTTCCTCATAGACGCACAACAAATTGCCCTGAAAATGGAACTTATTGGGGTGCCGAGTGCTTGAGGAAAATTTTATAAGCTGGACAGAGGCTGTAGACACTGGGGGATACATGCATTTACAGTTTTCACAGTCATTTACATATTCACAGATTTAAAAAATATTTATTTAAAAACACTCAGTTTAAAAGTTCACTGCTACACCTTGTTTGTTAAAGAGAGAGTTCATCCGACGCATGAAAAACGTGCACCCTCATTTGAACCCTGTGTGATTTTTTTTCAATTGTGGAACACAAAGGAAATATTTTGACAGAATTGTAATTTTACTGTAGTATAGTGAACAATCCCATAACACAACACTACTACTAATAATCATTTATATATTGCTATATATATATATATATATATATATATATATTAGAATTTATATTTCAGTGTTCACAGTTTTGAGATGTCAAAAACCAAGCCTACTTGAATTTTAAAAACCTTTTTCATCAATAAAATAAATTTTTGATGCTTTATCCATATTCATTCACCGCAACAATTAGACTGAAAGACACTGACAGTAATTTGATGACATATGATTCTCTTCAAAAATATATTCTCCATTTACATTCCTGAGAGAGAGTTAAACTGAGACTAACTGAGCCAAAAGAGCTTAAGGGATAAGTTAGCACTATATTGTGTATAATGCTATAACAACACCGAGGATACTTGAACTTGCAATCAGATCAAATGTAATCATGTAAGGCTTTCATAAGCCTAATATACAGACAGCTGCAAAGAGTAAAAGTGAGTGGGTGTATTTTCTAGGTGGCTGCTCTGTCAGGTATACCTCAGGAAGTAAAGTCAGCCACAAGTGGATGAACACTAGCTCAACGAGCCTCAACCAAACTGCTCAAAATTCATGTCATATTCTGTAAATGTTAGGATTCACTTAATATTTTGTGAATCTCAGTGTCAGATAATCAAATGGTTCAGTTACACTAGGCAAATGCCATTGGAGATCATTCGAAAGTTTGGCTGATTAGTTTAACAGGTCTCAGAGTCTTGGCAGGCTCAGCACTTCCCGCCCTGCTGGCTGATTAAACTTCTTCTCAACACCAATTATATTCTCAGCACTCACAGACACAGGCAGTTAGCACCAAGGAGGTCAGGTCTGCACCTTTTCACACAGAGCAGGAAAGCTGTTACAACTGTTAGCTAGTAGTCACCGTTCCAGCTGGCATGACAGAGCAATGTAACGTTTTCTGGATACAGTTCAGCAGCCCAGTATGTCGTAACGCTGTGTCATCTGGATGGATTTGGATTGCATGAACAACAGATCCGACAAGCTGCATCCTCTTTCGTCTTACCCTGAGGCTGTCACTCTCAGAGGACGACAGTATCAAAAGGGATGAAATGCAAATATCATTTGAAAATGCACTCTTTTCTCCTGTAGATCAGTTAATCAAACAATTTGATGCTTCAATCGGGCAAATCCTCAGATATGCCCATCACCAAAGCTTTTACAGAAAACAGTTTTCTTTTTTAGTCTAAATTGTTCCATCAAATTGCTTTAAGGCGACTCTATGAAGAGGTCTTATGCCAGATTAAATATTAAACTATTAAATATTAAATATTAAAAAATTTTTTTTTATTAGTAAGTTGAGTAATAATGCCAAAAAGTATACACTACCACATAAAAGTGTACAAAATTAAACCATGAAGATACTGTTCTTTGATCGAATGCATTACTTAACAATAATGTAATAAAGTGCCACTGTTATGCCATTTTTAAGCATGTTTAATATTGTTTTAAGAGCCTCCTACAATAGATTTGCATGCATGCGAGGAGAAAAATTGCTTTATCCCCCTAAAATATGTGTTTAATATCAGCTCATTTTCCACTGATTCTCAAATTATTCGTTTTAAAGCAGTTCTAAGATTCAGTCTCTCTAAACCCTTCCTTTACGTGAGCCTACTCTGCTCTGATTGGTCAGATGGCCCAGTCTGTTGTGATTGCTCTACCACATACAGTAAAATGACGTGCTTGTGGGCGGGGTCAAGTTGTTCTCGGCCTGCCAACGTACAACATAGGCAGGAATTATTCAAATTTGTTACACTGTGATGTTTAGGCATCACGGAAGTGGTATTTGAATTACTAATGACTCGTTTACGCTGAAAAGAGTCAATTCTTTATTTTGTGGTGCACTTTCAGATTTACAACTTTGCAGGCAGTTTACATTCACATACAGCTATATTACACACTGAATGAAAGGCAATATTTGAAATGGCATAATATGGGCACTTTAAAATATCAGAAGTCTGCATACAGTATACACTGCACTACAATATGCAGAAAGTGGGTATACCATTCCTTATAAAGCTACGGTACCTTTCAGAATCAGAAACCCCTTGTAAATAGAGCAGGAAATGGTTAGGACATGTGACCCCTGACCTTTGAATCCTCTGAGTTCTGCCAATGCAAAAAAATAAAGAGCAGCTGGGGGGCATTACTGATGCAGCACCTCTCAAAAACGGGTCACTACCTGAAGCTGCCTAGAAAAGACAAAGACAAGAAACAAGAAAAATACCAAGGGAGAGAGAGGGGAGACCTCACCTGAACTCTCCATAGACTCAGCTGTGTTTTAAGAGCGGCTCTACTGAGTGTTTTAAGGAGTGATTACCCAAGGGAGTCTTTGGATGACATGCGGTGCGTCTGCTAAACGAGGTCATCATAACTGTCCCGTACAATAACAGAATTTAGGGCGACTACCAAGAAAAATGCGTTTCTTCCTGCTAAAACTAATTATATCAGTACTTTCCAAAATGGTTGAAATTGACTTCACACACCAAAACATAAATTACCAATCTGCCTGTGCAGCAGAATTCAGTCATACGCCTCATATATACTCTCTTCAGCACCCGACAGAGCAAAATAGAGAGAGAAAGTCTGCTGAAAGGGCCATTCCATTAAAGATAATCGGGTCTGTGCTGCGGTTTTTCATGCTCTGAAAAGTCCATATAAACTGGGTCTCTCTGACAATAACAGCCTAAGGGATCCGTCAGGCCTGTAGCGCTGGGTGGAGCAGGACTGAATGGATCAGAGATGGGTTGAATTAGAGAGGGTCACTGTTCTCCATCACTAACCCTTTATTCATTACACACTCCATTCTAAGGCCCTCCAGCTTTGGCTTTATCGCACTTCCCATCTGTAGTTAAACAATATTTAATAAACACACACACTACACACATACCCTAATATTTATCAACAGTATGACATTTCAACAAACAATTGTACTAACTTAGAGCAACCGATCGTAACTATTTTGTAAATGCATGTTATAAATATAATTGTGAACATTTCATCAATATCCGCTTCATTTATAAAAAATATCATCACAAAACACATTCTGGAAGGCAGAAGGGGAAGAAGAGGAGAATCAAGAACACGGCTTGTCAGCTAAGCGGCCCATGGGCCAAATACAATCCATTAATCAATTTACACAGACCTTTGATTGATTTAAAGATCATGGATCTGCCTGATACTGTACATGAGTGCTTTCTGAGTTCTAATTTTTTTTTTAATTCTAGTTTTAATGCAATTTTCTCTAACTTATTTATGATTAAATTCTTATAAAAAGCTAAAAAGTCCAGTTTTAAGATCCAGTAGCATTTATTATTGACTAGATATTTATGCTACTTTTAAGAATACTAACCAAGTCGGTTTTGCTTACCCCATTGGCAGATTTTTTCCCCCTTGAATTTAGTACATTTTAACTAGATTTAAGTGCATTTTACTTGTTTTAAGTAGGGCTACAAAACTCTGTGGTGAAATCAAAAGCGCTCAAGTGGTCAACAATTACCAAGCCAGGGCACAGCATGCTTTTAGCTTCCAATGGCCATAGTTCAGCTACTTGCAAAACATGACACAAATCAGCATAAGCACACACATATTTGATCAAGTCTCACTCTATAAGATGTATTTATGCAAACAACTTGACTGTTGACACCAAGCATTAAACTGTTAAAGCTCATCCGATCAGAGCGTGTGCCGTAAAAAGCGTTCTCGGGAAGCACCACTGAACCTGCATACATATAATGTTTGATTCCATACAGTCATTCTTTAGTTTGAACATCATTGAATCACTTTTTTTATTTTCTGATTAATGATTTTATATATATTATATATATATACTGGACCCTGCTGATTTTAATAATTTACACACACACACACACACATATATATGACAACTGAAGACAAATTAAATCTGTCTATCTTCTCATTTAGTGAGCATATTAGAGTGTTTAGCTTTATTAAAAATAAAAATTGGCATAACATAATAACTACTTTAAAAAATGTTGACCTCCACTAAAAAATTTATTTGGATTTCAAAAGAAAGTAATTGAAAATCCTTGATTTTAGGGTAGAGGAATTAGAGAGTAAGAGAGCGCGAGAGAGAAACCCTGTATATGTGGAACGTTGTGTCTTAAAATGAGGGTATTTATGCTGTGCGCTCTGGGGCTTGTATAAGGTTGCCTGAGAGAAGTTAGAGAAGGAGAATTCTTGAAGAGGGGGAATGTGTGCTGGTAATTGCCTCAGTTTGGATATTTGCCCTGGGGTTCACAATAACAGTCCTCTGCTCTCATCTTAGAACAAGGGCCAATCATACCGCATGGCTATGCAACTACCCTCTGCAACACAATATAATATGAGTCCACAAAACAACCCCTATTACTGAACTTTAATCCCAACAGTGATTAATAGATGCTGAGTAAAGAAATTCTCAACTAAAAACTGAAAAATTCAATGAGATTAGTTCTCCCCCAGTGCACCTGACAATTACAAAAAAACTAGATAAAGTACAGATTTAACAATAATTTGCAGCTACTTTATGCACATAATATATCTCACCACAAAAAAAAATAACCATAAAAACTGCTTCAGCACTGCCATATACTTTGTTTACATCACAACTGCACAATATATTTCACCCAAAAACGAACATTTACTGAATGTAGGCTATTTCCTTTCAGATAATGAGGGTCAAAAAGATACTGGACCCTACTGATTTTCATTGTTTGGGGAAAAAAAAAAGATTTAAAATATCTTTCACAGAAGAAAGTCAGTCATACAGGTTTGGAATAGGGATGTCCAGATCCGATCACATGACTCGATCGGAATTGGAAGTTACCTCCCGAAAAGGGCATGAATATATATTCTCATTATTTTTCTTTAACACATCTATAGCTATGCGGTGGCACAGAGTTAGACCTCCACACAGAAACCGCAAAGTGTGTGGCATGACATCACTTTGTAGCAGAGACACTATTGGTTAAATGCCGGCAAAGTAGAACACGGAAGCAGCGAGTATGTCTGCTGACTGGAGCCTGGCTTTGCAAACACTGTGGCACTTTTATTTTTCTGTTTGTTTACATGCCTGCCGGGTATTTTAAGTTGAGGTTCTATTTGTTTTTGCATAAGACTTTGTTTGATATTTACTGTTGCACTAAAGTCCAAAAGTGAAGAATTTATGTTATTTATTACTTGATTGTTCAAGCTACCTCACAGAAGTGTTTGTTAACAGAAATGAACTAAATAAAAAATAATGAACATCCTGGATCTGTTTCTTTGCTCTTCTTTACCCTTTCTTTATGTATTATAGAAGTATCAGATCGGGGTTTGGTAACGGTAGATACTCAAAATTAAATGACTCGTACTCAAGGGCAAAAAAACCTCATCGGGACATCACTAGTTTGGAATGACACCAGAGAAAATAAATGATGACAGAATTTTAATTTTGAGTAAACTATTCCTTTAACAGTATAAAAATGGAGAGGAGAGGGACCGAACGATTGCTGCTCTGTAAAGTGAAGCCCTGATGCTTTTTTTTGTGTGAGCTGGAGAGGGTTTGAAGAGGGGCATTTCTGAACCTCGTATCACACACTGCAATTAGTGTGGGCTGAAGATACCTCTTTGTGTGGGAGACCGAAAGAGCGCTGGTGTGCAAAAGCGAGAAACAGCTCTGTGGACATTTGTATTGAGTTGAATTGGTACAGGATATGTTGGGAGTGGGATCTGTGAAGTAAGGGACGTCCACCCTCACAAGCACTCAAAAGATGGCTGACCAAAAAAATTGATAAATTTTGTCCTGAAAAAAAAAAGAGCTGTTCATGTTGTTTCCAAAATATCAGATGTTTTCTGCTTCCACAGTACACATCTAGTAATCTACTATTCACTCCCAACATCTGTTGGATTCTTCCGCACTTCTGGAAGGTGTTGACTATATGTAGATGCTCAGCGGCATATCCGATGCAGCTGGCAGCTGGCTTCAGGACAATTTTTTTTAATAACCCAGTGATGCGGCCACACAGCTGTATAATGATGTATATTTTAAGTTATCCTTGTGTTTTGAAGTGTAGTGAAGGTAGTTGAAGTGTAGGTTTGGTGTATGGGAATTCAAAAATAGGAAATACAAAGCAATGTATAAAACATTGATAATAGCAAGTCAGCTGAAACAATATTGGCATAGCTAATACTTTAGCTGCATAGGGTTAATATTGAAGGGTTAGTTTACAGAAAATGTGTTTATCTGACGTCGTTTAGTCAAAAAAGTCAAAACAACTTCAGTGTTTCATGGCTTCTGAAACTCTACAATAGCTTTGTGCTAAATAATACACATTTGGGGCAACAAAAGCGTGAACAGACGACAACAGACTATATTTTCAGTTGAACTGCCTCTTTAGTGCTGAAAAGTCAATGCTAATATAACTGCTGTTAAAGAGCCCCGCTGAGAGCCCTCCTAGCCAAAATAGCAGAGCGAGTGGGCGAAATTAGAACTCGTCATTGACCTGACACATGACATTACACAAACTTTTTTGGGAAGTTTCATCCCTGACAAATCCTTTAGTGAGTACCCAGCCCATCTAATATTAGAAAACTCCTGTAGCTTTAGAGGGCGAACATACCTGCGAGGACCCTATTGACAGATGAGTGTGTTGCCAGGCCCGGCTGCCCTCGCTCGTGGAAGATTCCAGCATACGGCAAAAACTCCGGCAGTAGGAAACGCCTGAGAGAGATGGAGGGAAACAGAGGCAGTGTAAAAGAGAATGACAGGACATCTGACCCCAAGACTTGAGAGCTCTGAGGTTGTATAGCACATATCAGCATCATGCGCATATTTCACAGAGAAGGAAATTACGTAGTGCACTGTGACGAACACAGTAACACAATACATTCAGTATGATAAATGAATTCAGTACAAACTCTAAAAGTGAAAATAATAAAACAATTCCTCAAATGTATGCTATATAAACTACAACATTTCTGAAAGAAATTAAGACTTATGCAGCAAAGATGCATTCAATTGATCAAAAGTGCCATTAAAGATTATTTACATTGATAATAGAGGTGACTAGAGTAATTGCTGCTTTGCCATCACAGGAATAAATAACATTTTAAAACATATTAAAGTAAAAATAAGCTATATTTTAAATTGTAATGTTTCCTAGTATTCCTGTTTTAGTATTGTTTTAATGTATTTTTAAATCAAATAATAACTGCCTTATTGAGCATAAAACACATTTAAACAAAACATCACTGACCCCAATTAAACTTTTATTATAACATATTATTTATTTAAATTATTATTATTAATAGAATATTGTGTCATTTCTTTCACAGCAACTGTAGTGAAACCAATCGTGAGTCAGGTCTCATGTGTACTTCATGCGCTCTCAGCTGGACGCTGTCCATGTAGGCAGTAGACAGTGAGGCAGCTCACTAGGTTTTGGAACAGAGCTGAGCATGTATTTTTGGTGTCCTGGCCTAAGCAGACTTAAAGTGTTCCTACCTGGGCACAAAGCGACCAAGAGAGGGGGCAGACATGCGTGCGTTACGAGGAGCCCTATGTCTGCTTCCATTGTCCCTGTACACACACACAAACACACAGAACTGATCAGCAACAATATAATCAAGATCAAACATAACTTGCTTAAAATATTTTGTCTTTTGTCATTTTAGAAAATACAAAAGTGAATACTTAATAAACTAAACAACTAAAGTGCTTAAGCATTTCCGCAATCGCATTTTAGCTGAATGAGAACATCAATATGCTCACAAGGTAAGAGTGGGAACGACTGATAAAGAATGGAAAGAAAAGAAAAAGTTTATGAATTTTTTTTGGCAGACATAAATATTAATATGCAGGCTAACTGAAAGACTGATGGGTTTCATAAGTATTCTGATGAATATGGATCCATGGTCCCCGACTGCAGCGAACGCTGAACTCTCCAGCCAGCGGGTGGAATTATTCATCAGCTCAGAGGAGGGCATCTAATCCGTGCCAAAAAAAGAGAGAAAGAGAGGGGGAGAAGAGCTGCGTGGTTTGGAGAGCAGAGAAACAATGATATTCAACTAGTGGAGCGGCTGGAGAGAGGGAAAGAGAGACATTTTTGGAGCATTAATGGTTCCATTAAAAGAACCAATGACTAGTTGGCTGCTTCCAAAAACACATTTGCAAACAAATTAAAAGAGCGTTTGCATATTAAAAATATGATTCTGGACTTCATAACAGTTTCCAAAATAAGAGTATTGCTCTGGTTTTTAAACGTCTGATAATGAGACTGCAAGGGACGTGTAATTTCATAATTTGCTTACAGAAAAAATTTGTATGGCTTAGTAAATAGAAATAAACGAGAGAACAAATCCAAAAACTCTTATTTCTTGTCCCCCCCCATGCCCCATCTGCCTTTGTAGAGTCTTATTAAATGTCTTAACAGACGTCTGTCATGCACACACAGCCTGTATCGCCCACTCACATATTTCTCTAGCAATTTCATTAGAAAAATTCTAATCATTAAACCTAATTTACATTATACTTAATATGTGTTTATGTATTTATTGTGTATTTGCTAGCGTTTAATAGTTTGAGGTCAGCAAGACTTCATCATTAAAAGTATTTAAGTACATGTAAATTCATTAAATTTTCTAAGTTTCAAATAATTATTTACAGTCTTGTAATATTTCACCGTGTTTATTAAATAAATGCAGCTTTGGTGACCATAAAATACTTCTTTTGTGAACCAAAAAAGACAACTTACTGACCACAAACATGGATGGTAGTGTAATTTGTTAAATATGTGAAAGCCAGAGCAGATGGCCTTCCCTAGGCTGATCAATGTTTGTTATCAGTCTCACTTGCATAAACTGATTATTAGACTACTGTTAGTCATCTAATTGGTTTTCTTCAAGACTGGTACCGGTCACATAAACATAAACGAATATGTTAAGACTGTGTCTACCAATTAGCTAGCCAAGGGGTAATCCGTCTCAGTTTTTGGATTCAAATTAGACCCGTCCACCTATGTAACTGACTATGACCAGTCTTGAAGAAAAAGAATCAGACTACTACATTTTTAAGTTTTTAAAACTACACTACAACATTTACAAATTCATATGTAAGCCCAAGCAGGTGGCCTTCCCTAGGTTGACCAATGTTTGTTCAAACATAGTAGTTTAAACATTGGTAGTTTCTGAAAACACAAAAGACGAGAGGAAAAATTCTTCTCTGACTTATATAATTTCACAGTTGTCCAGCAGATGAAGAAAAAAGCAGCAAGCACAAAGGCGTACATTACTACATCCCATTGGAATCAATCAAAGTACATTTCAAGCCAAGGCTAACGCTAATGCCAGGTGCTATAAGAAGAGCAACTCTGGTAAAATTGCTGGCAAACTCAGTAAGTCGGTTGAAAAGCAGAAACGATAACATTCTGGGATTCAAAGCCTGCCTTGCATGTTTTTTCTGGGTTGCCTAGCAACAAAACAGGCAAATAAATCCATAGAGGTTTTAGAAGCTGATGGGAGCAGGTAAGAAAGCAGAAACAATCACTTGGCACAGGCTTTGTGTGTCTGTGTTATTGTTTACTTACTCAAACTCCTCAAAGTCAACTTCGTTGCTGTCCACGCTGGAGGCAGGGCCAGGGCCAGGGGAGAGGCTGCTGGGATTAGAAGACAGGGGTCGAGGTCTGCTGGGGGGACGGAGAGAGCGCTGGCGAATGCTGTCACGCCGAGACAAATACTGGATCATACGCTGTGCGTAATATGCTGCAGGAGACAACCTACACACATACAAAACATAGATGGAACCCACGATGTTAGATATTTACTAGACCAAACGAGTCATCATCCTGTTTTTATACTGATGTATTAATCAAATAAATACATGCACAGAGATGCAGTGATTCACTATGTGTGCAATACTGGTATACTGCCAATACTGATAGAGATATTTCAGCATCTTAAACTCAGAATTATAGCTGTGGTTACTTTTAATGTTTTTTTGTGTGTGTGTGTAATAAATATTTCAAGGTTTCAACTGTGCAGCACGGGAACCATACCCTGGCTTCCGCAACTTTAAAGCTCATAAGAGCTTTAGTCTGGCCAAGCCAGAAAACGGAAGCTTTGCCAGACAGATACTGCGTCCGAAATCGCATACTGCTTAGGTAGGTACTACATTTAAAATTGAACGTACTACCCGACCGTTAAAACAGTACGTTCTATATAGTATGAATGGGGATAGTATGAATGTAACTCGGACGTACAGTACTACATCCGCCATATTGATGCTGTCACGTGTCACGCGTCGTCACAACGGCGCGACAATTTAAACTTTCAATAAG
>JAUCMU010000125.1:17007188-17019067 GCA_032275025.1 Enteromius treurensis
GAAGAAAAACAAATAACTTAAATGATTTTAGCAAACGGCTGCAATAGAACAAAGAGAGAAAAATTTAAGGGGGTCTGAATACTTTCCTCACCCACTGTATACGAATAAAAACCTAAATGAAATCTGTTTATCATATAAAGCAATCATGTTATCTTTAATTGGGGTTTTATGATTCAAATGACTTTTTGAGTGACCGTGTTTGAGTGAGTTGTTGATGACATAATTTTCATTTTTGTGTGATTCATCCCTTTAAACGAATAAAACATGTGTGTATCAAACCTGACTCTCTCTGTCTCGCTAGCAGTCTTCACCATAGCAAAGGGCTCCTTCCGACTCCAGTCCCATAGATGTATCTCATTGTTGGTGGCAATGAGCAGCAGCTGAGCAGTAGGATGGAAAGCAAGGGATGCGATTGCTGAGTTGCTCTCTGTGAGCCAGCTCTCACTGCCTCCCTGAAACAGAACCACACATTAACTTTAGTTGTGGTGAAAAATCTACAGAAAACAAAAAAAACATATTGAAGTCCAAGACACACTGTACACTTTTAGGCTGTCCCAGATGAAAGACTGGCATTGTAAAACAATCGTGGTGATTTCTCATTCGCCACGATTGTTTTGCAATGCCAGTCTTAAAGCGAAGAGCAGAGCAATTACAAATTGACAAAACAATCATTGAATCAAGACTTACATGCAGGTCCCAAATTCGGACCTCTCCATCCAGGCACCCAGAAGCAATAAGGCCAGGGATGCTAGGGTGAAAGGTCAGGCACCAAGGTGTCCGGCGGTGACCCACTAGAGAGTGAACACACTTTCCTGTCTTAACCTCTGTAATGTAGATGTTGTGGTTCACATGGGTCGAGGCCATTAAGGACCTGTGAAGAGACAAAAAAAACTCTTTGAATAACTTGCTAATGATAGGGCCTAACTAGAAAAGCCTTGGATCCGCCTGTCAGTTTATTTAGCAGCTCCGTATTGAAGACTGTGAAAAAAGAAGTCAGAGTTGTCTTACCTGTCTGGACTGAAGGCCAGAAGAAAGGTTGAGCGAGGGCTGTCTGGTAACTCCACTTTCTATAACGGTGAAAGAAAATGAAGAGCAGTGATTTTACCTCACAGTATTAAGGCTTGTTCACACCAAACAAGCTTCTTGGTCTGAATAACTCTTTAAGGGTGCTGAGTAGTGTGTCAATTTTTGACAATTAGAACGTCAAATAGTAAATCTTAAGGATCTATAGTTGACGAAACAAATAAAACTAAAAATTTCTTAATAATATTGAAAATAATTGTGATAGTGATACTACAGTAAGATCCACAAGCAGCTTATTGTTACTTTCTGATACTACTTATATTGTACTGAGTAGGCTTCCCAAACATGAGGATACAAGTCAACAAATGAAATAGATCAGTGCGTCAGTTACCTGGCTTTGCCATTTCATACGCTGTGTCTTTTCCTCTACAAGCTGCTGTAGAACCCTGTGTGAGGCACAGCCTCTTACTCCTCGCTCTCGACTGGACAGGATACATACTGAGTTCTTCTGTCCCACCTTCATCTCCACAAACTCTTCCTTGCTCTGACCCTCTTACACCAGACCCAGAGCCGTCCACCGGCTCACACACAACCAGACCACCACTGCTACTGCAACGCCATCATTCTGTGCTAGAGACAAAGAGATCAACAAATCATCATCTTCCAGCATTGTATCTCACCACAGATTGTTTACAAAAACGATCCCTGCACAATCAACACAGATATTACAAGGACTTTTAACGCATACTGAATCAACACTATAGAGCCAAACTATGAAGTATCCTGGTTGTGTCCCAAGAATAGGCAGGGCATAGAAGAGCAGTGCGAAAACAAACACAGGATTGTTACAAAAATTACAGAGACACACATGCAAAATCAGAATGACTCCTCACACAGAAAAATAGAAGCTTTATTATAGGGGTTAGTTAACTAAAACATCAACACCAACAAAAAGAAATTAGAAATTAACTATTTTATTTCAGCTAGTTGCCAACGTTTCACTCTTTTATTTAGTTTAAATGGATGTACTAAAATAATGAAAACTAAAATAAAAACGGATAAAACCCTTTATAATTATATGTTCTAAATACATAACTATGCAAAATATTAATTTACTACTAAAACTACTACTACTACTAAAACATGATAATAAAATAACACTGGTGTGAAATTAGGAACCGTGTAAGATAGCCTACATAAGACAAGATATATTTCAGCAAATAACAAAAGAAAGTCTAAAACGGACTAAACATGACAATAACTCAATACTTAAATAGTCTTTATAAATAATGAAATAGTAGCAAACACAGTTTTACGCACATGTCTGTTTTATATGGGTATATATCTTTATAAAATTATAAAAACGTTCATTTAGGATAAAACCCTAAGCTAACAGGGTGAAAAAACTTGGATCAGCTTCACATGTCTTGTGACAACTTGAGCTATCCTCCATATGACAGGCTACATATTTTACTTCAGCTGTTATCTTCTGCTATTAAAGCTAGATAGGGGATATACAAGTGCTATAAACACTAGGAAAGTAACTAAATGGTCATAAAATAAAGGAAGCACTGAAAATTATAGAAAATTAACGATGTTTGTTTTTGAATGATGACATTATGCTAACAGCTTTCACATGTAGCAGTTAGCAGGCTACAGTTTACGGGTGATGTATTAATTCACACAGTTGCACGCTGTTCAAATTATGAGTGTTTTTTGTTTGTTTGTTTGTTTCAAATGTTGCAGACGACCACTCGGAGTCTCAGATTTGGCCTACCTTTTTCTCATATATTTGTCCGAAATCGTAGATGTCAAGTGAAACAAGTACGCTGGGACACTTAAGCAGCAGGAGCGTTGTTTAAATATTCAGTAACTTACCAATTTAATGTTCGGCTTTATATAAATATTGTTAGAAATATGTTATTATTTCCCGAAAAGAGGGTCGAATGTACTTTAGATTTGTTGCTGTGTTCAACACCTCCTGCCAAAAGCGTACAGACAAAGCCAGTAGAGCACAGAGCCTTCCAAATCAATTACCGAGAACATCGATCACACTCGCGCCTTAGCTGGCTGAGCTGTCGCTTTACTGTAAACACAGCTAAATAGGTGATAAATAACCCCTGTGCATAGATAACACCTTGCGCTTTACTTCCTATCAAATTATGGAGATTACCATAGTATTTTAAAATGTCTGTATGAAAATACTAAACAAAATAATTAAACATAATATAAACTTTAGAAATTGAAATAGCACATTAAGTGTGAAAACAATTAGTATCGTAATTGTTTGCATATTCACAGCATAAAAATATAAACAGAGTGGATTTGCATTTCGACCGACCAATCAATTTACGCGCTTTTTACGTTGCAGAATGAGTTGACCAATTGGAGCGCTCTCTCATTGACCCGGAAACCGCTGCTGCAGCCCGTCTTGTGTTTGCCAGATCGGCCAGACAACGATCGTTCAATGTGGTTAAAGTCCTCCGCAGCTCATCCACAATATGGAGTCCTGTTTTCTAATCGTCGCGTTTCTCTTCACTTTCAGTCTTACCAGTGGAGAAAGAGCCCTTAAATTTGTCACTGTGGTGAGTGTATAAAGTATAATCTGTCCGCGAGATTATATTAACGTTAACCTACTGTCTGCAGCTGTTTTGATAAATCCCTTCGACTCAAAAAAACATTTCATGAAACGACACACATTATGACTCGTTGATATGTGTCGTGCGTTTCAACTTTGTGTTTTTGTGGAAATGTGAGCAGAGTTTGTGTTTCCTTTTCGATTGTATTCGATGCATTGATTGTATTTTATCGACAGACATATATCAGTTTAGTTTGAGTATCCAACAGTAACGACGCGTGAGTGGCAATGTCTGCTGACACGAGTAACCATTGTTTGCTACTAACTCTTTGGCTCCACAGCTTGTTTTCGGCTTAAACTTGTTTTGTTTTTTTGTATCCAACCTATAAACTTGCTCAATATTTGAGGTTATCACATGGTTAAGCATGTTGTTTGTTACTTTCAGTGCACCTCCTCCCAGTTCCGTCAAAGCAATAAAATGCATTGACACAAGCTATCCCAGTAGGTTTATTCCAAGGAAATTTTACTGGGTTTCCTTTGTATATGTTGAAAAGGCCTGTATTTTGATGGGCAAGCTTTGTATATCCAATTTTGAGGAAGTTCTGGTTCCTTTCTTTTGTTCATTCCCTTGTTTTTGAATTTGTTGCAATATAATAACTAATTTACCAAAATGGTTCAAATCGGCATCCCCACTCTAAAATTCCAAGTGCTTAGGCTTATACACAATAATACAAATATCAGTTTTTTGCTAAATGACATGTGGTTTACCTTTTCTTCTATTTGCACACATAAATATGTTTATTCTACTTCTACTTACATATGTTGGTGTTACTGTATCATATTCAAGCTATGAATATTTTGTACATTACTGTTTCACCTCTGTGGCTAAAATCCCTTTTTTTATCTTGCGAGTAGACATTTGAGACTGACATCTGGTTTAATTATGTGAAAAGAAGTGTTCTGTGGTAAATCGTGGTGAACAAGTTACTGCAGATGAGGAAGTTGTTTAAACCAGAGGGTTGAGTCGTTTTTAAGCATGATTATGTAACACGCCTGGAATTGAATGCATTCCTAGAACAACTACTTAATTATTCAGGTAAATCTTACTATAGACCTTCATGTAAATGAGATAAGGCCACACGCCAGTACTGAAGTGCAATGTATGATATATGTTTAAACATGGCTGATTTCTTTGAAGGACGCTAACAAAAGGATATAGACTGAGTTTACTTAACCAATTAGAATGTGTTTACACACAACTGTGTGACTTGTATCTGGGTGTCAGGATGAGCACATGACCAGTTGCATTTGCTGATCTAGTCAAAGTTGCACAGTGTAGTTCTTCCTCCTGAACACACACGCAGACACACATAAACCCCCAATGCTTATGAAGTATTTGACTTCCTCTCTTTCAGCTTTATCGCCATGGCGACAGATCTCCAATCAAGGCCTATCCAACTGATCCCTATAAAGAGAGTAACTGGCCCCAGGGTTTTGGACAGCTTTCTCAGGTACATTATGCAGACACACACACATATATGTTATGTGCTACTTAAGTAGACTTTAGTTTATGCCATAACATGCAATTATCTGTGCTATATTGGGGTTATGTATACACTGAGGGGATGACCGCTCCTTACATAAATACAACACTTCTTATAGGAAAATTGTTATGAGTTAAGTCTTCATCTCAAAAACAATGTAATTCTGAGTGTGTAAGTTTAACTTCAGGTTAGCATCAAATTACCGAATGCACCTTTAAGGAATTAATTTTATTCTTTCATCATAAAGTTTAGCAAAAGGGTGTTTTTATTACTTCAGCTCAATCTTCTGGTCATTTCAGGAAGGAATGAAGCAGCACTTCGAACTGGGTCAGTTTTTAAAGAAGCGGTACAAGGGATTCGTGAGTGAGGACTATGACCGGCATGAGGTTACTGTCTCTTTAAATAGTTTAAACATGATCAGTACACCTAAAGAGAGAGTTTACCTTCAAAATGAAAATTGTCATCATTTACTCACCATCATTTCGTTCCAAACAGTTGGTGGTCCCATTGACTAAAGCATTTCTTTCACTACTGTGGTAGTCAATGGGGACAAACAACAGTTCTGTTCTTTAAAATATATATATTTCTGTGTTCAACACAAGAAAGAAACTTATACAGGTTTGTTACTGCATGATGGGAGTAAAGGATTACAAAATTAACATTTTCAAAGTAAACTATTCTTTAAAACATAGATTTATCAGACCTTTTCTGTGTTTAAATGGAATAATCCTAGTAATCCTGTCTTTGCGCTGTAGATATTCATAAGGAGTACAGATGTTGACCGCACTCTAATGAGTGCAGAAGCGAACCTGGCTGGCATGTTCCCCCCAAATGGTTCAGAGGTGTTTAATCCAGATTTGAAATGGCAACCAATACCTGTTCACACTGTCCCAGCAAATGAAGAGAAGGTAGGACACTGAAGTTGTGTTCCCATTTTTCTCTCCACAATTTTTGCACCACACTGAAACTTGGCCCTGACCTCTTTTTAGCAATGAAGTCGTATTTGCTCAGCAACAACATCAGTATGTGTAAAATCTGTTTCCATGGCTACATGACCTGCCTACAGTGTGTTTGTGTGTGTTTTCTTTTACTTTCCAGCTGCTTTCATTCCCTCTGGATGACTGTCCACGTTACGCACAGTTAATGAACGAGACAGAAAAAAATGTGATTTTTCTTAACATGACTGAAACCTACAAGGTAAGTCCACCTTTCAAAAAAAATCATTTCTGACAGCAGGTCATATGTCAATGGACTGAACAGCGAGGATTATTAACATTCTTTCCTTAGTTTTAATTTTTTTTTTTTTAAGATTATATTGAATCCCTCAATTTCTGACCTTGTGAATGTGTTTATTTTGTTGGGTACATATGAAAGAAATGTAAATCACTTTTTGGGCTTTTGTGAAAATGTTTCAAATACTTAAAAATATAAAACTTGCGCATCCGTCAAGGTATTAACAGATTACATTACAATATTACGGGTTCCGATATTCCATTTGTATTTTTTTCCCTACATGTTGGTACGTAAATTCCAAAGAAAAGAATGTGCATAAAGAAAAAAACAACAGTAGATGAACCATCCACGCCAAATTGGTTACCACACTCATTATGTCATTTTATGCAGGCATTCATAGAAATGGTGAAAAACAAAACAGGACTTCAGAATACAAACATTGAGACTGTTTGGAGTGTGTATGACACATTGTTCTGTGAGGTGAGTTTCACATGGCATTGATGTGCACACATGCATTCATGGCTTTATCTAGCATTAGGAAACTCAATGACAATTTATCTAGCCTGTTAACTATTGTCTTTTTGAATGAGGGATTCATAGCCAAAGTCTATGTGTCATGTTTTTTTTTTTAAACTCGCTATCAAGTGCAGCATTATGGCATCAGAAGTACAAATTCCAATAATCCATAGAGGAATATATTAAACAATACCTTAAACATTTAAAGAGTTACAGAGTTGTAAATCAATGGTATATGAAGCAATGGTATATGTTTTGTAATGTTGGCCCTTCAGCAAGCTGAATCACCATTACTCCTTAGTATTTCAGACTGATCTCATGATGCTCAGACCGACACCATGAACCATGTCAGATCAGATAATAGTCTCTCTTTGTTATTCTCCCTCTCCAGGGAAAACATGGGATGCGACCACCTGACTGGGTGACTTCAAGTGTAATGGAGACGCTAAAAGTGTTGAAGAACTTTGGTTTTCAGATTTTGTTTGGTGTCTACAAGAGAAAGGAGAAGTGTAGACTTCAGGGAGGTGAGAACTTATCACTTTTAAGCTTGAGCTTTTTCTTATGTAAATTCATGTCAAATTAACACAAACAACAGCAACAAAAAAAACAAGAGATAGAGAATAACATTATACGAAGTTGGTGGAACATTGAGAGTAGTTTGACATTTCCTAAGAAAGAGATGATTCTTGTCAGTATTTCCATAGTTACACGCTATGACTACACTTTTATGCACATATATGCAAATCAGCGTTGTAGGAATAGAGGGAGAGGCCGCTTCCTGAAGCGGTGTTCAGTTATAGTGTAGGGAAATAGTGGATAGACTGGTCTAAATTCAAATTCAAACCTGTATACACAGTGAAATTTAATGTGCAAAAATGCTGTCATTCACAGGCCTGCTGTTAGATCAGATCATTAAGAATCTCTCAAATGCAGCAGCACAGGACTCTAACCAAAAAGTGAAGATGATTGCATACTCAGCGGTAAGTCGTGTCCCATCAGCAGACCAAAACACCCAAACTTCCCTGTATTTTCAGTCTATAGCCTACTAGAAATATTTGTCTTCTTAAGGTTAAGCGGTTCATTTAATATCCTCTCATGTAACTCTTTTCTCTCCAGCATGACACAACGGTAGTAGCCCTACAGGAAGCTCTGAATGTCTTTAACGGCTTGCAGCCACCTTATGCCTCATGTCATCTATTTGAACTTTACCAGGAAGAGAACGGGTAACGTGTTGACTGTTTTTCTGAAATGTTTCTAGCAGACCTTCTTTGGTCACTAAACTAAAACATACCTTTGCTCTGCTCTTCCAGGATGTTTTCAGTGGAGATGTTTTATCGCAATAACACTAATTTGTCTGAGCCGTACCCCGTGTCTTTACTGGGCTGTTCCCAGCGCTGCCCCCTACAGGACTTTGTGAACCTCACACGTGAAGTCATACCGCAAGACAGGAATAAAGAGTGTCAGATAAAGAAGGAAGCCTCAGACACTGGTAATCACAATAATTTACATCAGTAAATGCTGTTTATTGCTTACATCCTGTAAGCACTTTTCTCATGATGCACACATAAACTGTAAATGAGTTCATTTGCTAAAATGAAATAATCTTGAGTTATTTCGATTCAGTTTTTAAAATAACTAAAAAGTATGTTTTTAAAAGCACTGCTATGTGACAAAAAGAACATATGTACATAAAATGGCCAATCTAGATTTGAGTTCTGATAGTTTTCTCTCATATATGTGTGCAGAGGTCATCATTGGGCTGGCTGTCTGTGGGTGTCTTCTCTTCCTCCTGATACTGCTGTTGTTCACAGTCCTATGTCGGCTGAAAGAGCCCACGGCTAGCTACAGTCATGTGATAAATGAGAGTGACTCCTGACAATCATATCGACTCCTCCGCAAAGAGGAACTATGGGACAGTGAAGAGGACCTATGAGGACACAATGCCAAGTTGTTGAGAAACGCTAAAGAGGCAGTTATAAGTCCTTTTGCCACAAATTCTTTTATATTGGGGAAGAGTTGGTAATGTTTTATTACTTGTAACCAACTGTTGTGAGAGGGGGAAAAAAAGGGAATCAAGAGTTTGGATGACGTCAATAGCATTAACATAACACAGTGCTTAGTGCACAGATCTGACACTGAGCAGCTGATACTTCATGTTTGTCTCTAGCTCTAACAGAAGTCAACGAGGGAATTAAAACTTGAACTGAAAATATCTCTGAGACTGAAGCTCCTCCAGAGGTGTGAGTCCTCTAAAACACAAGGATCGTTGATGTCCTGCTGTCTGTGTTCACAGGCCATTAGTTGTACTGTATTTGTGAACACCTGAAGATTCAAATGGGCCACGAAAGACTACTAAATACACATTGAGGCCTTCTAATGAACTCACTGAATTTTACACTCATGCTTTTTATGTGATTATCTTCTGACTTACTGCCACAGAAGAGTTTTAATTGGTACATTTTTATAATAACATGCTGATATGAACAGTATTTTGGGGTTAAACTCAAATGAGCTTTTATTGGAGAAATTATTTTAATCTTGTGCAGTTTCCTTAATGTTCTGTCATTCCTCATTGATCACATTAATACAAATTAAATTTTATATTCAGCTATTATAGATGTCTCGATACAGTAAAAAAAAAAAAATCAGTTCCAGATGCGTCATATTTAATACAAGATTGTCTGATAAACATGCCCAGTAAGTAAAGAAAAAAGTCAGGATTAAAAAGGATTAACTTTAAACAAATGGTTTGAGATTAATCTGAAAACATGACATGAAAACCTTTTTTTTTTGTTCCATTTTATTTTTAATCAAAAGTTTGACAGGACAACTTGTTTTAAAGAAATGCACATCTTTCTTGTACCAGGTCATTAACATCATGTTAATAGTCAAAATGGAGACTTCTAATACATGTGTAGTGTCAAGAAAAGCGCTTTTTACCAAGAATATATAACCCAAAATCCAATATTTGTTTAAATCTAGCCATTAAAAAATATGAATGGACCTTTGCTATGAATATAGGGGCATCCCCCTCAATATCGATGTTATTTAAGGTGTCAGTTCATGCGCAATGTGAAGTACATCAACCGCACCTCCAGAATGCACTCTAATATCCCTTTATGGTTATATTAATATATAATTCGCTAATTGCAGTGACGATTACCACAAAGTGTTTTAAATATTTGTTAAATATATTAATAGTTCTTAATCAAGTTTAATTACTGTTATATGAGCGCAAGAAGCTCATACACATGCTTTTCTAAACTCCAACTGTGTTATTTATTTTTGACATGGAATCAATGAAGCCCCAGTTTCTGCAATTTGTTGTGATATCATGAATACACCAGCAGCGCATAAATGTTAAAGACTAAAAGCATACACAGTACAAATGTTTTTTTACACACTCTCCGAAATTTAACAAGCTCTTCTAGAATTTTTAATAGATGTTTGTACACCTATACTGCAAGTAGACGTTTATCTGGACCAGTCCAGATCAGTGCAACGGTTTGAGAACATACAAATTCAGTCAAAATATAGGACTTCATTCAAAAGACAGCAAGCATTTCTCCTTCATAGTCTGTGAATCACTCTTTTTTCTATATCGTACTCTAAAAGTGTTTTAATTTTTAAAATGTGCTGCAATATCAGGCTGGGTTGAGTGTTTTTCTCTATTATCTGGAATGAATTACAAACTTCAGTCTCACCCATGACACAGAGAGACTGACACTCAATCTTAAAGGCGGTTTAATGTCTCTACTGAAACACTACACGGGCTAAGCACCATTAAAAACCTTAAGGATAACACCAAACACATACATTCGTGCACACATTAAAAAAATATAAAATACACACAGCTGTTCTTTTTTTAATGGCGCTCTGACCTTTAACCTTTACACTCAACATTCAGTTGTCAACAGTGACACGGGTCACTGCACAGGTCTACCAACACAATCTGGGGATCTGCTTATTGATGGATGAGTATTAAGATGTACATGTTTTTTTCACACACAGAGCAAAGCAAATAGGAAGAGAGAAATGTTGATTGTCTGTTGTCAAGGTCAAAGGTTAGAAGCGTGTGAGGTAAGGCCCTGATCAGGCGATGGCTTTGGCCTCAGGCAGGAAGGCCTCCCAACATTTCACCAGCTGGTTAAGGATAAATAGCAATTCATGAAAGACTGTTCAGTGGTGCTACATACAAAACGAACACTTACACACTTACCCTGTGCTGTGTGTGAAGCAGGGACTCTATGTATTTCACTATGTGCTGTTTGAAATCTCTGGCTTTCTCTTTCTGTCGCAGAAAAAAACAATTCCATTTTAATCGTGTTATTGCCAATGCTCAAAGAACTGAGTTTCGGATGCATGCAGGTAGAAATTAGTTTTTGTCATTTTTTCACATTTAAAGGGGAAAGTTGGTGATGCTGTACGTATCCAGAATGACAGTCACTGTTTTTATTCACACTATCCATGTGAAAGTCCTGGCTGAATTGGCTACGAGGTTGGTCATTTAACTGCCATCCAAATCCACGTCTTGACTGAGTTTGGGAAATCAAATCCCACCAAGCACGTGGTAACTGTAGTGCTTTGCTTCATTTTTAATTTAAATACTAATATATTCTGTCAACAATACAGGAAAATACCATCATCACTTGAGAGAAAAAAAGAGAATGTAAGCTTTTGAAATGGGCCATTATTATTGCAGCATTTTAAAAGTTGACGAGCCATGTTTCCCCTGTGTAAATAAGTGGGTGCACCTTTCATGTTTTAATAATGTCCTTACTAAGGTTGTAACGGTTCAAAAAAATCATTGTTCGGTTCGATACGATACAGTAGTGTCACGGTTCGGTATGTTTTCGATACGACAAAAATTAAATAAAAAAAGAGAATTTCTTTAATTTTTTTTTTTTTTCACATTTTTATTTATTAAAACTAACATAATATGACTTTGTTTTCCCCCCCTTTTCTTTTACTTTGAACAACAATGG
>JAUCMU010000125.1:17023214-17061064 GCA_032275025.1 Enteromius treurensis
TGACGCCACACCGACATGCATTTGAGAATGGCTTGATTTCAGAAGGGGCAACTTATTCTTCTTTTAATTTAATAAAAATACCTGTGGATCTTTATCATTGTAGGGTGGATGTGTACACACACTCCCAACACACATTTCAGTCCAAACAGCTTGAAACAGTCCATGTACCACAGTATGACCCCTTTAACATAACTTTTTGTAATGAAACCAATAACGTGCCATCTAAAAATGTCTTAATGTAGATTTTGGTGAGCTTAATAGGTACATTTCCCCCAGCTGTGATTTGTCTGTAGCAGTATGATATATAGTTTCAAAATCCATCTTTTTCTTACTTATGTTATTTATTTATTTATTATTAATACTCCGTTAACTGTTAAAATGTCTTTTAATGCCACTGACATATTTTAGAGTATTAGATTTAGAATTAGAAACTATTAATTAAATTATATAATTGGGTTACTCATTGAGAAGAAGGAAATCACAAGTCAGCCAAAGATCAGTTTTAGCTCTATGTAGCGTGATATCTGGACAAGGCGTAGCAGTAGCCATGCGGTAGCCTGTTAAGTCATGGATGCAGTGGAGTCCTCTCACATTATTTGAGACAGCCCCAAAATATGACACTTATGTCTATTAATAGCAGCATAAATCCAATGGTGGTGTTAAACTCTTTTATGGAACAGCTGTTAATGATTAAAAAATACAACAAAAAGAAGTAGTAATGATGATGATAATAAAAAAATACTTGGACCAGTGACTGACTCTCACACTTTGTGTGAACACTGTATTTTAAGTAGCTAATAAGTAGCTCCCCTTGTTCCATCAGATGTAAACAAATCCCTGCAATGCAGCATTTTTGACAATCTCCTAGACACTGCACGGGTAATAAAAGAGAGCAGTGTCCCTCTCCCTGATATTCAAAATAAGACTGCATGAAAAGAGAAAAACGTTATTTTCTTTATTTGTTTTAATTAACACCAGCCGCGAATGCATTTCATGCCGAATTACTCATTGAATTATGTCAAAGCTGTGTTTTTTCTAAGGCATAGCCCCATGTGTTTTATACACAGTTTCACATGTATGTGTATGTGTGTTTGTATTGACAGGTGTGAGGTTTAGTTAAATTTAGCCATTGGCTTTGTGGGTGTCTTTAATAAGGGTTATTTACAGGGTGTTACCAAGTGTATATGTGACAGTATCATTGAAGGCTTGTAAGGATTCAGAGCTCTAACCCACTAACCTTGGCAAATGGCTTCTCTGGCAAGTGATTGCATGTGTGCAGCAGCTGCTTTAGTTATTATTGATATAGTGATGATTTTTTTTTTTTGTGGATTCAAACAGGCACCGCACCAAAATAACTGGCCATACTCAAGAGTTAAATAAGCAGGGTATACACAGACAACCCACTCTTTCCTGCCCACTCAAACACATACATGCACACATGCTCAGAAACATACAGTTAACAGGTGTTACAAAGAAATAAATCCCACTACAAATGGCTATTTAACCCCAGAACTGAAAACCAGACTGGTTGGGGGGCCTGACCAAACTGAAGAGGCTTATAGGGGCAGTAGAACATCAGCAAACATAAGAATGTAGAATCATGTTCTCACAATGTCAGGGGCATGGAATGCTACAAGGAAGTGCTATGAAGTTTTAGGAATGGTGAGGGGATTTAGGAACCTCCAGTTATGGGAATTATATTTCCTCAGCTGTGGCCATATGGCTCATGTTTTGTTTTAAGATAATATATCTTTTTGCATGACAGCTCACATGCAGACCACTTGATCCCATCGATGTGTTCAGTTCACAACACACATATTTCCCCATCTCCTGATAATTCCAAGAGCACTTCGGAAGCTTCTGTGACAAGACAACATCTTTTACTGGCAACTTACAGTGCATGCATTGGAATGCTTCCACATTTAGGTCCAAGTGATGAAATGACACAGTCTGTTTAAACAATACCATAAAACAAGACTTGTTTTTTGTCATTATATGCAGTATTCCCTGCATTCTCAGTGCTACCACAAGAGGCACTACAGCAGGAATTATTGTATAATGCGTTATGATCCTCTTGAAATCAGGTCTCCTGACTATGGAGAACCCAATTTCAAAAGAGGACCTGAGTTGTCACAACACAGACACATTTTATAGCATGCACTTACCAATTACTGTTATTGCGCCCCATTGCAGCAGCACTGAGAATGCAGCTCATTCTTGCGCTGGTTAATGAATTGACACATTTAATGACTTTTAATGAGGTTAATAGGTTCAGGATTAAGCTCACCTCAAACTAAATAGGCTAAAATGAAATCTAGTTACCACTGGAGGTAAATTCAGAGTCGCATTAACATAGAATAGGTCAATTTTTGGGGATATGCAAAACATTAAGAAGGCGTTTTGGAGTATTTCATGTTTCTGAGAGTCCACATGCATTGACTAATGGTTTGTTTAAGCTCTAAAACAGCCACAAAAGCACGAGGGAGAAAAGATTGTGTGCACCTACAGCAGACACACACCGGATATTGAACATTTGGTTTTGAGATTTAAGATTTAAATTTTATGTCCTTTCTTGCAGCTGCTGAAGTGTTGTAAATTACATAGATATACACTTACATTTCTTTATGGGCCTGAATTCTGATTCCCTTCTCTGTGCCAGACTTCAGCGCTCATTCACAAACAGCCATAATGTGATGATCACCTGGTATGCAGGTTCTTTTCACAGCTGTTCGCTTTTAGCTGAAATGATTCTTTGATATGTCTGTGTTATAACTTCAGAATGTGTTGTCTGAGCTTTGCCTTTGTTAGTAGTGTTATACAAGCAGTATTGCCTAGCTACCACTTTCTCTCTCTTACTTTTTCCCCTTTTATTCATCTATTTCATGTCATCACAGTCAGTGGGAAGCAAAGAGTTCATTGTTCCCTTCTTTTTAGTCAAAGCAACAGAATCGTATCTGCTTCTGCAGTCATTGTGTGAGGGGATGAGAGCAAGAAGAAGAGAAAAAAAATGTGAGAGCGCAAGACGAGCAGGAAGGAGCATTGAATATCGCTATTAAGGTAAAAGCTATCACTCTGTATAAAATAACCTGTGTTAAGTTAATGAATCTGTTTTTGGAAATGTTTCTGTTGCTTCATTAGCATGACAAAAATTTGATTTGTGTTATCAAAAAGTTGATTGGAGACTATTATTAAAAAGCAAAACAATCATGAAGTTTAATAAAATGTAGTCATGTTTCATTTAAGTCAGTGGATGCCCATATGCCATTATTTCGGATAAATAATCAATACATTAAAGGAATATACTTTTATTTAATATTTTGTCATGTATTTTCAATCATGTCTAAAATATGCTATAGACTAAATATTTGTTCAAGAAAGCTTTAATAAGTATTCTAGTACAGCATTTTATAGCTAAGTAGGGGTTCTTGCAGTTATCCAAAGTGTTGTTTTTTTATTATTAATTGATTGCCTTTTATCTCCATGACAGGTTATGTTTGACAAGCAAACCATCAGCAGTCAGAGTAACCCAGCAGACATGGTAACCCCATGCTTTATGCATCAGTTGTTGAGACACATCTCTAATGTTGTAGCAATTGTATCAGTACAATGCTTTGAAGTTCTAGCTGGTCTCAAAAATGTTATTTGCACGTTAATAACTTCTGCTTTTTGAGTAGTGCACATTAAATGCCTTTGAAATGACAAGAGATGTTGTCCTCCATCTGAGTGTTTTTTTATGTTTTGTTTTGTTTTTCCTGTTGTTGTCTTTCTATAAATAGAGCTTTCTAATGGCAAGTGAAATCACAAGAATTTGAAGGACACCCAGAGGTATAAAAAGTAAAATATCTCTCTCTCTCTCTCTCTCTCTCACACACACACACACACACACACACACACACACACAAATAAACTGCATTTAAACATTGTGCATACTCATAAAGAGAACGAAGAGAAAATTACATAGTATCGCTCTGCATGTCTATGGACCCCAGACATAATTTTAGCACCCGTGTAAACAATGTCTTGATGAATAGTTATGCACAGATCTTAATAAAGAAATCACAATGCATGAGGAAGCACAGTTGTCAGAAGATCTTTCATTGAGGAGCTGGATATTCAGTTCAAAGGGCACTGCACTTATGTTCTGTTGCCATGGTTACACAGTAACGGAAAGTGTTTACATTATTTAAGCTATAACACAGAGATGCGTATCTCATCAAGAAATGCACATGTATCACCATTCACCCAGAAGAGTGTGAGCTCTTACCCACACACAAAGTACTCACCCACACACTTAGAGTAAAGGAAAGAGTTTGAGGGCCTTTTATTACTATCCTGTATAATATAGACACTGGTTGGTAGAGAGGTTGCAGAATCTTAAACAGTTTTAGAGTGCATGTCTGAAAACTGAGATGACAGCCTTAAGTTAAGGTTGTTCTAGTTGTCACACAGAAGAAGTTGTCTAATTTATATTAGTAACTTATTTTTTCAGTCAAAAGTCAAATTACATAAACTTATGTCCTTTCTAGCAGTGATGTTGTTTTCACATATGTGACCTCGGACCACAAAACCATACATAAGTACTGTAAAGTGGGTATGTGTGTAGCAATAGCCAAGAAAACATAATTCATCATGTTCCATGAAAATATTTAGTAAATCTCCTACTGCAAATATATCAAAACCTAACTTTTGCTTATAAAATGCATACCTAAGATCTTCATTTGGAAGCACCCTTCATTTTTTTGCACCCCTAGATTCCAGATTTTAAAAAAGCTGTATCTTGGCCCAATATTGTTCTATCCTAACAAACCATACACAATGGAAAGCTTATTTATTCAGCTTTCTGATGAATAACTCTATTAAAATAAATTAAATGATTTTTATATCTGTAAACTTTAAAATATTCTAATCTCATATTTTACAATAACTTGAATTAATGAATAGCTTTATTGTCAGTTTCGACAGTACAAACATTTTTTTAAACTTTCACTCAAAAAAAGGGGGCACAGTCACATACATTCATAAATTGCACAAATCCCATAAAACATGAACAAATACTAAATACACAAATCCTTGCTTGGATAAGCAAGTGAACACACTCAATTCAGACATTTAAGAATCAAGTATATAATGAAGAAAGATTAAAAAATATATATTTTGTAAAATTACAATAAATATAAATATTATAAATAAATATTATAAATATAAATAGTGAAAACCAATTTAAATTAAAGTAGTGTTATGTGTCCTAAATTTATTTTTTTTAAATGCAATACATTATATTTCCAAAAATGTAAATTAAAATGTTTGTTGTACAGAACAAAAAAAAACTTTAAAAAGAGCTTTGAATTTTGCAATTTTTAAGTTCTTTTTAAGTTTTTTATTTTTTTTAGTTCTTTTTTTAGTTATTTATTTATTTATTTTGCTTCATAGGCTAATTTTGTTGTTTAGTTGTTTTGGGCATTAATGATTTTCTACAATACAAAAAAGTACTTCAAATGTTTTTAACAAATAATAAAATGTAAATCTGTGACAAGTTAACCCAGCTTTCACGTACATTTATTTTCATCCTCGCTTAAAAAAAAAAAAAAAAAAACTTAGTGTGAAATCGTTTCCAAGATTTAAACTTAATTTAATAGATTTCCCCTCCAATTCTATCTCTTTGGCCTGCTAAGTTTCAGAGATTCACTTAATCATATTAAGATGGTGAGAAACTGTTCCAAACAGCTCTCTCCCTCCGCTGGTATCAATCCACAGCAGCGCGTAAACAAGCGCGTGAGTCCCCCGCCCCTTCTCTGCGCGAGCTGCTGCCAGTTCCGTGTCGGCCGCGAGTTTACCAGCCACGCACCGCCTGCACGCGCTCAATCCGCCGCCGGGCTGCAACGATCTGACTCTCTCTGGCTTTCGGAAACCCCCTTTTCCAGTCTCCATTAACGGCCCAGCACAGAGCGAGGCGAGGGGTTTCGTAACGGTGAGTGTATTTCGGATGGCTACGGAACGTGGGAATCTGCGCTACGTTATCGGTTTGGGGGCACCGAATGTGTGTAAAGTTTGGGGAGGGGAGAAATTGTGTCATGTGGTACGACAGAGGCTGCGTGCCCGTTAGTCCGCTCTGGTGGAGCGGATAAATACATAATTACAGAATGTAAAAACGACGTCGAGAGACGAGCTCAACTTGCCATGTGTTATAATTTCCATGGGGATGACGTCACGCAGTCCTTGACGCTCGCGCTGATGAGATAACGGGACTGTGACACACTACGCGTTTCGTATGCACACTAAAAGCTACACAGGAGCAGGGCACTGGTTTATAATGCGTTTTAAAAGGACGTTCAGGGGCCATTCTCCTCAGTTATTAATTACGTAGTAGCCTCTGAGTTGCTGTACTCCTCTTAATACATATCTGTATTACATAAAAGACAGAGCGCATGGCAAGGACTACGTCGTCACAAGAAATGATTGACCGATGACGCTGTTTCTCTGAAATACTGTTACAGTAATATTACTGTTTAAAACTTTAACCCTAAGAGTGCCATTTACATATATGTTCTCTTTTTCTTCTTGAAAGTGCTTTTACAAGGATTTTAGTTGTAATAAGCATTGTTTTTTTGTTTTCGGGTGAATTGTGATATTGCAGAAATGTTGGACTTTCACAACTGTTTACTATCATAGGCAGGTTCTCACGACTTGCGTAGTATCATGGTACTGGGGCATGTTGTCACAAAAAGGTCAGTGTGTTCAAAGACACAATAATATTAGCAGATCTTGGGATATTTATACACATTGCATACATTTCATCAAGTACCATTTATGTTAGCATTTGTAGAGGGCTGTAGTGATGTAGGAAATAAATGCTTACTCGAAAAAAGGCTAAGTTTGTAAATAATAGTATTAAGTAGGCAGTGCATATTGATTTATATAATGCTAACCAACAACATACTGACCCACTAAGAATATTGTTTGATATCCTACTTTCTGGGAGACTGGTCAGTCTTGAAATCAGGCTCTTGAATATTCAGGACTTTGTTGTGTGTGCATATGATGCATAGAAGAATGAGGGCCTCAATATTCTTGCTGAATCTGGTGGTTATATTGTGACCACATGACCTTAACATCAAGCCAACGAAAACTCAAAAGAACTTTTGAAATGACACACCCTTAGCTTTTCCCGTCTCTCCTGACAGGGACTTTCCTAAGAGTTTTCAGACTGAAAGAACCTGAACTCTGATACACTTTGACTAATAAGGTTCAGCCTAAGTCTGGTTTGAGTTGGACTGGTTTCAAAACAGACTGAGTGGCGTACACAGTTTTGATTTTGATTTGTTTTGATTCTTCGCTTGTCATGTGAAGTCACTAAAAGCAGGTAACAAATGTTCCTAAAATGTACCTTTATTTGTGCTTTTTAAACTAGGGTCACTCTCTCAACAGTAATGTCTTCAGAGCGGAGTTACAGCTGCCTCAAAACCGAGGCGATGACAGAATCACATTGGCAACGCTGTGATGGTGCACAGGCAGAGCTGTGACTCTAGCTTGGGATCTCCTGACCTCTGTGACCTTTGAGTCGAGATGGCGACCCACCGAAAGCATCTGGTCCGAGATTTCAACCGATACATCACCTGTTCGATTTGCCGTGGGTACCTGATAAAGCCCACCGCTGTCACAGAATGCCTGCACACTTGTAAGTCATCCATTATATCTACCTGAGAATATAAACAAACAGAATAATCTGGAAATCTTCATTATTAGAAATGTGTTGGAATAAACTGGCCCCATTCTACAATTGTTTTGTTTTATGTGATATGTTTAAGACTTGTGTGATTCAGCTATAGCAAAAGTGACTTAATAACCTTAAAAAAAATCCACATTAGATATCTTACCGTTCAAAAGTGTTTCGGCCTTTTGACTGGTAGTGTAGTTGCTTAATAAATTGTTTATTTATTAGTTTGACTCCAATGACCTGTATCATAAGAGCCACCAAAAAGCGAACGAAAACTGTTTGACCGTTTCAGAGTATTTTGACCTGATCCACTTATTCTCTTGTTTCTCTTCTGTGCTTCCTTCTTTTCTTCTTCCACTCTCCTCTAGTTTGTAAGAGTTGTATCGTTCAGCACTTTGAGGAGAGTAATGAGTGTCCAGAATGTGGGATACAAGTCCATGAAACCAACCCTTTAGAGATGCTGAGGTACACCGAAACTCACCCACACTCATTTCTCACATGCACAGCTTAAGTGCACACAAGTCCTCCATGTGTTTTATATGGTTTCTTGGCCTTTCTATTTGCAGGCTAGATAAGACCCTGGAGGAGATCATCTTCAAGCTGGTGCCCGGACTAAGAGAGAGTGAGTATATACACATACATGCACAGTTTATTGTTTATAATGCTCATCAGGTATTCATTCTATAGTTTATATAGTTGTGATTTGGTCGCTAAGGGTTTCTTCATCTGTAAACAGCTTCTTAATGTGCTTTCTTTAATTAATTGTGTTTATTTACTAGAGGAGGAACAACAGGAAAGTGAGTTCTGGAGAAAAAATAAGATCAAATCAAATGGAGAAGGTAATTCTTTGCTGTTCTCTACACAAGACCCATAACTTCTTGTGCACTTGAAGGTTAAAGGCCAGATTTCTTGTCTCTCTTCTAGATGGCCCTAGGGCTAAGAAATCTCGCCTGAGTGATGAAGAGGATGATGATGGGAAAGGTGGAGACTACCACAGGAGTGATCCTCAGATCGCTATTTGTTTGGATTGTCTACGAAACAATGGCCAATCAGGAGAAAGCATAGTTAAAGTAAATATGTGTCTGTACTCAAAAGATGTGTGTGTGTGTGTGTGTGCATATTTATAATTTGCCCTCCTTGTCTCTCTGCAAAAGGGATTAATGAAGAAATTCATCCGTTGCTCCACCCGTGTTACGGTGGGGACCATTAAGAAGTTCCTCTGTGTAAAATTGAAGCTGCCAAGCTCTTATGAGGTAATATACTGTCTTATTACAGTCTCATAGGGCTGTCAACACAGATAAATGCTTCTGTGTGTATTGAGTTAATAGGTTCCTTTCACAGTTCAATACAGATATTAATAATTGAGCTCCTACCCATTATTAGTGGAAGTTGACAGTCAACGAAAATGGTTTCTAAGGTTAAAAAACTAAATATGTATATAACACAACATGCCATTATGTGTCTATTATTTGACCTCATGAAATATAATTTGCTTGCTGTTAACTGTCTCTTACAGCTCGATGTTTTGTGTAACGGAGAGATCATGGGCAAAGATCACACCCTGGAATTCATCTACCGCACTCGCTGGAGACTTCAGGGTGAAAGCGTAAGTGTGTATGTTTTGGGTCAAGTTTTGCCAATATTGTTGGAAACGAATGAACTTACAATGTATAGACCAGATCACCATCCCCAGGAGGAAAATAGCCCTTTTAATATCCTTGTTCCTTATTAAAGACGTAATGATAACTTCAGGGATGAGAAATATAATTTGTTAGTGTTTATGTCTGGGGTCATCAAACTTGATCCTGTGGGGCCCGTATCCTGCAGAATTTAGCTCCAATTTACCTTAACACACCTGCCTGGTTTCAAGTATACCTAGAAAGACCTTGATGAGCTGCTTCAGGTGTGTTTGATTAGGGTTGGAGCTAAACTCTGCAGGACAGTGGCCCTCCAGGACCGAACCTAGTGACCCTTGGTTTATGTGTTTGTGTGTGTTGCAACATTACTTTAGACCTCCGAAGGGGAGATAGGATAGCAGCAAAAAATTTGAGGGAATTTTACAAAATGTTTTTTATTAACTTTTAATTAACTGGCTTTTCCTTTCCTTGAGATCAGGCCATAGTTCAGTTAGGACATTTCAGTAATTTTAATAAACTTGCCTTATAAAAAAACATCACTGGTGTGTATCTTAAGACAAAACCAAGGCACATGTTTTAAGACCAGCCAGGGCAAGTTTCTTGCAGTAGATACAGCTCAGATTTACATTTTAGTCTAGGACTAGGCTTAGACCTTGTCTGTGAAACTGTGGGATGCAGTCACATTCATTTCGAATGATATTAATAAATTATTCTGCTGCTTTAAGACCCGTCGTATATCAATTTTGTTCTATTTTATTCTATTAAAACAGTAAAAAAAAACAAAAAAAAAAACGACATAGTTTGTGGTTCAAAAAAACTAAAATTAGTTTCCCAGATAATATTAAAAGCCAGTATAAAATGAAAAGTCTATTTTCTACATATGTTATTATCATTATCTAAATATATTATTATTAATTGAAACGATTCATTCTTGAATGTTAGCTTTTTCTGAGCTTGTAATTTTGAATCAAAACATGATCTTGCCATATATCACAGTCACTAAAAGCTTGCATTAAAATTTGCCTCCATCCAATCAAAAAAAACGATGTAATGAACCAAACCTCTGGCTTTCAGTTTTAATGTTTTCTTTAGATCACTATTAATTTTTTTCACACAGTATAAATGGGATTTTGGAAATGAAAATTGTATTTTAGGATGAGGGTCATCATAATTTGGTATCTTTGGTTGTAAAAAATTTGGACAGATTTTGCCAGATAATGATTGAAAAGTTAGTTTGACCCTGAATACATGGATGTGTGTGAGTGTGAAGAACTGTGAACAGCTGTCCACTGAGTTGGTGGTGATTGTGGGGGGCAGGAGTAAAAAAAAAAACTGCTCACAGCTACTGACAGATCTATGAGTCATAGTTCTCTAGTTACACACACACTAGAGGTTGACACAAAATCAGAGGACACATCGATGCCCCTAGGTTTGTGTCCTCCGCTTTCCACCACAAGAAAGTAAGATAAAGATGACAACTTAAGGAAAAGATACCCTGCTTAATTCAGAATATACTTTGGTTTTTACTCTAGGCTTATCCCATGGTTCTCGAGTACCGTCCAAGGATCGACTTTGGTTAAACAGCACTTAAACAGCTTTGCGGAATTCTCATGCAGACTGATGTCAAGAGATGAACAAAAAGCAGAAATACTGAATGATTGTGCCTCCGTTGAAAGACAACAACACAAAGCCCAGTGACTGACAGGACTGCTCTCTTCTTCCTGTGCACTGCTTCAGCCTCTACTCCTCCATTCCTCCCTCCTTCATGTTCCTGTTTGACAGTTGTGGCTCCACCCACTGGCTCTGCATCAAGTTTAATGATTATATTCTTCCAAATCTTTCTCTGCATGTTGTCTCTATGATGACGCCTTAGCGTAGAGCGGCCCGTTGGGATTAGCAAAGTAAGCAAAAACTGCACCCTGGCCAGGTGACAGGAGTGAGAGGAAATGGAGACATTTTCAAGACGAAGTCTCACTAGGTTTTAGGTCGTTTTATTAGCTGTTTTTATCCAAGAGATTGCACTAGAGGCAATTCCAAATGTCTCACTGTACTGTTGCTGTTCTGTGTAACCTTTACATTCTCTTTCCTTTTAGTTACTTTTCTCTCTTGCTCTCACCGCCCACATTGTCCCTCATAAATTCAGTGACTCTTTTTCATGTAATCATTCTCTCTCCCTTTCGTTCGCTCACACAAACTCGCTTTCTCTTTCTCAGCCTCTTTCCATCTTCCCTCACGCTCTCTCATTTTGCTCCAATGGTGTTTTTGGCTCTGGACTGAGGTATTGATGGATCTCATTCAGTTGGAATTGAATGAGAGCGCTGTAGATGTCCCAAAATAACAGCACTCTGGGTAAGCGCTTTTCCTTCACATCGAGCTAAGGCCAAATCTTACATTCGTCCAAACCAGATCATTATCTTAATAGATTTGATCTAACAATAACTGATGCCAGATATGCTTAATGCAGTAATTCACTGAGAAATCTTATCTTTAAAAACAGTTGAATGGGGAATGACTGAAGTGTGCCAGCTGCATCTCTTTAAGAGCAGCTTTGGCTCACAGGCTATTAGCTATGAACGTTCTGTTGTTTCCGATTTATTAACATGAGATAAAACAATCCGAATTGAATTTTATGTTAGGTGGCATTAGCAACTATGTAGTTACATTTAAATTAATAATTTAATACAATGCACTTATTGTGTACATACATGTACATGTTTTTACATTTGTACTTATATTTTTTAAAATACCTGCATGCAATTACATCTGTAATTAAATTCTGAAAACGCATATAATTACACAGTTGACCTACCAATGCCAACAAACTTGTCCCTTACATTTCCCACCTTACTGGCGTAAGTGTTTTACAATACAGTATGAACACAATAAGTACATTGTATTTACATTTTGATATAAGCCTAAGAAGTTATGATCATCTAACATAAAGTGGGACCTGAATTTTAAAAGGAGCAGCACACAGAATGTTAATAATATACATGTTGCAGTGTATTTTGAGTGTTGAGTGGGAAAACAAGTGTGCAAGTCAAAACTGATATTTCTTAATGTGCCTCTTTACTACGCAGCATATATCAAGTCATGGACATGTTTGTGAGGAGAGAGTTAGAAATTCAATCATCATGTTTTAGAAATTCTAGTTGAGTGTTGTTTTGGAGCATTACTTCAGATAAGACCATAGGTTAAGTTTTTACATTTGTTTACATGACAATGTTAATCTTTAATGTATGTGTAGTAGCCTATGATATGAATATTCCATTTGAACTCTTAAATACATTTAAATAATTGAACACCAAAAGTTGCCAAACCAATTTTATGCACATTCCCAAAATACTTTGTGAGAACAAAGGGTTCAAAGCATGGAGCATTGCCAATCCAGATTATATTCCCATTAGAAAAAATGTATGTTATGGTACTCGACGTAGGATTACATTAATTATTACGTGAATCTTTGTTTTGGATCATCTCAGGGGATGACAATTGGTGAAATGAGGGTTTGTTCAATGTTCTCCACTTTAGATTAGATTTGGAATCAAGCAATCATAACAGTGGGTTTTAGAAAGTTGCTTCAGTGCTGTAAGTCAATACGGTTCATCAAAATATGCATATAGATGAAGAATGAGACTGAATTTCTTGGCAGAGCCATTTTCAGTGGATTGTACCCATGTGTACCAATAGTGAAAATATATTTGTCCAAATGTCTCTTATGACAAGCTAAACCTTCATGTTATACCAACTGAATCTTAAAAATCATCTGCACTCTCTGTCAGTTCAGTGGAATTCTTGATGTTGTTGTTTAGGACAAAGGCCACTGGCTGCTCTCCAAAATCCAATTTCCTCCCCACTAAGAAAACATGCAAATCAAATATGAAGTGTCTTTAAGCTCTGATTATAAATACAATGTATTTTTGTATGTTGAAGCACTTATGTATATTTGAACGTATAATCAAAAGATTTTATGTCAATGCTTGTCTTTTTCCTAATAGATGATGCTGCTTGGGGTAATTTATTCTTTTTTTTTTTTTTTTTATATGTCCCACCGCCTGCTATAAGTGTTCCCCTTGTAAATGTTCGCACTGTACATGAAAAGCTTCCTAATGCTGTTCATGACCTAATATTATTTAATTAATGAACATTAAAATATGAAAAATAGTGAATTTTTCTGTTCTAAATTTTTTTGAATTTAGCTGAAAACATTATGAAGTACATTATACTTGCAGTATAAAATAACTGCATTGCCGGTTGATCTATTATACATCCTAGACTGAAGGATATAAGAATCTTTTTGTTATGTATTCATATTAATATAGCCTGAAGGACAAAAACCTTTTTAAGTAGTTGAACACCATTTGAAGTATCTGATGATATTCGTGCGAGTTTAAATCTGACAATGAAAGCAAAGACAGGAATGGGCCTTCTTTTAGACTGTTTCTGTCCACCGCTCCCTGCTTCGCTCTTTCTCACTCACTTTTTTCTCCCCCACTCATGCACAAGGAAGTGGAATGTGACATGCATTCCTCTGTTAGTCTGTGCATCACTTGTTCAGCTGTCTGTTGGCCCTGCTGTTCATCTTACAAAAGAGAAGGTCAAAAAAACTTCATGTAGGGCAAAGGCAAAACACAATTAACCACAAATATGTACATGCCCAGCGACACTTATTGTAATGACAAACTTCAGTGTTAAAGATATATGATTAAGAATGTGGAAGAATTATGTCAGCAGTAATTTTTTTTTGGATGTTTACAGTACATTGCATGTGTTTTTTAAACCGTGAAAGAAATCGGTTCCCCAATATACTGTAAACGTGAAATCCACATAACAATAAGTATGTCCCAAACACTCACGTTCTCAACATACTGTATGTAAACAAAGAAAGCCTGCCACTGTCTCTCTCTTTTTAGTCTTTACTTTTCGTCATGGCATGTCACAACAACTCTATTTTCAGTCAGGATGAGTTGGAGAATTCACAGCTCATTTGTTATACAGAGAAAGTGAGACTGAATTCCTCCACCCCCTGCTGACTCTTCAGCATTAAACCATTACTGAATAAAAGAGAAGCACATTACAAACACGTGCAAATGCTGGGAGTTTTCCTCTGATCTACAAAGGATTAAATTCACAAATTGCATTTCATTCTTAAGTGAATATGTCTTAGTGTTAATAGTGTTAACAGCTTTAGCTTAATGTTTTTTTTTTTTTTTTTTTTAAACTATATGGAATTTCAAAAAAATGGTTGTTTCCAAACAGGTTGACACAGTCTTGTAGTCCGGCCCCTAAGCGCAATCCATTGGCTGATGTTGGCATAGGGCCGCCTCCAAACTAGAGAATCTAGTTAGTTCTTAATTCCATATATGGAGTTAAAGTCCTTTATTTTCCATATCTATTTTCATTCTTTGATGGCCACCATTAGCTTAAAGGGTTACACCACCCCAAAATTCAAATTTTGTTATTAATTCCTTTAATTTATCTTAAATTGTGTTTTAAAGACGAACAAAGCTTCTATGGTGTGGAACAAATAGGGGTAAGTGATTAGTGACAAAATGTTAATTTTGGGGTGCCTTTTAATCCATGCAACACAAGGACATCTAAAATGAAATGTTTTGAAACAGGATAAAGAGAGGGCAGGGAGACATGAACCAGTGGTTGATCTCTTATCCTCCCCACTTATTGCTGCTTTGTTGCATCATACTGTTGCTGTGCGTATTAACCTGTTAGTAACCATAGGCTAATTACATCATTCATGAAAGTCACATTCATATTCCCTCTTGAATGCTGTCCAGTGACTCAACTGTTCTGTTATAGACCTGTCACTGGCCAGATACTGGAGCTGATCGCTGGGTGTATTCTGGTAGCACTGCATTCAGTTGGATCTTGTTAACATGTGTGATCTACTGTAATTGGAACCTCTCTAATCCAGGAGGCTTCTGTCAATCATCTTCTTTCTCTACTTCTCTCACCTTTTCCTCACATGAAGTCATTACGTTAATGCCAGAGATCTTATGACGTTCCATATTTAGCCCTAAAGAACAAAGCTACATGGCACCAATAGGATCATATATAGGAGTGACTTCTTTGGGAGTTTCTTCTTGGGAATGACATCACAGTGTTGTGCTGAGTTACATCTCCTGATGACATCACCACTGTGCCAAAGGTCAAGACTTAAGACATATTTATATGGCATGTGCACATATGTGTTTATGCTTGTGGATTTTATCAGATAAGGTTTATACAGTGTGTGGGTGTCCCACAAGGGGTCTTTGACCTGAAAAAACAATTACAGTTCTTACTAAGCATTATTTTCCGAAAGAAGCAGTCTAATTGCACTTCAGGATGTCTCACCTGTACTCATCATGATTTGCCTGCAGAGCTCATTTCCTGCCAGAACCAGCATCTGAACCCTGTTCATCCTCATAACACTGCTAATGGATCACCTCCTCCTTACCGATATTGTCCAGCTCCACACTCCAGCCAGGGCAGACACACTTTTTCCATCCAGATTGACTCGTATCCTAAAATCTTTCTGTTCTGGCCTATTCTGACCATTGAAATGCCCAGTCACTGTAATTTTATTAAACATATTTGTTAAATTATTTCCAATGCTGTGCTGTGGTCCCATGACCATACAATCTGTAGTACTTCCATTCCTCAGCTGCGTAGCCTATATAACACACATGACTCCAAAGTTGCTCTTTGCAGGAATTAACGTTTATTCAGTCAAAACCAAGAGAGACTCCCTGAACAGAAAGATTGCATTTATACCTTGTAGTTGAGTAACATCAATGTCACTGACTGTTCTGTCATAATACTATTCAGTCACCTGCACAGGTGGGGCTCAACCTGTGCAGAGCACATGCCCTTTTTGTAATTACACTCAGAAGTGCCCCTTTTTTTTTAAAAAAATAAATCAATGCTGTTGGTAACCCTTTACGTTTGTTTGACTTTTTAACAAATAATTAACCAATTAAAGGCATTAAAAAGTGTATCTCTTAGAACCGCTCAAACTTACAGTCAAACTTCACAACTCCGCCCCCTGAGCGCCGCGAACTTACGTTTCAGCACTTCAGTCAGTCAGTCTTTCTCTTGTAACTGTAACATATCTTGTTGTTTGAGTAAGTGCAACGTTGTCTTTATGAAATAAACACTAGTATGTCTATAAAGGTTCATATAATGCATCTACACACCGGTGTGATGTCCTCGTTTTAATGATGGAAAAATTCCACACATTCGCTTGTAAAAAAAAAAACCCGCGGTGTAAATCCATTTGAGTTTGATACAAAGCAACCGAGTGATCCTTGTCAGCTACGCAAAATATATTATAAGAAATTTCTATTTAGATTTTATTGTTGTCTGCTGAATGTGCTGATGCATGTAAATTAAATTATGTAATTTATGAACATTTCATCATATTGTATAGCCTATGGTCACACAGCATGGTAGGTTAAAGTTTACGATACTATATATTATGTGTTTGATGGCTGGATTGAAAAAGAAAATCTAGTATTGTACACTCCCCGCTCATCTTCACTTGTATAAACATAGAAAAACATGGTTTACTACTGTAATAATGTTGCATTAAATAAAATAAAAAAACTATGCACAAAGAGAATGAGAATCATCAGGTCACTGTGCATTCTATATATTTTATCATGCAGAATGTAATCTGTATGTATGCAAAGCAAAGAAAAAAAAAAGAAAATGAACATTAACGCAATTAAACAAGAGAGAGTGCACAACCAACTCACAAACACAGGACAAATAATACACAGACAACCACCCAGGAGGCAAATTGGTAAAGCTAACTTTACTAGAAGGCCAGGTGTATGTGCTCTGTTTAATGCCAAGCTATCATAAAATGTAATTTAGAAATTAAATGGTCTTTAAATGCCATTGAGAGGGACATCCCAGTGGATCACAGTGAGGTCATAAACATCTTCAAACACATGGCTCACAGAAGAGTGTTGTTGTAATAAGTTTTAAAAACACCCTCTATATGTATATATTATCCGCATAAAAGTTTGGAGGGGGGTGCCCTTTTTTCAGTTTCAGCACATGCCCCTCAAAAGGTCTGTGCACGGCCCTGCTGCACAATTTTTGACTTTGTTATTATACTTAAGTACAATTTTCAATAACTTTACTTTGCAAATCTCTGATAAAGCATCTTTAAGTGATCTGTCTGAGCCTGCCACGCTATTTAAAATACAAAGATGCACTGCATTATGTTCTACAACATGCAGTTCAGTTTCCACCTGGCTTACATGTCAAATCAAGTATCATTACGTATTTATTGCTCATTACGAGTAAAGTGAAATATTACCAGTGAACAGATCCAGCTCTTCGTCAGAGTGCAGGCCATTAGTGGCGTGATGGACATCGCTTTTGATGTAGGAGCCCTCCTCACTGAAGATATCGCCTTCATCAGGAGCTGATGTGGGTGTGATCGGTTTACTCTGCAAAGAGAGAGAAAAAAGAGATGAACACGATGCCAAGATGACAGCTGATAACTGCAGTTGCTATGCTGCAATATGAGAATAACCGCTGCAGACACTGGCAATAAGCTACGAGCTAGCGTCAGTAAAATGACAGTTAAATATTTCTCCACATCAGATTTAATCAGGTAATAAACGCGTTATTATTGTTGTTTCTGAAGCAGGTGTCTCACTCTCGCGCCGGTGAATATGTCCTCGCCTTCATCGTCATCATCATCCTCCTCGTCGCTGTCCAGCACCCGAGTGTCTAATTCTGCCTCCTGGTCTTCATTATCAGGGAAAGGAGGAGGATTCCGCCCGCAGCCGCCTGACATCGCTTGTTTCGACCAAAGGAAATAAACGTAAGAAGTAACAAAGCTGACGGATTAAGTCTTGAGGTTGACTGTCCGTTCCAGGTAAACGCGGATTGGATTTCACTGCTAGGTAACCTCAGCTTACTTAAAAACATCCGCGGCTGGCTCTGCTTTTTCAGGCTCAGAGAACGAGACGCCACTGCCTCCTGGCGGTCTGGAGCAAACACTACAGCTACTTCTACAAGCATGCTAGGGCTGTGCATTTAGGACATCATTCAGTGAATATATTAAATCAGTACAGCTGCAGGAATACGCATCAACTCTCAAATCATTCATATTGTTTCATCATGACTTAAGACGTGCAAAATTGTGAACCGATTCATCAAATTCATGCACCATTCAGCTCATGAATCGCACTTGATGTTAATTCATTAAATACAAAAGAAAAGCACAACAGCGCAGAATATTTGCAAGTATCCCATTTAATAAAATAGATTTTAATAATTTCAAATCAAATAATTCAAGACACTGTTTGAAAACAATTTAACTAGTGCACAGTAACTACTCATGATCTTCAAAAACATACATTTACAAAAAATATATTTATATATATTCTAATACATTTCTTATATATTTCTATGAGCTTCTAAAGAGTTTTGCACATGTGCAGTTAGTGTTTCTGCTGATGTCAGAATTGGATAATTCTAAATTCAGTGAGCAGGGCAACAATGAGAAAGACAACGTAGAAGACCAGTAGAAAAACAGCATAGACTCGGCTCAGGTGAAAACACTGAAGAGGAACCAGTATGAAGGAGAAGACGAGAGACAGGCCCAGCGCTCCTGAGAGAACCCAGCACAGCATCCCTTCTGGTTCAAGCTGACAACACAACACAGATCCGACTGGTCACTCGTCTATACTGGAATCTTCAACTGACAAAATGTTTGCAACATATCCATCCAGTTACATGTACATGACATTGTATATACTATATAGAGTGTGGGACATACCATCACAACGTTGTTATTACTCTGAAAGATTTGCAGCAGGCAGCCCAGACCCACACCAAACAGCATGTCTTCATACAATGTTTAAGGCATATGAAGTGTGGTTATGGTTTGTGGTAATACCAAGATATTTACAATACTGTATGATAAAATCTATGAATTATAGAAAACAGGAAAATAAAAAAAATAAAAATAAAAAAACATGTGTTAAAAGATACTAAAGATAATGCCCCCGAAACAGGCAGAAATGGCCATCCGTGGGTATCCCTGACGGGCTATAGTAATGTCTGCAAAGCAATCTGTGAAAACACACAAATAATGTATTACACATGGTCTAACAGAGGTTAAATACCCAACATGATGGTGTATAATATCCCATTGGTGTGTTATTCTTTAAAATAATAAAAGCCATGATCAAACAGTTCTCACGCATTACATTAGTACTCAACAGTGGCAATAAGCAAATAAAACCATGCAATCTAGTAGTTGTAAAATAATGTTCCTTTCATTTTAAATTCTGGAATATTGGCTATGGGCTAAATAAATAAATAGTATTATTATTATTATTATTAGGGCTGTCAAATGATAAAAATTTGTTATCAAATTAATCAGGATTTTCAGTGGTTTAATCACTTTTTGCAACTACACCTGAATCATAACCTTTTTTTCTTTTCTTTCTGAAATGCATACCAAAAGACAAATAACAGGACACAGATACATAATTTTCATAATATGTTTGTTTATTAACACAGCCAAATAATGGTGGCTTAAATCAAGCTGAAATATACCATAATATTTGTCTTTGCAATGAGAACAATCTTTTACCTTTACGCCGGTTTCACACTGCACGCGTAAGCAGCGCGTATGCAGAGCAGAAGCAGCGCGCGCCAACTGTGCGCTTATGAATCGCGACTTGCACTGTAACGGGTATATTATTTTTAAAAGATTATTTTTGGGAGACTTTTATTTTGGCAAGCGATCTGCTTTTCGCGTGCATCAAAAATGCAGCAGAAAAAAAAACGAAGAGCGCGGTGTATGAGTGAGTCGCAGTGTATGCAGTGTTGTTATTGAGAAGCTCAGGCAATAAGGTTGTTAAAACGGAAGATTGTCGAGGCTTAAGACGAATGAAAGACGACAGTACAAAGTGCAAGTGTGAACAGTGAACCGCAAAATGACGCTCTTCAGTTTTTAAGCGTAAAAGACAGTGCGCATGCGTGAAATGCGTAAAAAAAAAAACGCAATTAACGACTAAAAATAATTAACGTCGTTAACGCGTTATTTTTGACATCCCTAATTATTATTATTAAGAAGAAGAAGATAATGTGCTGTTCGTGTTTTTCCCCATGTTGTGAGTGACTGCGTACCTCCAATACTGTTGCCCCAGGCTAACAAGGTGAGGCCCAGTACAGTGTTGCTGAGACTGAGAACAACCCCCAGCAGGTGCAGCACACTAACAAGCTCAGACGCCACCGTGCTGATCCACAGCGCGCTGACCACAAAACCTAGCAGAGAATAAAGCTACACGCACAGCAACAGAAAAAAATCAAAATGTGAAAAACTAAATTAATTAATTCCATTGTTCAACAAGGATGCATAAAATGGATTAAATGAGACAGTAAACACATTTATAATGTAAAGCAAAAAAAGAATATTAAATCAAATTAAACTAATAAACTGAAGTTTAAAATATATATTAAAGGCATACCTAACCTCAAACATTTAAATTCTGTAATCATTTATTCACCCTCACGTCATTCTAAACCTGTATAACTTTCTTATAAGAATACGAGTTGCCTTTAAAACATAAAAAGAAAAGAAGAAAATTCATACAAAGTGATATCTAGGAGGATGCTCATTTGTGGTAGTGAAGAAGACTATGCCAGAGAGGAAGACTCCAATACAGAGTACAAGTACCCACACTGGAACTTCTTCTTCAATGAGCAGTAAGCCATCTTAAATGAAAGAGAAACATTGTCTGTTTCAGTCACATGTCATTTAGAGAACACGAAGTGATTACACAATATCTGCATCAACAGCATTTATCTTCTCGCATACAAAAGGAATTTCAGTTCTTCAGATAGAGAGCGCAGCAGGTGCATTTAAGCTGCAAATGAAAGGAATAACGTTTTGTCTGGACAGATGAGATTGCTGTTGAACAGGTTTAGTTTCATGCCAACAGACTTACACTTTCCCGACTGGAAGGTAAGCACACAGACCAGAGGCCCAGTGATTATGTGAAGACAGTTCAGAGGGCGTTTCCAGTTGTGATCCTCCTTATCTGTGTCCACCACAGGAATGGTCAACAATAACAACACTTCTACAGGCACCTGATACAGTCAGACAGACAGGAAAAAAGGATCTTCTTTTACACAGGCATGCATATTAGATGCATTTTTTATTTTGCTTATTTTGAATAATAGCTTACTAGGAGAATTATTACTTATTTAGAACCAAGAAGTGATCATGAAAGTGAATGCAAATGTTTTTACCTTAATCACTTTGAAGACTTTGGCACTCCAGTGCTGTCTCCTCCAGGTCCGACTATCCACCGGGTTAATGGCATTCATAAAGATTTGAGCAGTGGATTGAGTGTAAGGAAGCAAAGGTTCATATTCTCCTTCATCTGAAAAAAAAACAAACACACAAATATATATATACACACACACACACACACATATACATACACACACATATACATATAATATTATACATATACACACACGCAAGATTCTCACACACTGTTACACCACACAGTATTTTGGTAAAGATGCAATATTCCCCCACACTTTCACTGTTACCAATGCAGAACGCCACACACACTTGCAAAGTCCCATAATTATGAAAGTCTGTGATGTTGAAAATAATCAAATGAAACAACCCACTGAAACCTCAACCCCTTACTTTGGCAACAGTTTTAAATTGAGAGGAAGTGACCCACCGTGTACTTGTATGCCGCCACTCTGAATTTCTCTATATGAATCAGATGGTAGAATCTCACCTAAAAGACAAAAACAGCACTCTGTTCAGTGATCAGATTAGCACTGCTGTTCATTTCATAAACTTCAATAGCAATTTATGTAAATAGAGCTTTGGTTTGGGATTGAAGTACGCACTGTATCTGAATGTGTGAAAGAATAGTGCAGTTACTTCTTATTTTACTAGGGATGGGAACAAGTAACAAAGTAAATTTAAAGTATTCAAAAACAATAATTCTGAGAGTTTACAACACAACACATCTCAACATGTTTACTAAAAGAAAAATGGTCACTCCTTATACAGGAACTGGAATGAAACAGAGGGTAGAAAGTGTGTGGTGTGAGAAAGACTGCAGTCTCTTTACCCTGTTCTCTATCTGTGGTCTGGGCTGTTCCATTTAGCTGATTCTTCTGACGATTGTATATACATGCACTTACAATTACAGTCAAAACATATGCAGCATACAGCCCCAGATAACCTGTGGAGAACAGAAAAGAATGATAGGATGAGAGAAATCATATCCATATACCATGCAGAGAAGTGGAACATGCAGAATTAATTGTTTTTGTAATTTCCATGAATTAATGAAATTATGGTATAAATTTAATGAAGTGAAAAAACGGTTATCGGACCCACGGCTTCTCCCATGGAAATATGGCCTTTATATAGAATGCTGAAGGTCCAAAACACAGCTGCCATGTAGAAAATTACATCACGAAGAAATGGACGGGACGCCACAGTGAAAGGCTTAACCAGAGCAATGCTTCCAGCTACCACCGTTGTTACAAAGATTCCCGCTCCTAGAAAAAAAATAATAAAATTAGCGAACAAGCACAAAATCCAATTCGAAAAATGTTTTATGATTGATGAATCTGTTAACAAGAATTAATGGTGGTGCAGTGTAAATATATTTCAAACACTTCCCATGTCTGCCATTGATGAGTAAAAACAAATAGTTCCAAGGCCATAGTAGACCACTTGCATGACTAAAGTAACCTGCAACTGTACATCAGTTTGGTGCCCTTATTAGTTGGGAATTACAGTTTACCTTTATATACTCTAAAACATGTCCTTGATGTGTGTGTGTGGGTGGGTGTATGTTTAACAGAGCTGATCTCTCACCAAACAGTGCTCCAACAGCAAGACCAGCAGTCTGAGGGTGGGAGAAAGCAGCCATGGCACTGAACACATCTGGAGCCCCATTTCCAAGTGCCAGGAACGTAACGCCCTGTTCTACTCAGTCACGGAAAACAATGAAAAAAACACAACCGGACCTTCTCCAGCAACCGAAACACAAACTCATCACTGGTGATTCCACTCAGTCATACATACTACACAACCCTCTCAGACATGCGTACACTTCAATGACCCAAACATACTTTTAAAAGAATTGAAAACACACGCTCATGCACAGACTTAAAGAAACAGTTCCCAGTTGATGGCCCCCACTGAGTATTTTTTACCTACTATGAAAGTCAATGTAAGCCAACAAATTGTTTTAACACTAGCATTCTTCAAAATATCTTTTGTGTTCAAGAAATTCATACAGGTTCTGAACAACATGAGGGTGAATAAACAATGACTGAATTTTTATATTTTATTCCTTTAAGAACACATACAGCACCAGAGTGTTAAACAAACGATATAGCCAGGAAGCCACTCTCTTGGCTAACGCTGTCAGTGTATGACCTAGCAAGAGACTAATCATTTGATATGTCTAGTGGTTTAGCATGCTGTAATATTCTCTGGGTCCAGGACCCGTGAGTTAATCACTTCTGTGGTTGATAAGGACACAGCAGAAGTCCACAGCAGGAGTAATTAACCTTCTCAACCTCTGCAATAAGAGGACAAACTACAAGGATCAGCTGATCAACCACATTTCAGGTATTTAAAGGATACAGCCACATTATGAGTCAGTCGCAGTGTGGAGGAAATAGCTGAGAGGTTTGGACAGAAACTAAAAAAAAAACATTAAAATCAAAATAGATATTATAATATATATATTAAAACTCAGAATTCTGTTTTATAGAAGAAATTCTAACTACATTTTGCAACATGACAAATTAAAATCTTCTTGACCCTCAAAATTCTCCAGATAAATGAAAGGCTTTGTCTCTGTCACATGATAGAGAAGTGAAACCAAGGTCATGGCCAAAGACTACTGCAAATATTATCGTTATTATTTTTTGTTTTTTTTTTGTTTTAAACAGTCGCTAAATTTACTTGCATGATCGTCCTATTTATCAATTTTAATGCTTGGTCAGGCTCAGAAATTAAAATTGCTACAACTGTACTACAAAGAATATACAAAACTTTGTAAAGCATGTTGCTAAATATGAGTAGAGAAATGGAATACTAAAGATATTTTAAAAGCATAATATAATATAATACATAATATAATTACAGTGGAAGTATGTAAAAACAGTAAGTATGCAAGTGCAATGTCACCATAATGTTTGTTTGTGTGCGTGTGTGTGTGTGTGTGCGTGGGTTTATGTGGTTTATGAGGACACAAATTTGTATAATGACATGGGCATGACATAGGTATTACAATATAAAGGTGATATATAAGGGGATTTATAAGGACATTTTCAGTGTCCCCGTTATTCAAAAGGCTTATAAAACATACAAAATGGTGCTTTTTTGAAAATCTAAAACTGCACACAGTTTCCTGTAAGGGGTAGGTTTAGGTGTAGGATCAGTGTAGGGCAATACCACATACAGTCTGTACAGTATAAAAACCATTATGCCTATAGAGAGTCCCTATGAATCACAAAAACCAACATAAGTGTGTGTGTGTGTGTGTGTGACCACCAAATAGCATGTCCAAGCCGATTAATAACACTCATAACTCGCTGAATTTCACCACTCACAAGTCTGATGCAATTAGTCCAAGAAGAAGGAACAGAAAAACCAACCAGATGACCTGACAGAAATGAAAGAAAAGAGGGAAGGAAAGAAAAAACGTGAGAGTGACTTTAACAAAAATACAAAACTAAAAATGAGATACACACCACTACAAAAATCTGATTGCACTTCCTGGATGACGCATTGTCATTTGTTTCATTTGGATATGTAAACAGAAGCATGTCACACTCCACAAACAAACGTGCACAACACTCAAATGACTGGTTATGTAAGCAGTAAACCCGGAGTTTGGTAACTGAGCTAAATGTGTCCTTACATAGAGCGTGATGGCAAGGGGCAGCAGATTGGGTGGGAACACGCAAAAAGTGACTAGAGGGTACTTGATGAAGCCTTCATCTGAAGTACAGTCCGGTGTATTCTTCACAAACTCACATCTCTGACTGGCAGACAGGTTCATCACAACATCACACTGCAACACAGATCAACAAATGCAGCTGTGCAGGATTTCAAGCCAGTAGTCAAACAGCTCCGCGTTCAATTTAGATAACACAAAGTTTACTCACGATAAAAACAGAGCAAAATGTGTTTCTCACATTAATTACAAGTAATGTACATATATACCGCGTCCTTTCTTGCTCATCATGTATGTCATAGATGTTTTGTCCAGCTCACCTCGTCTGAATTGCGGTCCAGTGTAACTTCTCCGGGTCTGTCTGAGAGCCAGACTTTCCCGTGATGTACCAGGTGTGTGTCGGACACGTAAACAGATTTCTGGCAGCTGACACGATCCCATTGCAGAGCAACGGTGCAAAACAACACTAAGAGCAGAGCACGCATTTGTAAGCTGATACTGTTTTAACATTGCTTTTCAATGGTCAACACTAGTAGCTGAATCGTGGTAGAGGCTCCGTTTCGCTATTCAGTGTGATAAACTCCATGTGTTTGCACGCTGTGAATCACAACCTGTGGTGGGATCTAAAATAACGCGGGATTACACATTGTAGCACAAGAGCGAGTTGAATAGGGAAGTGTATCAGTCAGGTCATTCCAGTACTTCCTTTACTAACAGCGTGACGAGCTTTCTTATCCTCCCTCTCGGTCGTGAGGTTAAAGAGACATTTCACTCTTTTCCACTTAAAGGGATAGTTCACCCAAAAATTAAAACACTCTCATGTCGTTTTAATCCCAAGACTTTCATAATCTTCGAAACAGGGCCTAAGGCACATGAAAATAGTTATTTGGCAGAACTGTTCTGTTCCGAGGTTGCTCAGAAAATGTTTGCATTCCCTATACCCCATATTCCCTAACACTATACATTTAGCTTTTTCTATCTGTGGACTTTTAAACTTCGCATTTTACACAGTATTAGACTGTGGCTTTGCCTATTTTCCCCTTTTTGAGAGTGTTTTAAGAAAATCTGTTTAGATTTTATTTTGTTTTGGGTTTATTTTGATTGAGAGAATAAATGTTGCAAAATTGCTGAATTTTCAACTTACATGCAAGTACATCCCTTTCTGATGAAACATCAGCCAAAGGTTTAGCCTTATTCAAGCCGGTGTTCCCTTAAGCCCTCTAAAACCCGCCACCAGTCCTGCTGAACCAGACTGGGAGACACGCTTAGACCAGCAATACTGTATGATTTGACCATAAGCAAGTCAGGAGGCTGTAATGTGAATACATTCATGTGAGAGCAACCTTCTGACACAGTAAAGTTTGATGATCCGGGTATATTCCTTCACCTCACCCACTTTGACCTTTAAAGAAGTATTAGGCCTACTTGTAAGCTAGAAGACATCAGTATGTGAGAGAGAGCAGCCCTTTGACATTCTTAAAAGTTTCATTAGGCTATGTCAAAATTATTTAGAGTTCATCTGTGATTTATTGGGCTGGATTCTGTGAATAGTGTGAATAATATAGACGTCAACCACTGGGCTCTCTGCCACACTGTAGCTATACTTTGACTCTAAACGGTCTCATTTATTTAGGTTGATATACTGTATGTGGGGGCAGTACTGAGTAGTAATGGATCACATGTAGTCTGTAATGTGGAAAAATTGGGTATGCTTATCTGGATTATATTAAATTTTAAAATGCCCGTGATTAGATTAGTTACTTTTTATGGATTACAAGATTTCATATTATTCATAAAAGTAAATTATACATAATTTATTGCTTCTGAATTTGGGGAAAAGACCATGGTTGAAAAGTTCTAAATATCAAAATGTAACCTAAAAAAGTAGTCAGAGTTCAATAACTAAAATTAATTATTAACTACAGATTATGTTACTCATTAAATGTTAGGAAGCGGACTCAACACAGGAGGTAAGTGTATATCAATAGGAGTATTTATTGCAGTTTGAGGACATAGAATGGATATAGCAGTAACAGATGGATAGTTTGGAGAGAACTGTCGTAGGACGTAACTGAGATGTCTTTGTTTGTAGGAACGATGGAGCGTTGAAGATGGAGGGAGACGATGGAGATACAGAGATAAAGAACCACGACCACACACCACAAACTGGAGACACCGAGAGGGCTATAGGCTAATCAGTAACAGACAATAACAGGATCACTATTTGGGGTATGTAATAATGTTTTAATCACTAAATGTGACCAAAGGTTTAAGGTTAAATACTTTGTTGGAAAATAAATAAACTTGCTAAATGTTAGAAGGAAGCAGTGACCTACCTGTTTGATTTGAGCAAGCTAATGACCAGCATGGACATCTCATGTGATAAAGGTATTATTCTAGATTGCAGTTTTTACCCATATTTTGTCAAAATTCCAACAGTAGTGTCAAATATAAATTGTAAAAATAATAATCCTGCGCAAGTTTAAAAAATATTATTTTTAAACTTCCCATATTTAGTAAAAATAAATACATGAATATATATATATATATATATATATATAATGATTTAAATTGTAACATTACTTTAAATGTCTCATGGCAAGGTTTGGCACCGAGATACATTTGTAGTCATATCAGCCTGCCTAGAATAGCAGGGCTGAGCTAAAGAAAGAGTGTGTAAAAAAAGGATGGATTGTCTCATTTTCTTTTATGAGGATCAGTGCGTTTGGGGGATCTGGTTGCTCCTGCGTACAGTCGTTGCAAGTGAGAAGGATGTGTCATCACTCTGATCGAACAGCTGATGAAACAAACCAGGGCCCAGTTGCTTTAACACAACCCATATGTTAAGACTGTGACTAAAGAACTAGTCTGACCAACTAGCAATTAGCAGAAGGGTAATCTGTTTTGCTTTTTAGATTCTAATTAGAGCAATTTACAAGTGATGAAACTGATTTAAATGCTAATCTTAAGAAATTTTCTGATACAGCTGGGAATATGGTTTTCTGGATGAAGTCTAAAAAACTTCAAACAACTACCATTTCCATGACATGACTGCTGGTATCGGTTTTTGGAGGAATAAACCCAGCATAAATATTCTTAAGATGCTATTTACAGTATCTGAACAGCCAAAATTAGTCTGTCAAAATTTCCTACTTACCAATTACTTCACACCATCCAGCTAGTTATAGATGGAGCTGGCGCTGAAGGAGTTAATGTGGAAGTGTTAATGGGTAAAATTGGTCTGATGTCATGTCTTAACTATTTCAGGAGTGTTTCTACCAGGGTTGGACTGGCAGCACCAATTGGGATCATTCATAGAGACACAGCCCAGCATCCAACCCACCACGCACACACTCACGGACACATGTCCACATACACACATGTACACACATGTTGATGACAGCTTTGACACCATCCTATTCCCCCCTCCCCTTGGAATTAGAAGCACGCTGTGACACAAAGTTTCTATCGCATGGAAACTGTCTACTAAATGAAAGGTCAGTCAGGCTTGATGGATACAGTTTCTCCTGAGGATGACTAGTATATTTTTGGCTCATGTCGTGGATTTTCTGTAATTGCTGCACTGCAGTGGTGTCATTGCTTATAGATTGAAGGAGCAGAATAGTAGCTTATGGACCTGCAAGACAACATGTACATGAGAAAATGTGTAATTTGTAGATATGCAGAAGTGATATAGATATTTCAGTAACTGTTTGGAATGTAGTTCCGGCACTGACAATCGAGTACAATTTTTTGGAAGATCTATATTGCACACCACTACTTGATTACTCAAATATTTGTATCTTTTAAATTACCTTTGTACTTCAAAATGTAAAAAAAAGTCAATGTGAAAAAAAAAAATACATAAAAATAAAAATGTATTTTATCAAAATCATACTGACCGAGTAAAACAGAGCGTCATTCATGCTGCTTGATAAAGTAGATGTGATGGTTGTAGATTTTGGTTGAACGTTTTGTCTCCTATAGTGATTTATGCCTCTCAGGGTGCAGTAACTCATTAGGATACTGAGTAAAGTAAATAAGCAATAAAATAAGAAAAACAATCTTGAAAGCAAGGGTTATTTATATGTATAAGGCAGGGAGGGGTAATATAGGCTTTCAACAGCATGAAGTCTCATTGGTCTGCACTGGATACTAACTCCATAAAGAGTTAAAGGGTTTTGCTGAGCCATCACAGAATGCTATCAAAACCCTCTTTCAGTACAGAGGCTACCCGCAGTTCCTGGTCTGTCCTGTTCCCCAGATTTTCTTAAAGGTGAGATGTTTCTGACCTGTTACACGTGCTGTAGAATTGTTGGATGTGTTTTAGAATGATTATATAGCTTTTCCCAAACTTTGAAAGTTTGCTTGTTGTTTTTCCCCACCTGTAAGCAGCTTTGGATAAAAGCATCTGCTAAATGAGTAAATGTAAATGTTAAAAGAGAGGAACCGGCACACATAATGGCAAGACTTTTTACCAAAAAAAAAATTGTATGTGTGATTTTTCTCTCCTTATTAAAGTTTGATATGTTTTTTAGCTTACACACTAAAAGTAATTTTTAATTGTACAAAAATTATTTTTACAAATTTATTTCTATAAGCAAATATGTATGTTTTTAATGACGGTATAGATGTGTTTTATTAGATGTGTGTAAGTGGCATTCAAAGCAACGAAATCTGTTCAGTGATTAATAAATCAGGCTACGCTTTTATTCAGCGGTTGTTATATATTTATGTACGTTGTAAGCATCCTCTTGCATGCTGTGTTTCAAGCAGAGTGTGTAGTCTTTGATCAGACACGTTTGATTCTAATAAAAGTGAGGAATCGTCTTGGAGTAACCTGGGGTTAAATGCTCAAGGGCATAATGTTAATGGCTTGTAGATGAGCCCTGGGTATTTAATTGATGGGAAATTGAACCTTATTTAAATGCAGGATAATTTTTAAAATCCAGAAAAAAAGTCCATATGTAATCCAGATAACATAATACGGGTAACACAGAAGAGCTGGGGGAACACTATGTGCTAACATTTCAATAACCCTGAAATCTGAGGCCTTAGTCAATCCATCATCCCGCTCATCACTGTAGTTACGTTCCAGTTATAGATCTTGAGAAATTATGGACACATGGATTTTAGGAATTTTGAGAGAAAAAAAAGGATACTTTGAGGATATTGAATACTGTTTTGGAAAGAGGCAGCATAAGAGAGAGAGAGAGCGAATGTGGAACAAGGTGATATGACTGATCTGTTGCCTGATACAGTTTCTGATTAATGTCTTTAGCCCTTTGCTCTTGATACAACACTTTGGATAATTTTACACACAGATATCAGCTTTCTGCTTCACACACATTTATGTCACATGCAGCTAAATGCTAGTACTGGGTGAAACATAGCAGCATAGTTCTTCTCACTCCACCCAGATTTATTTTTATTGTGTAACATTTTTAAACCAAAAACGTCAGTGTTAAATATAACCATAGCTGCAATAATAACTTACATGAGTTGATTATTAATGATACTAGCATCATGTTAATTAAATCTACTCATCCCATAAGAATCAAGGTAAATTCAATATAGCAACCAATGTATATACAGCATTATATGTTCAGCTGAAATTCATTTTTTGGCATGTCAGTGTTTTAGGTGTAAATCATTTATAGGAGAGTGAATTACTACATTGACTGACAAAGCAGATACTTGATATTCTTGCATGTGATTGGTGGGAGGTTTTCTGTGTAATGAATGAGAGCGTTAATTGAGTGTGGTTGAGTGTGACTTGTTTATAGCTATAGTTTACAGTGTTAAAAGTGATGACTGTTGATAGTAGTACTGGGTGACTGTAACTAATAAGGAGTGTACAGTATGTGATGAACGCAGCAGAGTGGAGCTTAGAAAGACTGCACTGCAGAATTGAATGCTTTGAGATCAAATGTTTCTACTTGACTGCAAACCAGCTTATCCAGGATATCGTTTAAGATGTAAGTGTAAGTAACATACAAGCTAGAGAGCAGTTGACCTTCATTGAAAAACAGCACTGTTGATCATCAAACAGTGCTTGGACAATTACTCTTAATGGCAGCCTCACCCTGTTCTTTATATTTCCTAACAGAAGATCACAACAAGCCTGCCATCATGTCTGAGTAAGTCTGTACACACATCTTCAACTAGAAATCTCACAAGTCACACACAAATACACATACAGTGCTAAAATATGTTATTTCTCTCCTTAAATCCTGCCAGTAAAAAGATGACCTCAAGCCGTCGGCACCATCTCAAAGTAAAGCATTTGAGTCTGTTTGGTTTGTGTTTACTCTAGTGATGTGTGCATTATGATACATCTAACTTTTCCTCATTGTTTGTTCTAGAGTTTGATACTGGGTATAGCCAAGGATCTGCTGGCAGCTGACGAAAAGCGGGTAGAGCAGGAAAGAGTTCAATATATGGAGGAGAAATGTAGTCCTCTGTCTCTGCCTGGCTCGGTGCAGGAATTACAGGTATACACAAACATGAAATCTTTTATTGTTATGGCGGTGTTTTATGCTGTTATTAAACACTTTCTCCACTGTGGTCAGGACCTGTGCAAAGAGCTTCATCAGAAGATTGATGTAGTAGACGAGGAGAGATATGACCTGTCTATTAAAGTGGCCAAAAGCGAAAAAGAGGTTTAAAAAGAATTGATTCTGTTTATCCTTCATGGGCTTGCCTTTCTGCAAAATAACACTCTGTTGTTTTTAGATTGAGGATCTGAAGATCAAGGTTCAAGACCTGATTGGCAAATTCAAGAAACCCGCTCTTAAGAAAGTGCGTATGTCTGCTGACAGCATGCTGCAGGCCCTGCTGGGCTCCAAACACAAGGTGTCTCTGGACCTGAGAGCCAACCTCAAACAGGTCAAGAAAGAGGTCAAGGAGGAGGTGAGCGTAAACCAGACAGTAAATAAGCCCATATTTGCAAAAGTAATCATTTCAAATATAATTTTTCATCTTAAAATGTCATTAAATATTTTAGGATAAGGAGTCAGTGGGAGACTGGCGTAAGAACGTTGAGGATAAGGCTGGCATGGGCGGCAGGAAGAAGATGTTCGAGTCTGAGGCCTAAGCAGGCAGCCGTTTTACTTTTGGAGTTGATTTCTGATGGACTTTCTGTTGTCGCTGTTGCAAAGTTGTTAAAAAGTGCCTTTACATCCAAACTACACAACCAACAAACCAACAGTAACTAAGCTAATCATAATACTCAGAATGTTATGTACTACATGAGTGATGATCCGTGAACTCACCTTAACAAATAAAAATAGTAAAAGAAACTCCGCCATCTGATCTGATCATTCCTCATATTCCCAATTCCTTTGATACCTCTCTCATCATTCCCCATTCCTCTCACATTCCCAGATTTTTTTCTTACCCTACTAGCAAAAATAGTCATCCTCGTGGCATTTATATTTTTGTCTTTATCTTCACTCACTAAAAGATTGGATTACATTTGACATTTCTCAGCAGTCATTTTTACATAATAACTGAACTAATATCATCAATCATGGGGCTTATTGCTGAATGAGACCAGGCTGAGCAAGCAGAGGTGAAGATTGTTCTGCTGCTTAACTTAAGCTCTTCCCATTTTTCCTTCCCTGTATAATCACCAAACGTACTGAACTTACTTCTCTGTTTGTATTTTTTTGTTAATAAGGGGAGATTTTAAGCATGTGTATATGTATTGTTTATATCATGAATCTAAGCAGTGCTAATGTGTGAAATGGTTACAGGATTCTGATTACCCAGCAATGAAGAACAGAAGCCTCTGGGATGTGACTGAGAGGCCCGGCAGGTAAGTGACTTGAACAAATGTGTGTGAACATGTTTAGTTATACTTGTGTCCTTAATTATAGGTCGAAAAATATCATGAAAACCAACTTGTAAGAACATTTTACAAGGCTATCGAACTCTGACTGAAATACCACTTATTTATAAATCATTTTATGGCTTGTTATCTAATTATTTGTCTCAATTTCTATAAAAACAAACACATCTTTTGATAATATGTTAATTGCTATGTCTTTTTTTGCCTTCGTAAACAGGTATTGTCTTTATCCTGGTTAAATATTGGTTACTAACTAACTATGGTTAAACTGATGTCTTTTGATGGGGGTGGGGGATGTCTCAAGCTCAACACTCAAGTGTTTGACACTTCATGAATCTATAAATATAGACGACATGTCACTTAATAACTATGTGTACATATACTGTACCGGTTAAGAAAAGACAGTTCGGCTTCTAATGCAATACGTCTAGACTGCTGGATTATAGTGAAATAAACATGTTTTGAAATATTTATTTACACAGGCAAAGCCAATTGTACAATTTCAGTTGCAGCGCAACTCCGCCCCAAATGAGAATAAGATAAAAAATATATATTTAAGTAGGGTCTTAAACTAACACTACTGCCGTGTTCCAGTGTATTGAACTGATAGATGGGTAAGTTAACTTGTGAAACTACACGTCTATGCAATTTCTTCAAAATACAAATACACATGTACACAAAAACATAAATTACATTCACGTGTGTTATGGTAATGTTTTATAGATGTTATGTGTTTTTATATTGTACAAACTGTATTTTCTGACCTCTAACCTAACTCTTTTTTTTAGATTTTTCAGAAAGATAAGAAGCTTTTTTTCCTCATATGGACCAAAAAAATGTCTCAGAATATTAATATTATACATTTTTAGTATTGCCATCTTTGCTGGGAACATTTTGTCCCCATAACTTACCTGAACTACTCACACATACACACACAGACGTTTTTGCTGCTGGTAATGTTTCTGTGTCCCCTGAACAGCATATTGTGTGGGCATTTAGCATAATTTCTGCACCACAGAAGTAGCATTACATTTATTTACTTTGCTTATTTTACGCAACACAGGAGACTAAAAGGCCTAGTAACACCTCTGGGCTATGATAAGAATAAAATTAAATCTTCATTTATATTAAATTTCCTTCATCAAGAAATATTAGAAAACTGCTTTTGAGTAGCTGCACAGGGACCAATACATTTTGAGATTTGTTCACTTTACCAACATTCAGTCATAGACTATGTGTTTCTGCATTCAGTTACACTTGAGAAATGCTGAGGGACAATCTGCTCAAGTTTAACTCCTAAGGTGATCTAAAGTTATTTTATAGGTTTAAACATTTTCTATTTGCTGTGGTGCTCAAAAGGGTAGCTAAGGTCCCTCAGAAAAATATCATTTTGTAGCTATAGCATTCAGCAAATCAGTAATTAATAATTTCCTTTTTAAAAATTTTCAAAAAAGTTTTACTTACTACAAAAATCCAGCACATCTAGTAAATGTCATACAAAACGATGTCTGTCGCCCTCATGTGGCTGTGAGAGGAAAAGCACCCGTTTCAATGGAAATAAAACAAAGTTCCAAAAAGAGAGGACGAAAAATAGATGATAGAAAAATAGTCCTATTCATGATTGAACAATGATAAATTATTTCATTACTACATTAAAATTATTTGTAGAAATTCAGAAGAGTAAAAACATATAGAGGTGATCATACTCAAGCTGCTGTATTTAATTACAGAAGGTCAACATGTTACAAAATCATGCATCTTTTCTGTGAGTTTATATAATCTATTTGACAAACATTTTACAACTGTTTTCAAAAATAGAGAGAACCGTCTGGGACATACAGTTTGCACCGAACATTTTTTTGGAACCACCTGTTATGTGCCAGTGCAGAAAAAGAAAAATCAGCCTCTCTCATTGGTATGGTTTTGTTACCTTTCATTGCCATCATGATGCAGAAAAAAATGTCCAAAAAGCTCTGAATTCCAATGCCAACAAGATGTTCAAAAACATAGCTATTAAAGGCCAAGGGATACATAGGGCAACATTCTGAGCAAATTTGCTGGGCAACTTTTTATTTACAATTTTCACATTTCAATTGAAAATGTGTAATCAATTTCTAGTTGGATAATTTAAATCGGATTTGGGTCCTGTGTTTCACCTGTTGTCTATTAATTTCCCAAAGTTGCCCAGCAACATGCTAAAAAAGTTGCCCAGTGTATCATCAACCTTACTTTATACAGCATTGTAATATGCAACACTCCCAGATAATGTGGTCGGATTTCATTACTGTCATTTATTTTCTGCTTCATTATTTGGGTTTATTGCATTATTTTAGTTTAAGGATAATAGAATGCATTAGCTCAAAGAGTATCACAGTATGTGTCACAGTATGTTTTAAAGAAATGCTTAGAGTGCTTTTTTCATTACTGCACGTATAAGGCTGACTGCAGAGCCGGTTTAGACCGATTTGGAAGGTATACTTAGTTGTATTTTTGACACCTATTGCAGAGCACTGAGAAAATTCCACAACAATAGCAAGCAGCCAATAAAATAATAATAAAGTCAATATTGATGCGCCAATGCTAACTGCACTGAATTAATATTACAAAGTGGTGTTGGTTTAATATTGATGTAAGGCAGACTAAGTCTTTCTATGACATTATATATTTTTCAAAACAGTGATCATATATTGTTTTTTTATTAAATTAAATTATAGATGATTGAAATGTGAAATATATATTTAAAAAAAAAAAACTATTTAAGACAATAGACTAAAATAAAGGTCTAATATTGGAGATTTAAAGAGATGAAGATCTTCAAAGCATGCAATAAGAGGAAAGTAAAGATGCCAATTTGGGGAGCAGCATATATATATATATATATATACACACACACACACACACACACACACAAGAGATTTAGGCCTACATCCTCATACTCTTCATGTTTATGTCTAATCAGTAAAATGTAAATTGAATAATGTCAAATGAAGGCAACAACTACCCATTAGCTTTTGGAATAGAGCACTTATCGTTGCATATATAAAAATATTCTGCAGAGAATACATTTCCTGTCCAAACATCACTTAAGCATAACAAATTGTTTATATGTAAAATTTATATGTAGAATTAAGAAAATATATTACATCAATGGAATATGAGTACACGTGGAACTATAACACTATTTTAAGAATTTTAAGAAATTAAGAATATACAGTAAATGCATAACACTTGGGTAACTGATTATAAGTAACATACAGTAAATTTTGATACACCAAATATCACTTTTGCACCCACAGTTGATGTCAAAATTGAGATACTGTCTCATGAGAAAATAAATGACAATATCACTTTTCAAATTATTTTATTTGACAGTTTAACACATTGACAAAAAAAAGCATTACTACCGTTTAAAATAACATGACTTAAAGAAGTCTGAAGCTGTAAGTAATAAGTGGTCCAATAGTTCAACTTTTCATCCCATTGCGAGTTTTTTGCCAGAGATCGATATCTATTAAAGGTTTCTTCCCATGATGTTCTTAGATGCTCCAATGAATCATCACATTAACACTCGTCCTTTAATAAACAGATACTGTAAAAATAATAAGTCAATTTGATGGACTGGCTCATTAGGAAATTATGAAAAAAAATTTTAATAAAACTGAGAGTTTGTAAATATATATATAGTATTGAACCAGTTCTAAAATACTGAGTCTCTGCTCACTCAACCCAATCAGAGCCCATTTCTGCATTCATAGAAATAAGAATCTCAGGCTGAGTGGGTTTGGGATGTTTTTTTATTATAAGAAAACATCAGTTAGACCACTGAGAAGTGCACAAGCAGAACCAAAATGGGTCCAATCAGTGCATATTTTTAAACTGCAGTACAATTGGTGTTTTTAAGTCATTTTTAAAAAGGTTTTCTAAAACCATAAAGGCTCACCCCTAAACCAGGCCCCCAGTGGATTAGAGCAAACTGCCCATTAGGTTTGACACACCCCACTGACTGAGACACTAATGTTCTGCAGAGATACATACAGTACTGTACCACCATCACCTCGTGGTTATCAACTGCAATGTCACTGTGTGCTGTCGAATTTCATCAAAATTTCAGTAGCACTTCATTTTAATAGTCTTCATAGTAAGTTGATACATGAGTCATACTTTGTTTTTTTGCACTTTTTCTGGGAGGTTTCTTTATCAGCGCTCTGCTTGATGTGTCTGATAAAGGCTTCTAATCAAAAACATCTGTAAAGCGTATTACTGAAAAGTTGTAAATAATTATATATATAGTACAGTTGAACAAATAGTTATGTTTAGTAGTAATAGTGTCAGTCTTGTGTGCCCTTGCCCCATGTGTGTGCCTATATTTGGTTGTTCCTGTCCCTGACAAGTTCATTGTGTTAATTTGTTCCCAGCTGTGCTCCTCCAGGTGTTTTCAGTTCTCCCATGATGTCCTTGTGTATAATTACTGTAACGGAAGGAGCCAACGACACGACACAGTGGGTGTGGCGACAGCCTCGGAGAGGCGACTTTTATTAAATTAAATACAAAAGGAAAGTGTCCGGGTAAAATAAAGTGTCCAAAATAAAAGGGAAACTGGTGTCCTCGTTGTGCACCGTGGGGTGTGACGGTCCGGGAGTGCTGAGGGGTAAGGG
>JAUCMU010000125.1:17061164-17089839 GCA_032275025.1 Enteromius treurensis
CCGATTGGTCAACACCCGGCAGCAGAGCGGCACGATAGAGATGGGAAGTTCGGATCATTTAACCGACTCAGATCTTTGAGTCTCGTTCAGCAAAATGAACGAATCTTTTTTAGAGTCATCTTGTGCATTTCGTTCCTTTTAGCAATATATAATGTAAACGTTACCTGTTTCCTCTCTAACACATCTTAAACAAACTATGATCACACTGCAAACAAGACCAAATTATAATGCTAATTCATTGTTTACATGGGACTTTAATCTATGATCCACTCATCTCGCCTCTTATCTGACAAGTTTCTGGTTTCCCGAGTTGTTCATTCATCACGTGTCAGCCCCGAAATGTTAACCTAAGCAGCCGGCTGAACATTTAATGGAAGAACATAAACCTCAAAGTTTTCCTTAAAATATCCTGATTTGTGTTTTGTATATGAACAATGTCTTATTTTTTAAAGATTTAATTACTAAGGTTTTTTTTTTTAGTCATTTTAAAGACGTTTTTTTTCCAAAACAACTTACAAATGGAATACATAAAATGATTCATCTTAAAGAGGAAAATGGACAGAGGGAGTGCTCGTAACACCAGCCAGTGCAAGGAGATAAATAGAGGTGTAACATGGGCACTTTTGGGCTCATTGAAAACCAGTCCCTATCCCCTGCATGATTTTCTCAAATGGACACAGAGCTGCTTTTAGCTTCCAGTTTTATTGTCACAAATATTTAACACATTAATGTCAGCCTTAATGAACTGGACTGCCATACAGGAGCTCCTCCACTACCCACTAATGCCCCTGAACAGAAACATGAGATGGGCTTGAAAGTGAAACCTCTGAAGGAAGAAAGAACAAGGAAGTGCAGACGTGCGCGAAATATTAATTCAAGCAGAATCGTAAGTAGACTCTTCCATACGCTTTTTCTACAGTGCTTTACAGGTCAATAAAAAACAACTTTACAGTAATAAAGATAAAAAATCAGGTCTTCATTTTAATTATAAGTTCATTTTCAACAAATAGGGGTGGGGCAGAACCGAGTAGGGCAAAAGACTGTCAAATTTCCATCTGCTTTGCAGCCGCTAATATTTAGATCCCCTCTCAAAACAATAAAACAAAAGCATATGATTAAAATTTAAGTTTGGGCCATTTGCAATCTCTATTAAGCTTCCGCTGCAATATTTCAATCATTAAACAGTGCGGCAAAACGTTATAGCAACACTTAAAGTGTATATTTAAAAATTAATATTTAACAATGAAATTCAGTTATCACTTTATTAACGATGCGTAGTTTATATAGGAGAACATATTAGGCTGGTATACGCTTAAAGGTTCAAAGTTTTCCTTACATGGAAAAGAACAAGTGAAATTTGCACATTGTGTTTACTAAATTACTATGAATGCAGACTGAAATGACTGGAGCGGAGCTTCGTTTTACCTGCCAGGGGGTTATCCTACGAGTGTGACGTCACGTGAAAGGGAAAATAGCTGAAAATAGATGGACGTGGCTATGTTTAGTAAAAACTGATTGTGACTAAATTACTATAGGCTTTCTTTCTTCAAGAAGGTGGTAGTATTTTTGTTTTGATAATTTATTGTATGTTTGACGCATAAATTCAGCTTTGTAGAGGAATGCATTGAAGCCAGCTTTCACTTCAGAGACAAATGTCAATAATTAAAAAGCAGAGTGAATAATTGTACTTGATTACTGTGGGGGCTTTTGCTTATTACAATGTTTCTTAACATTCACTGATGCTTCTAATTAACTGATAAAAAGCAGTTGCAAATTTTGTACAAAATAAATGTATCTTTCGAACAATAGCATTATACAAGACAAATGTGTATGTACGTCACACCTTTGGGCCCACACTTTTTCAGTGAAATGTGCGGTAAGTTTTAAACACCTGGAAAAACAGTAAATATATTTGTTTGTTAAGTGAACTGCTTTAAATCAGGTTGTATTTGCCCTTTTTCTTATAGTGAAAAATGGAGGAAAGTTTGCTGGAGGCACTTGAGGAGCTTAAGAAAGCAGAGCTGAAACAATTCACCTGGCATCTGTCAAAAGGTGTGACTCCAGATATCAAACCTATTCCACGAGAAAAACTGGAAGGAGCTGATCGCCAGGATGTTGTGGACTGCATGGTACAGAATTACAGCACTGATGCAGGGAAGATCGCAGTCCAAGCGCTGCGCAACATCAAACAAAATGACCTCGCAAACCACCTTGAGTTAAAGTTTCAGGAAGGTATGTACAAATCTAATGAAATGATCTACACATAAATGATGGAAAATAATACAGAATGATGCACAAGACAGCTTGTCTTCAGGTCAGCAGCCTGTGCAGGAGGAAGCGAGAGGTGATCCAGTGTCTGTGGAGCTGCGGGCCATTCAGTGTGACTGGTGCAGACCGTACAACATTACTGCATGCAGTCCAGAGTTCAAGAACAGACTTCTTACACTAGAGAGAAGTGATGCAAGTATCTCCAGAGTCATTACAATACATTCAAGAGTCAGTATTTCTGATAAAAATGACAAACAGAAATATACTTCCATTCTGCACATTTTCAAAACCTTTCAAAAGTGAGATTTACCTGCTGTAGATTGGTCATCTGGAGCTGCTTGTGCTTTAATTTGTGCTTTATTGATTTATTTTCCCTCATAGGTTTATATGCCAACGAGCAGGTCTCAGAGGAAAGGTTTAGCTCTGCTGATCACCAACATTACATTCGACCACTTAACATACAGGAACGGAGCAGAGAAAGACGAGGAGAACATGGAGTGGCTGCTGACAGCTCTGGGTTACAGCGTTGAGAAACACACAGATCTCTCTGGAGAGGTACATCAGATGAAAGTCCAGCTTCATGAAACCAATAGAGTCTATAGAGCTACTATATTTCTAGTGTGGAAGCTGAAATATAAACACATATTCAGTTGTACCATGCATTTTATAGCATTTCTTGTAAGAAATTGTTGATTATTTCACAGGAAATAGATGAAAAAGTCAAGAACTTTGCTACACGTTCTGAACATCGAGACTCAGACAGCACCTTTGTGGTCATCATGTCTCATGGGAACAGAATTAACAATAGAGATGCCATTTTAGGTGTCCATTGTCATGATGACAACCCAAATGATGTGTACTTTGTTGACAAGACCTTCTCCCATCTGAACTCAGAGAGCTGCCCTGCTCTGATCGATAAACCAAAGGTTATTCTCATTCAGGCCTGCAGAGGAGGTACATGACTGATGAACCTCAGTGGTTATGATCATGCTATTTATCATTTTCTTTTCTCAGCATTTCCACATTGTTAACCATATCTCTGTCACTCAGATCTACGAGGAGGTGTGTTTGTTTGTGATCAAGTGCCTGAGTCAGACTCCTGTGTGCACAGGGAGAAAAACTTTGTCTGCTTCATGTCCAGCCTTCCTGGTGAGTCCTCAAAAACGTTGTTTTTCTAAATGAGATTTGTAGCTCTAACCTGATCATTTTGGCCATGTAGAAACAGTTTCAACAACTTTAGGGCTGATTCACACTTTGAAGAAGAAACTTGCATGGTAACCTGATGAAACCAATCAAATGTGTGATGAAACCTCACTATCAAATACCCCACATTTGGCCATTATTGTTTATTCCATAATAAGCAAAGTTTCAAAGATTGCTTTTTTGAAGTACTTTTTTGTATAACTTAATGAATTGTCTCCACAGATGTTGAATCATACAGAAACCGTATCAATGGGTGTTTTTTTATCATGTACATCGTGGCTGTGCTCAGCGCATGTGCTCATAATGACGACATCATAGAGTTGTTCAGGAAGGTAAATGAGGAAAATCCCATTTCAGTTGGTTTACTTGATTACAGCCAAAATTTCATTCAATTTTTTTCCACTCTCAGTACATCACTCGGGTAAAATGAAAAAGTTGCTTCACCTTCATGTATATTTTTACAGGTTACCTCATGCATGGAGAATGACCCACGCTTCATAAATCACAAGAAGCTGCTGCCATGTATCGAAAGGACGACCCTTGTGAAAAAATTCTACCTTTTCCCTGGACTCTAATGATGTGCGGTTTAAAGCCATTTTAAATAGAGTAAGACATGGTCATCTCATTTTATGATAATTCACTATATCACTGTTTTACAATATTAACCAGTTAACTGCTAAGGAGGTTTGTAACATATTAGATTACAGGGATAGATTACAGTCTTCACAATCACACACACATCACAATCTACACCTTTATATGCTTTTTTATGGTCTTTGTTAATTTGGGAAGATGTTTCTTCAGCAGCTGAGCTTTGGTTTGTTTAAATCAATACTAGTCATGGAACACGCTGTACTTCTATTCCTCACAGCCTCTAAAATCAAATACGGCACTACCTTGACAATACTCTATTTAAATAGTTTCGTAACCCCTTTTATCAGTATTATGACATTTATATGATCACTTATAACTTAAAGGCACCTTCAAACATTAAACTAAAGAAACAAATACTGTACATGAAATAGAATATAATTACAGCATTTACTACAATAGTGCAAGATTGTGAAATCAAATATAACAAACTAGCAATAACATAGCACAATAATTAATATTAGTAATTAAACAGGGTCAAAAGACAGGCAGCAATACAAGGCAGGCTGCAAGTTTAACCTTGAGAGCGAAGTAGGGCTGTAAATGTTTTAATTTTTTTTATTATCATTAGCCCTATTATTTATTTTATTTATTTATTTATTGAGAGTGCTGGTGATAGATCAAAGTTAGTGATAATACCACACTTTGTATACAATTAATTTACTGCTTGAATAACCACGAAAAGGAAACGTTATAGAAATATACATTTCTAATGATTATTTTTATTATTTTTTAATTAAATTGTAATCACGTTCAATACAAATTCTGTCCCATTAAACGTGTTTTACAAAGAACACATCATGATCATGTGTAATAAATCATTAATCATGATGATGTACCCATTGTATTTAATGTCTTAATTAATGTATACTGTAGGTCATCCATAAAGTCATGAATGAAAGACTCTGAACTCATGTTAATTTCTGATAATTAATGAGATATTACTGCATGAAGTAAGGCATAATCCATGTATTAGCCTAATTTATGCATGAATTTTATAGTAATTAATGTACCCCTACCGCAAAGTGTTTCCAAAACACGACAAATGCATAAATAATGATGCACCACAGAACGCATGATGCTCCTAATCTGCTATACAGTAGGATAACTTCACATTAGGGTAGAGCAGCAAAAAAAAACATTGTAAGTAATAGTTCCAACTGAAATGAATGCCTTTTACTTCTATAAAAAAGCTAAACAACAGTGGGGGCTGTCATAACGTACAGCAAATCCATTTCAGTCTAGTTGTTTGCTATACCAGATCTCATCCTGTATGCGCTAAGAAAAACACCTGTAGTGCTTTATAATACTGTAAGGATGCTTTGACCTGCTCTGACCGGCATGGGAAGGCAAAACATGAAGACCTCTCATGGCCCAAGAGCATGCCATATAACAATGAAAGCTGAGCTGGAAAACAAATCCTCGGGACAGTAAACAATCACCCCTCAGACCTCTTAACCATTTTACGACCCCCTCCCTTTCCCGAGCCATCATCTCTTGCACTCACAGCTGTTCCTTAAGAAGTCTTCCAAGGAGAAATATACACCACATGTATAAAACAAATTTACCTGACAAATAAATTAAATGTTAATTCTTGATTCACTTTGGAGTGCCAATATCCTTTGTGATTATTAGATTGGGCAGGACGTCGTTGTGCTTTCTGAGACCTTTTGATTTCTGTATATCACTAATGATTAACACGTTGGATGAGAGTAGATTATGTAAAATATCCCTTTGCAAGAAAGCAAGCAGTAGCGGCCAAAGGCAAGCAGTAGCGGCTAGCAAACGGGATAAAAACCGTCCCCCATCCTCTGAGTGATTATTAGACCGGTAAACATTATATTTTGAGACGGGACGCCGGACTCAGACATCTCGAGTCTCCAACGAACGGACAATTGATATCACATAACCAACATAATCAAGTATCTAAATTAAGATAACCAAAATACATAACTTTAATATCAGATAACTAACGTAAAATTGGAGTCAGATTAAAATGAGGTAAAACCCTAAAAGTAAAATTAGAATTAAAACTCTAAAACCCAAAACAGAGAAACTACAGCTCTTCCTTAGAACCGCCAGGAAGCGAGACACGCTACATCCAGCCAGCAAAAGTAGGTGGACCTTACACAACCAAAAAGAGTCATTTTGCGTTGCATTAATCCAACATAATTATAATTAAAATATTATGTGTGTGTATATATATATATATATATATATACATACATACACACAGTGCCCTCCACTAATATTGGCACCCTTGGTAAAACCAAAGGTGGCTGTGAAAATACAACTGCATTGTTTATCCTTTTGATCTTTTGTTCAAAAAAATGTAACCTATCATTGAATTAAAACAATAGAAATGGGGAGAAAAACACATGATGAAATTAATGTTTTTCTCCAATACATGTTGGCCACAATTATTGGCACCCCTAGAATTTTTTATAAGTAAAATATCTCTAAAGTACATTCCCATTCGTATTCACAATTTTGTGCACTCCAGGGTGATTATGAACATGAAAATATCCAGCCATGGCTTCCTGTTTCATGGTAAAACAAAGCCCCAAATCCCTTAATCAATGAGAAAAAAACTAATAATATATTTATTATTTGCTGCCAAAATTAATTGAGCTTCACAAACAGTGAAGTGACTTTAAGAAAAGAGCAAGAGCAGTGGAAATTACCATTTCCACCATCAGGGAAATAATTAAGAATTTCCAATCTAAATACAACCTTGGGAAGCTCCCTGGAAGAGGACGTGTGTCTCTATCATCCTAATACACGGCGAGGAGTAGAGTTTGAGCGGATAAAGACTCTTCAAGGACCACAGCTGGAGAATTACAGAAAATAGTTGAGTCCAAGGGTCAAACAGCCTACATCAGCACATGTTGATCAGGAGGGTTTAAGAAAAATTCTCCTCGTTCATCCAAAAACAATCTCCAGCATGTTCAGCTTTCAGACAGAACTGGAACTACAAATGGGACTGGCTTCTAGGATCAGATAAAAACTATGTGTTTTTAGCAGCAATCACTCAAGATGTGTTCGGTGAACACAGGGATAAAAAGTACTCCATGTGTACAGTGAAGTATACTGCTATGTTTTTGATGTTGTGGGTCTATATTTCTGCTGGAGGTCCTGGACGTCTTGTTCAGACGCATGGCATCATGGATTCTATCAAATACCAACAGATAACAAATCTATCTGACCGACTCTGTTAGAAATCTTATAATGGGCCATGGCTGGGACAATTATCTGTGAAGCTTTTAAAATTAAGCTTTTGTCATAGCTGTCCCAGTCCTCGGACCTGAACCCTGAGTGAGGTGAAATAAAGAGGAGAACCATCATGGAGCTGGTAATCTGAAGGGTCTGGAGTGATTCTGAATGAAGGAATGGTCTCTTTTCTCTTATCAGGTGTTCTTCAAACTCTTCAGGCATTACAGAAGAAAACTCAGAGCTGTTATCTTGGGAAAAGCACGTAGCAATAATTGGGTGCCAAGAATTGTGGCCACCATGTATTGGAGAAAAACATTTGTTTTTTTCATCAGGAGATTTTCTCCGCATTTTCAACTGTTTTTCTTCAATGAAACGTTAGAAGTTTGTACTTTTTTGAGCGAAAGATCAAAAGGATAAACAATGCAGATTTATATATAAATGCAGAGTGTCGATATTAGTGGAGGGCACTGTAGTACTGTAAGTACAATCAGACACACACACACACACACACACACACAGATTGTTCTTTTAATAATCAAAGCAAGAGTTAAATGAAATCTCCAATTGAAAGAAATATTACACATTATTTAACTCACTATTGACTAATACAATTATTTTAATTCTTCTTCTTCTCCTCCACCACCCACACCTTTTCAATATATTTATTAGGCCATGATTCATTTAGTTGAATTATAATAATTGTAATGAATACTTAAGGACTTATCTCTACTTATGTACTTACCTTAGCCTACATGTTTATTCTTTTGGCAGGTAAGCAATGCATGTGGATGTAATAGTTCTGAACTGCATGCCTGACTATTAGTGGTCCTGCAATGCTATTGTTTTGAGGTGTGTGGATGTGTGTGCGCGTGTGTGGTATCATCTTACTTTCCCAGGGGATCATCACATGACTGCTTAACTTTCTGCTGATTGGAAGAGAGAACTGGAAAAGACAGGAGCCAGAGTTTCAAAGCTCTGAATGAAAAACACATGGAGAGAGACAGAGGAAGGGAGTGAGTGGAACAGAAAGAGAGAGAGACTGACTAAATCCTGCTCAGTGAAAGAAGGGGAGCACATTCACACCCTTTCGAGGACTCACAGGAAAGGAGAGAAACACATAGTCAGATATCATTTCAGTCACAGCAAGGCTGCTGGGTTTTCAGTGAGGAGATTCAGAGAACAACAAGAACATGTCCAGCTCAATTCTACGACGACATTCCAGCAAGAAGGGATTGGAGAAACTACAAAGGTGAGATGATGTTTATTTGTTCGCATGTGTGTGTGAATGTGTTTGTCTGTGGCCATTTGGTCAGAGTCTTTGGTCTACAGAGTCACTCTACTCTATTTGCCCTTTTAAATTGATTGTGCTGTAGTTCATTAAATGCTCTTTTATAAATCGTAACTTTTATATCCTAAATCATGACTTTTAAACTCTTAATGTACTGATAGTGATGATCTGTTATCTAAAAATGCTGAGTAGCACCGGACAACCATAAGGACAGAATGGATTCATCAGGCAGAACAGAGGGGTCAAGAGGGGAAACAGAGAATGACTTCTTTCTGCTGTTTATCAGGTCTTCAGGGTGTTTAGGGGGAAGGGTTAGAGTTCTTGTGGGTTGTTTTGCCGTCACTTAGTATTTCATACAAATTCTATGGTCAAAGATTTTGTGAATGCGGATAATGGGAATCCCAAATCATCAGGCCGTCCCAGTGGGTTTGAGGGTATATGATTGTGTTGTTATATAGTTATGAGCGATGTCATGAAATGATAACGTGCCTGTCCTTAAGTGTCTGTAGTTAAAGTAAAATCTGTCCCAAAGCTGTCCCATATGGCTGTTGTTCACACGCCACATGGTGAGTCAATTCATGACATCATATGAAATGGCAATGACAGGCTTCAATAGCTTCTTTTATTACTGGAATTTTCCTGAGGGTGGTGACATCATCAGATCACCCCCTGCTCTAGATCTGCTGGATCTGTGATACAGAGCAGCGGCCCCCTCCCACTCTGCCCTTAGGACCTGGAGCTCCTCTGAACTGTGCCGGAAAATTTGAGCCATTCAGGCATTCTCAACAAAGGAAAGAGTGCAATTATTATCAATATTATAGATTAACGCTTCTCTGCTTTAGTACTTGTTATGTTCATTTACTCAAAATGTTTTGTAACGGATTCAAAAGTTTAGGCAGAGCGTGAGTCTGAAGTATGTGTTTTTCTTCTTCCATGTGTCCATATGCAACATAATGTGATCATGGAATTAAGATTTACTGTTTACTCAGAGAAGAAAATTCAGAATATTGTTTGATGATTAATTTTACAGTCATGGGTCTATATTAAAATCACAGATTGAGTCAGTAAAATATGTGTATTTGTTTTATTTGATAAAAAAAAAAAAAACACTACAAAAAGTATAATGCATTAAAATGGCATGCATCCTTGCTGAATAATTATAAAGAAAAAATACTACTGGCTCAAATATTTGCATGATATTTTCAAAATATGTTATTGTTTCTTTTATTTTATTTTCTGGCTTAGATTGCACATTAGATAAATGGTGTCAGTATATATATAACAGTGCATGCCTTTGTTGCTCATTTAGCACAGGTTATAGAAAATATTAGCAAACTGTGCATCAGTTCCCAGAGGCATGTGTAATAAGCTGTAAGCTTACACCAATCTTACACTTCCACTAAAACCTCACTGATGAAAGCACATATATTTTCTTAACTTTCAAAAAGAATAAAAGTGTCTGGTAATCATCCACCTCTGCACAGTTATTGTAAATAATCAGTAAAACAATTTCTCTGGAGAATTAGTTGTGCCATTTGTTTGTTTAGTTCTCTTAATGTAATTCCCCTGTAAAGGAAGGCAGTGAGCAATTTCCTGTCTCTGTGAACCCTGCACTTCGTGACTTACTTCCTGTCCATCCCTGACCCTACCTTCTGTCAGATGACCCCTCCCTCTATCATAATCGTGGTGATGTATTATTAATTGATCATTTGCAAATGACTGCCTAAAGACTCTTATTGCAGTATAAGACTTTATACTACAGTATACCGTATACAAGTCTGCACAAATGCAGCATTCGTGATTTAGCTGTAAAAATATTAAGAATATGATAAAGATTAATACTAATTTGTGTTATATAATTTTTTTTTACACAGAATCACTGTTCAGCGCAGTCTGGAGGATGCCGAAGAAATTGAGAGAGAGCGACGACGGCGTGCAAGAGCCAGTTCCTCTTCTGAGCCTCCTATGACCCCACATGACAGCCCACGCACTGCACCGACTCTGGACAGCCAGTTAGTTTCAAAAACCTAAAATATCCTCTAGTCTTCATCAAATCATAGAAGAAACTGTACAGTGTGTGTGTGTTTGTTTTGTTTCCATGGAATCTCAACCTCCATAATCTGGCTTAAGCCAACTTTCTCTATCTTCTTCTTTGTGTGCTTATTAATCTGTTTCTATGTACAAGAGTCAAGGCCACACCTATTCTTTTGATTCAGTATCTTCTATTCTATTCTATTCTATTCTATTCTGTTCTGTTCTGTTCTGTTCTGTTCAATTCTAACATACTCAACACGTATAAGTGGATTTGCTTTTCTTATGTTGACATCCCAGTGAGAGGCATCTCTGAAAGTGTTTTGCTGTTTGTTAGGAGTCAGAATGATCTGGTTCCAAGCTGTTCATCCTCTTTGGAAGAGGATGAAGGATTCAGCGATTGGACACATCTGAGCAGACGCAAACAGGGACAAATGGACCATAAAGTTGAAGAAACACATCTCAACGGCTCCCGTCAGTCAAAACTCCAGCTCTGTTCCAGCTCTGCACCACAAAGTAAACTGCATGATAGAAATGTGTATGACAGCACCCCATTCATACAGACCCGACCCCCGCTTTCAAACCAGCAAAACCTGGATGAGGATGGTGATGATGGAGACTGGGGTGCCAGAGAGCAGGAAAGGAGGGAGAACATTAAGGCAGCAGAGAGAGAGGAGGGAGAGACTGGACGGTGGTGTGTAGAGGAGGACGATCCAAGAAGGGTGAAAGGTCACGAGTCATCTTTCTGTAAAAAACAAAATCAAAGCTGCGACATGGATGAGAAGGTGAGAAGGCATTTAACAAGATAGTACTTCTATAACACTTCTTGCCCTTAAACCCTTAATCCAGTTATGCATCAAAACCAGACTATCAAGTGGTAAATATATGCTTCTGCATTTGTTGTACTCACAGAGAGAAAAGAAGACAGAGATGAGGATTTCCTACACCTCCACAGTCCTCCTCCAACAGAATGGGAGACAATACAGCACCAATGGACAAGAGGGGAGGAGAACAAATGACAGGTACAGGCATAGACAGGCACAGATTTCAACAAGATCAACAAGATATAACTGCAAATACAGTCACAGCTACAGCAAGAGAGACTATAAGCTTAAACCGATCTTAACTTTAGAAAATAAATATGCTTTATTGTTATGTTTGTATAATTATAAATATTTACTGACATATGTAGGGATGGAAATGGACATCTGAAGAAGAGAAGTATTGCTTGAGAGTCAGTTTGCATCACTTTAAATCTCTAAATGACAGTTTGTGGGGAGCTTGTTCGTCTAATTCCTGTCTGTCACAATATTAAACAAATAGGATACTGCTTAAGTCACTCGTCAATCATTTGACTATTCATCCAGTATCCCGCCATCACCATACTCCACCTCCAATTTTAATCTCAATATCAAGGGATTTGGTAGAAATGCATCATTTTATATGCCACTAGCTTCAAGACAAAACCTGAAATGTGGATATGAGTTGATATATATTTAATTGACTTTGATGATATTAAAAGACCACGTACAGTGAATTATTTCTATGGAGCGGTTTTCTTTGGCCACATGCAAACACAAATATACAGCAAGTAAAATAATCTGACTGCTAAATCACTCTAATGATTTGATTCTTTGAACAAATCACTCAAAAGTCTTACAATCTCAGTAGCTGGATAGAAGAAATATGAAGAATTGAATCAGACGAACAGTTATATCGTACTGTGTGGAGACCATAACTTCTAGCATTGTAAGAGTTACCACTACAATGCAACAACCTTAGCACACTGCAGGAGAACAGTTTGAGAAGAATGTGTCAATGATTGGGCAGCAATAGAGTTATGTCGATACTGGCTCTGTGTTATGAAATAACATGAGAAATCAGCTGAGTTTCACAATTTCCCCAGAACAAATGTCCTTCCTGGGTTCAGCCTGTTTAATCTTTCTTAGAGAACTGAAGATACAGAGCAACATGGAGTCTTCAGTCGATTCCGCAGCTGTCAGCAGTCCAGAAAGGTGAAACAAATTCAAATTCATCTTAAAATATTTAGGACTGTTGCCCTTTCTTAATCTTGTTGTCTTTAGTGTGTCTGAGGAGGTGTTTGTGAAGAGCAGTGAGGAGAACCAGCAGCATACAGACACTGGAGATCAGACTCATGAGGATGTGCAGAGGAGAATGAGAGAGGAAGAGCGAGAGAGGAAGAGGAGGGATGTGATGGAAAAGTTGAAGAGGTTGAGTATATCCAGTGGAGATCCAGAGGAGCCTTTCAGTCCTCTCAGCCCCAGAAGCCCCTCCTACATGGTAAGTATAGCATCATCGTCATTAGACACAAAATCACAATATAATTTAAAATTCATTACCATTATGTCCAAACATGCTTGTTAAATAGAGTTACCATTAACATACTTTAATTTATCTCATCTCATCATTTGTAATTGCTTTTGACCAGGCATTATTATCTGACTCACAATGTTTAGCTGCAGAACAATATCTGCAATGAGTAGTGTTTTATAGAGAGTTAATTATGTGTTTTGGAATCCTGGGTATCCTGCAGGGTTTAGCTCCAACTCTTATTAAACACACCTGGACCAGCAAATCAAGGTCTTCAGGATAAAGCATATGTGTTAAGACGGTTACCTTATGTTACTATGATTGAGACAAATTGCCAATCACCAACTGGTAAAGTCATGACATCACTTTGGGTGTGGTTTCCATAGAAGACAATTTTTATGGGATAGTTCACGTCAGATTTAATTTTTGGAGTTTGGCCAGCTGTTTTTGAAATTTCAGAATTAAACCTACTCGGGCAGGTTGGAGCTAACTCTGCAGGAGGGTGGTCTAGGAGCAGGAAGGATTGAACACCTCTGCAGAGTCTGGGTGGTCTTGTTTGGTTATGTTGGAACAAATGTCTCCAGCATTTGTCCCCAAATGAACAAATGTCTCCAATGATAATAAAACAAAAAAAACTGTTGCAGTTTGACAAATAGCATGAGATCGGGGGCAGGGCTACGCTTGGTTTGGGGTTGAATGTTTGAGAAATTTATTTGAAAGTTCAATTCACAGTGTCGTTTTTTTTTTTTTTTTTTTTTGCCATTTGGTGATGCTTGTGCCACAAAAATGTCAATGATAATAGTGGTCCCAGCCTGACATAAAACATGACATACTGTACAAAACATGTGTTTGTGCATTGTGCCCAGTTTTGTTTTCTCTCTAAAATTGGATCCGGTATCTTCCATGTGCTGTTAGCGTGACTCAGATGTCTTCCATGTGCTATGTTTGGTTCCAATCTTTTCCTTGCAATGGTGGTGTGGGCTGAGGGAGAAAGATTGCTGAGGTGCTTTGTATGTGTGTTGCTTGCTGGTTTCAGGCTGTGGGTGAGGAGTGGCAATCAGAAGGTACAAGCTCGGTGAGTTGCTTACTTTGTGCATGTGCACGACAGCTTACATTGTGCATTAGAGTGTTTATGTATGCCTGCTACTTGCATCTTACCTTTGCTTTATAAAGCTGTGGCTATAATTGCTTTGTTTTTCATTTGTTCTGTTTTTGTCTATGGTCACATTCCCTTCCTCTTACTTTTGAGTAAAACTAATCCTGATACACTGCACAGCTTAAGTAATTTGTGATACATTTTTGACTGCGTCAGTATGATCCAGATAGTTATGTTTGAGAAAAATAATAGTTCCATTTTGAAGGCAACAGATCAGTTCTTAACAAACAAACTGCATCATTCAGCATGCTGCATTCAGTTTGCATGTTGATGAGATTTTAAAAATACTCAGAAAAGGTATGGCAGGAAGACTTTTTTGGGCAATGAATGCATTCTATCCTTTTGGGCAAAAAGAAAAATAAAGGGCAACAGGCTACTAGGATTTACAGGATCAACAAAGTATATGAAATCCCCAAGTGAAATTAATAAATAAATCGGCTTACAACATCAGTGGGCTGAACTGCCCTTCGGTATTGACTCAAACTTTTGACAGACTATGGCTTTACTTTGTGCAATCATCTGTTACCCAATGAAGTTGCACTGTATTTCACTTTTTTTTTGCCTGTTGCCTAAAAACATTGCACAAGATGTCGCCCCACTGTAAGGTTTTTCATGCTCAGTACTGTAAAGATTCACAAATACTAATACATGTTCTTTAACTGTTCATCTACAGATCACTGAGAGGACTGAGTCCCTAAACCGCTCCATCAAAAAAAAGTATGCAGACTTCTGAAACACACATTCACATTGAGATGAAAGGGCACAAGTGTTTTACTGCATGACTGCAACAACGAAACTCCCCCTCATAATATGGAATGTGAGAAAAAGCAAGGGTGAATTGTTGTTTTTCTGTGCTGCGGTATGACAGCATCAGTATTTTCTCTTTGATCTAAACGCCACACATGAATGATTCATTCATTAATGAACACCTGTTTGAAACACGGTTCACCTTCCAGTCACGCAGACGTGACATGACATGTTTTTTTCCTATATACTGTATCCTTTGCCTATTCACTAAATATGACACGATGAAGGATTCTTTTGTCGTTTTTTTGTGCATGTATCAGTCTCAGAATCCAATTTATCACCGGATATTCTTTTCCACATTGTTCCTTCTTGTATGTAGTATAAACAGTTTGCTTCACAGTGCCTTTGTTTATCTTGAACTACTCTATGAGTCATGGTGCTCTTCATGTCCATGCTTGTTCTGAGATGGTCTTGCAAGAACAGTGGTGCTTTAGGTAATGTTTCATCTGTTTATGAAAACAGGAACAGCATAAAGAAGACCCAGCCTCCCACGATCATTTCAAAGTTAGATGGCAGACTGGAGCAGTACAACCATGCCATTGAGGTGAACTACTCTCACGTGCACTTGTATACGTTTCATAGTTAAATCTGGAAATGCACCTGCACGGCTACATGCTGGTGCTTTTGCATGAATGTATTCGTACACAATCTTATTATTACCACACCCAGTGCTTACATTCACCTGCTCTGGTGTTTATCACTCTGATCTCACTGCTATGGTGCTTTCAGACACCCTGCATGTCCAGGCACTTCCTCGTGCTGACTCGCTCAAACATTTTTGTTTTCAGTTGGTTCTGTTTTCCTGCCACCCAACTGTCAGGAAACGTGTAAGAGTCCCGTGGCAGATGTGTGTATTGTGAACCAGGTGTTACTGTGCTTTTATTGCAGAGTCAAGCAGGTGTTTCGCATGTCCCAGATAACGTCCTATTTCTGGTGTTTTGTTGTGTGCAGGAGTCCTGTAAAGAGGGTACTGTAGTAAAAGCAATGGACGTCCCAACACCACCAGAACCCATATCTGCTCGGAAGACCCTGTTTGAGGCGGGAGAAGCCTGGAATCAAAATTCAGCAAAGGCTGTGTGCTCCAAGGTTTACACAATCACATTGATCATCTACTGTTTATCAAAACACATTTTTTATATATATGTTAAAGGGATAGCTCACCCTAAAACTTTACTTAAGCCTCATGCCAATCTTGTATTTTTTTTTTTTTTTCTGTAGAACATTAAATAATATATTCTGAAAAAAGTTTTTTTTTCTCTTTCGCCATACAATGGAAATCAGACCACCGCAAAGATGACATATTTTTGTTAGCATTTTCATAGCAGTTTCTATCATCTAGTTTGTGTTTTTGAAAAAAAAAAAGTCTTAAGATAGTTTTACATTTTATTCTACAAGCTTTTACTTGTCTTGATAAAGAGTTACCAACAGGTAACTGAGTTATAATTCAGAGGTCGTTGAGCACAGATGTAGTCAGTTCACTTCTTAGACTCTGGGTGTTTATAATTATGCTCTATTATAACTCAAACTTTCAGGAAAAGTATCTTAAGTGAAGACTTGTTTTTAGTTTGCTGATGGTGAAGTTAAAGTCACTTGACTCTGGTGTACGCTTTAAAAACCTACATTTACCTTAATACTTTTGTAAATGTATTTAGGCTTTAAAATTGATAAAAAGGTGCTAGTTTGTGAAGATTATAATGGTAAACAAAACAGTTAAGTATCGTAGAATTATTTTGGTCATAAAGCTTTTCTGCAATAATCTGAATGGAAATATCCTACAGGATTTTTGTTGAGAGAGTCAATGTAAAACTTAAAATGTCCAGGTTCACCTACTGTATAACATTATGTTATCACTGCTGCACTCTATTGGGTTTAATGTTGTTTATTTTATTTTATTATTATTATTATTATTATTTTGATAATTGTTTTACACTAAAGAAAGTCAAAAGTGGGTAAATAAATAAATAAAGACAGACTTCTCTTTTGGGGGTAAACTATCACCAGATGCTTTACTGTCATTCTTTAGCTGCTGTAACTGACTTTCTGTTCACTTGTGAGAGTCACATATATATTGCATATTCTTTATCGTTCTGGTGTGACTCAAAAACGTGAGTAAGTGAGTAATCTAATAAATGAAAATTACTCTGATTCAGGATACAGAGGGCATGAAGGTGGGTGTGGCAGATCTAATTAACCAATGGGTGAAAGGAAGCAGTGATATCAGCAACAAGAGCCCCTCCTCCAAAGCAGCCGTAAGTTTATGTGATATATAAGTCTCTGTATGTTAACCACAGTTTCTGAATCCAGCAAATTGTAAATTTCCTTCTAAATCTATTGTACCCTCCATCTTCTCTTTCTTCGTCTTTAGTTCTCTTCTTTACACTTTTCTTGTGTCTGATGTTCTTCTCATCCTTTTCAGGAAGGTAAATGATTCCTGTCTCTTTTCCTCTCTACAGATTATTTAATGTTGAGTGGATGAGTTTTCTCACTAGTTGAACTATTTCACTCTTTGAGATCAAACTATTGTGAAAGAGTTTTAGAAGACACTAGTGGTTTCAAAATGTCTGCATTGACTTTTCTTTGACTTGCTTATAGGTTTTTACTGGATATAATCAATAGAAAATATAAAAGATGTTGTAAGGTTAAAGTTCATGCTGTGGCAAGTCATGTGATGAGAGAGATCCCTGAAACAAGCTTGAGGTTTAATGACGCCATCTAGTGGTTATGATCTCAACCCCCCAAAAAAATTTGGATGAAAATTGAATCTTTTGTTACTTTACTTTGATCTGTTTTTCTTTGTGTGTGTTAGTGTCAGGATGTTAAGGCTGGTGAGGTGCGTAACATAAAATCCATGTGGGAGAATCTGGGAGACGCACCACAGGATAAAGCAAATGCAAAGGTACATGATTCCTTATGGGACTGAACCATGATCAACCTCACAGAAACTACTATAGATTAAGTAACACTTAAATCCTCTTCACTTGTTTTTTTTTTTTTTTTGAGGTTTTACAAGGCTGTAATTTGACCTTTACCTTTTCAGGGACTGGCTGGAAAAAGGTACAAATTTGTTGAAAGTGGACACGGGAAATATGAGAAGGTCTTTATAAATGATGATACAAACTAAAGAACAAGTAAGAATTTCTTTCTTTATTAAAATCTTTTATTCAAAATAACAAAATATAAACTCAGCATATTCTTTACTACACAGACATAAGTCATGCTTCATAGAAATTCATACCAAAGTAACTAAAATATTCTAATGTGCTGTACATTGCATCTACAAAAACAAACAAACATACATATAGCTGGATTAAAGTACTTTATAGGTGTACAGGGTAGGACAGTGTTAAAAATTGTTTATTATCATGCGTAATAAATGCTCTACTGTGCTGGTCCTATTAGCGTTTATTTAGGGTCTGTGTAGCCATTTGTTTTAATACACAGAACTAAGTCTCAGAACCATGCCAAGGTTGAACTACTCTGAGGTATGTGCATGTGGCATGAGTAAAGGGCACGACATGGCACTCAGATGGGTTTTACAGCATTAAAAGCTAGAAATGGAGGTATAAAAACATCCAACACCGATTTTAAGCTTTAAAAAGTGAAAAATAACACAAATGAAATTTTTAGAAGACAAGGGGATCATGATACATTCACATCATCAACATCTTGAGAATTAGATTAGATTATGCCATTCCTACTGTACATGTTCTAGTATTTTTCTTTTTTTTAAATTGAACAGGACCATCACATCATAGCTCATTCTGGCTCTTGACACCGCTCAAAACGTCACATTCTGAAGCTCTCTATTCTAAACATGTCTGCTCGCACCACCCGTCTCAGCTGACGTGAAGCAAACCTAAACCCAGCATCCATCCTTTCGTATGCCACGCCACACTCTGAGCCACTTTCCTTGTTTGATCATTCTAACCATTACGTTTTCAGCCCTTGCTCACTCCCTCACTCGCCACATCCCGAACAGCTGCACCCATCAGTCGGCCTCTCAATGCAGGAATGCACTAGGCCTCTATTTCTGCTGACCAGCCCCTTACTGCACTGCTCACAGCAGACTGCAGTGCATAGCTTGTTTGTCTCACTGATGTTAATTTCATGAAATAAATTTAAAGTACTAAATTGCTACATAATTGTATAAATTTGTACTAGAAAACACCTGTACATTTGAAATGCAATCAAACATCTGCTGTTTTTTCTGTAGATGCACCAAAACCTTTGGCTGTTCTATTAAAGTCTTTTGGCTCTTCACCTTTCTGTTTGCGCTGCAGCAGCCCTCTTTCAAAAGCAGTGGCTATTTTGTTAAGGGGTTTTGCAGCCGCCTCCTTCAGCTTCCGGGCGTTAAACCGCGGACTGTAGAGAAGGATGGGCAGGCGATGGACGAAGGATGGTATTAACTGACCATCATTCTCTATTTTTTTCTGCTCATCCTCAGTTTTGTTGCCATGTATCTGCTTCATAATATTCTCCTTTGTTGCAAACATATGAAACAGTACAGCATCCCACATTTTTGTTGCCCTGGGCTCATCTTTCTTTTTCACCACATCCAGTCCACTCAATGACTCTTCTTTGGCCTCTCCAGACTTGTCTTTACCACTTGTTTTTATATCTGCTTCCTGAGCATTTTTCTCCACCTCAGATTCTGGAAAACTGGGGGCCTCGGGTTCATCCACCATATGCTTTTTCAACCTTGTCCAGCCACTGAGCTTGGCCTTCAGGCCTTTGGGTTTCTGAGCACCCTTTGGGTCATCATTTTGCCTCTTCTGATCATCTGATGTGGGTTTAGAGAGAGTATCTTTGGTAAACTTGCCATCTTCAGTGGCTTCAGCCTCATTTTGTCTTTCATTTGCTAACGAATCTTTTGACCTCTTTAAAGGTTTTGAGGTATCAGACCTTAACTCTTTAACTTTAGCATCTGTGACAGGATCAGCTTCTGAATCCGGAGCATGTTGTGTCTTTACATCCATATTAGATGCTTTAGCTTTTGTCTGGGATTTTGCAGAGCTTTCTTCAGATGAAGAGAGTGGTAAAGATTTGGCAGCCTTGAGAAGCATGGCAGCAAGACTATTTTCTGCACTTGGAGCTTTTCGAAGAGATTTCATATTTGAAGATGGTAAAGGCTTTTGAGTATCAGAATTTACGGATTTGGTCTGCACACCTTTCGTACTTGATTTGGTGTCATTTGATGCTTTGATAATTTCCTTCACATTTATTTGTTGCATTGTTGATTTGCTTGATTTAGATTCAACTGTAACTGTAGTTGCAGTGTTGGAATCAGTGTTTGTTTTATTTGGGTCCTGTAAGTCTGATGCTAAAATTGTAGTTGGGTTTGGCTCTTTTATATTAGCACTTAGGAGTATTAATCCTTCTTTGCTGTTGTCTGGTTTAGTAGCAAGGTGTTTGACTGTGACTTCAATGTTAGACACAGGTGAAGGGACTTTGAATGATCTTTTAGTTTTGTTTAAAGGGCTTGGAATAGATTGCACATTGATGTCATGTTTCTGCATCTGCTGACCATTGGTTTCTTCAGAAGTTTGATTGAGTTTAGTAATGGGCTTCAATGAGGGAGGTGTTGAATTTGGCTTTATTGAAACTACAGTTTTAATTGCTTCTGATTTCGAGTAAACTACAGGATTCGATATATCTGATTTAAATGTATTTGCAATTTGAGATGCCTCTGGTTTAGAGTGACTTGGAGAATTGGATATATCTGTTTTAGCATGAGTTGGAAGATTAAATATGTTTGATCTGGGCAAAACATCAGGATCGTCTGCATTAGACATACACGAGGCACCAGGTCTGGATATTTCTGTCTTTGAGGGGGCTGTAAAGTAAGATGGATCAAAACTTGAGTGAGATGTAGATTTAGTTTCCTCCAGCTTTGAGAGGTCTGTAGGTTTAATATCAGGGGGGACTTTATTGTAACTTCTGGTGTCTGCAGATGGCATTCTAGAATCTGTGACATTGGTTGAGTTTGTTGTGAGTTTATTGAAACCTTCAATTTTGGTGTTTATGATATTGTGAAGTTCATTGCCTGTATTGATAGTAGTTGAGTAGTTGCAGATAGCGGAATGAGTTGGATGGGTTTCTAAAGAACACTTGGATAAACATGAGTTGGATTTCTGCTCTTGATTTGCAGAAACTTGTAATTGCATTGCTTTCACTGAAGCAGGATTAGAGCTTTCTGTTGGATATATAGATCTGTGTGCATTCTCTGACTGCACCATTTGCTGTGGGATATTTTGAACCGACAAGAAGTTCTTTCTTAGCAATACGGTTATTTCTGAGTTTGGAATATTTGATTGTACCAGGGGAAAAGGGTAAGTTGCCATTTTTTCCCCCTCTGCTGTAAAAGGAGGGACGGCGGTCTCTGTAGACCCTGAATTTAGTTGTCTAGGAGCCCCTGCTACAGCAGTGGGGTGTATAGCCAAAGGTGTAGTTTGAAAGCCATTGTACATAACTTCAGGATTCGAAGCTGGAGTCATTGGTTTTACTGCAGGAATTGTCTCTTGCTCCTTTAGAATTTGAACTGATATTTCAGAAGTGGAATTATTGATGGTTTGGATTTCAGTTTTGTCAGTTACTTGTACCTCTGTTTGGTTTGTGATCAAGACTTGTGAGGGCAGCTCAGCCACTGAAGCTTGTAATGCTTCTGAGGATTTCTCTGCATCGAAATTAGATATAATACTGAACTTTTCTTGAGCTGGAGATTTGTAATTCTCACATGTCATGTTTTTAAAATCTTCTGGTACTTCAGGTGTGGACACAGAAAGATCACCATTTGAATTCACCTTGATTCCACCATAAGCAACATATTCAGCTGGTGTCAAACCATAGTATGTTGACTTTCGTTTCGGGATGTTAGTATCATCATGTGATGGCCTCTGGTTGCCCGCAAAGCGTGCCGGTGGTCTTGGTGACCAGTATACAGGTGTACTTGTTGTTTGATAGTTTCGGGAGAGTACAGGCATGGATGTTTCTTGACTTATATCTGTTGGAACAGCCTTAGCTGGTGTCATCATACAGGTTTCTGAAGTTTCAGTTTTAGTCATTGGATACTCCTGTGGAACTGTAGATGTAAGCGCCTCACATGCTCTAGAGCTTGACTTACTAGCTTCAGCGAGGGTCTTAGATAAGGAAACTTCACATTTAGAAATCTTCGGTGTCAAGCATTCCTCAGAATAGGCATTAGAAATGAACGGTTTGAGTCCTGTGGTGAACACGACACCATTTGGAATGGAATTCCTTATTTTATTCACAGCAATTTTTTTCAAGGCATCATCATGATCAACAGCTGCACTTTGAGCTTTTACACTAGTCGATGAGGAAGGCTGGAGCCAGTGATTTTGAGGTATGAATCCCTTTTGGTTTTCTTTAGAGACCATTGTTGTGGATAAAGTAGAGTTAAATGCAAACAATGGCTGATTATCTGCAGAGGCCTCCAAAATGGGTCTTTTTGCCCCTGTAATTGGGCTTACATATGTATTTATGTGACTAGAAGGTGTTTGAGCTTCTGACAGCATCCCTAAATTTTGTTTAACATCAATCACAGGATTGTTTCCATTAAATGGCATTTCTCCTGGATTAGATGAACCACAAGTCCAGGAGTCCTGAATAGGTGGTTTTGATATTTCATAAAATGAGGTTTTTGGAGTATAAATCCTTGTTTGTGGAAAAGCAGATATGTTCTCCATTGTGGAAGTCTTGAAGTGTGACCCAGCTCTTTCCATGACGTGATTATGTGTGTGAGTAATGGGTGCAGGTGCAACATTTTTATATCCTTCTCCGCTGGATTGGCTCTCTGGAACCTGAGAGATTGAAGGTTGTGTCTGGTAACCTGGCGCACAGACCGATGTCAAATTTGGAACGGGAAGTCGAATTGGAGCCAAAGGGGGAGCTTGTGTTTGCACTGGGGCTTGATAGGTCTGTCGTTCACTGAATGTGCCATGCATCGTCCCCGCTCTTGAGGAACTGGACTGAAGCGTTTGACTGAAGGCTATCTCAAAGTCTGTATCTGGGTCAGCGTCTGTGGCCTGCTCTGAGTCATCATCAAAAAGTATAGATGAGCATGTGTATAGAGGTGCTATCGGGTGCTCCAGTGATCGGGCAGGGTAAGAGTACGATTGGGCAGTCAGTGTGGGTGTAGAGCTGTAGTGTGATCTGTTGGCAGGGTATAAGTATGGGGAAGAGGAGTGACGGTAGAACAGGCTGCTGGAGGGATATTGAGAATCGGGGGTCCTGCTGAAGAGAGGGGTTTCTGGGGTCCTTGGAGGGGTCGAATGGTCGCTGTGCTCTAGGTCAGGGCTGGCCTCGTTGACTGGTGACAAGCTCGACCTAAATGGGATGGGTGTCTGAGAAGAAGAGCCCACTTTCTTCTTGGCACTTTTCTTTAGGAGTTTTTGTAGACGGGCATTGTCTCGCCCTGGTTTCGGCAGTAGAGGAGGGGGATACTGCTGTGGGAGCAGATTAGGCTGACTACCATAACTTAAAGCCATCAGCATTTCAACACCTGCATTAAAGAAAAGCCACATATAGATGTTTGGTGTTAAAAATAAAACTTTGGGTCAGACTGAATGCTAACTTTGGATTTAATCTTGATCTCTCTGTTTCCACACAAACTGTGAATTTAACTCCATTAAATAAAAAAAATATATATAATAACTAGAATTTCTTTACACTTCAATATGATTTTTTTTAGGTTGTAAAAAAATGTATTAGTTCAGTATTATATATACTCTACATATATATTAATTTCTCACTTGATGGGATTTGTTTCATCTGCTCTGTTTTGTTTTAAAAATATTTTTTTCTCTCTCTTATTTAGCTGGCTGCTAATCACCAAGATGTCTGAAGACAGGATGCTGATGTGATCTGTCCTTCAGTTATTGCACTGTAAAAAATGTAAACCCACTAATATTGAAAACTTGTTTCAATTGCTGCCGTTCATTTTAAGTAAAATCTAAGTGGTGCCAAAGCCACAGACACTTCACTGATGAAGAAAACCAATTCGAAACAATCAAGTATAATTAACAGAATTGTTGTGACAAGTTAAAAAACACGTATGTTGTTTTAATGATGGGAAAAAATCTAGTGGGGTTTTTGTTACTTTTATTACATCTCATTTATGTGTCAAATCTTAAATCATTGGTGTCCAACCCTGCTACTGGAGAGCCACTGTCCTGATTTTTTCTTAGCAAATGTATTTTTTTTCCACTTACATGTGTATTATTTCAGAGTTTTTCAATTCAGTAAGTGTTTAGTACAGATGGAGGAACAACACCAGTCAGTATTAAATACAGAATGTAGTCTGGACAAGGGAATCAGACAATAATCTGAACTGTCATCTCTGAACCAGTGGCACAAAGTGCTAAATATTAATTTACTGAAAGAAACATGTACTGTACGTTTGTTTTTTGTTTTTTTTTTGCTATTTGTCAAAATATTGGATTAATTTTTATTATCTGTTAAAGTTCTCTTGTTTAGTTAAGTTTAGTTTAATCCTGATCATTTTAACTCTCACCAACCTGATCTCATTTTAGTAATTTTTCTTCCTGAATATTTTCTCCATATAAGTGAATAACATTCTGTTAAGTGGCATTACACAGTCCTCACATGTAAACCAGTCACCTAAAGACTGACACATCAGTGGAAGATGTGATTGTCACAAAAGTTAATAAAACATTAGTTTTCTGTGAATGTCTTGCCACTTTGTCCATACTGTTGAAAATCTTCATTTCCACATCTTTAATAACACACACAGGCATTCATGAACACTCCAATAACAAGAAATTCTGCAAAGAGGTAAGTTGTTCCACCTTTGGTTGATAAGTCTTCATGACACTTGCATAATATGACAGAAATGACCAAATTTAAATTATACAGAATTTCACCAAAGTAAATACTGTCTGTGACTCACTGCGTATCTAGGTTACTTTGGTATCTGAATGTATTCTAGTGCCTGTGTGGCAGTAGTGTCGCTGAAATGTGATCATGAGCTGCCCTAGGTTTTATTTTTGCTTGCTGAAAGACTGTTCATCCTGCAGCCACAATAAGACTGGAAAGATAAACACCTCAGCCTCAATTCTCACACAACAGCATAGAAGTGAAGACAACACTAATTGGTATATCCATTTAATAATTCACTATATTGAATTGTATAACCTACCTCAGTGACCTAATTCCCTGGCTGATTAATCAAACTGCCCTAGGGTCTATGGTATGTGAGTACATGCTTTCCTTGGACCTGTGTGAGATCTGTGCAGAGACCAGAGACATGCCAGGCTCCCTGTTCCTCAACTTAACAGAGAAAAGACTTTATGGTAATAGGTGGCAACTGCAATATATTTTTCAGTTATTTACTTCCAGGTATGATGAGTGTTAAGAGCATTTGTGAGACTTACGGTAAATCTAGAGAAGAGAGATGATGCTGATCTGCAAAAAATATGAACAGATATGGGAGGGATATCAGTTACTGTAGCGCTGCACAGGTACTGTGAAATGCAAATACAAGGAGCATATGGCCATAAACTGGTAAATATCATATGTCAAACAAATATGTTAAATGACAAAGGCAGCTTTCAGTGGTTTTGAAGCAGGCACTTTAATACTTCAGCCAGCACAACAAGCTGAGGCCTTATGTCTCTCACAGAGCCATGCACCAGACACTCACTAACAGATCCCACTCACACTTCAAGAAAGATTTTTTCTGTTTGTTTTTTACCTGTGCAAGTAACGCTGTGCACACTTAAGTGTGCAGCTGCAAGGTCCAACTCCGAGTGTGCTGGGGGAAGATTAGTAGAACAGAGCAACAGGACACGGTGACCTACCCCTTTTCCATGCCAAAAATAAAACTCCTTGCCCTGAATTCAAGCTGCGCTCTGACAGCCATTGAGCTGTAACCAGGCAGGGGGTTTCCACTTCACCTGAAACCCGGTGCATGCGTTAGGTTATCAAAAGTTTGCTTAGCTATCTTTGCATGTATTTACGAATGCTAAAACTCTTTTGAAGACCACACGGAATTGGTAATATTGTTAACATGTCTGTCAAAGTCTGTTGATATGGTTTACATGAGTGTAGATTTAGGTATGGATGTTAGAGATGCCTTCCTAAATGTAAAGGTAAAACAACACTAAAAATAATCTGTTTGTCTTTCAAAACAAAATGCAGCCATATTATTTGCCTTGATAAACTGTGTACAAACTTTGAAATATTAGTAGAACCAGCAAAAAGCAGTAAAGTCACAGTCTATGTAATAGCAAAAAAAAGTTAATTTCCCCCTTGGATCTTTTGGGTAGGTGTGAATACAGCAATCACACTTGGGTATGGATCTAACAACCATACTGGAATGTTGTGTGACATCAAAGTTTTTGATCAAGAATATTTGATCTGGAACACACATAGTAACTTTCTAGTAATCCTGAAGATAAGCTTGTTCAGGCGAGAGTTGAGAACCTCTGCACCAATCAGTGGCCATATAATGAGCTGTTTTATTTGACATGGAGTCGGTCGTCACATGGGGGCAGTCATGTTGCGATCACATGACCAGCCAAATAGTACTGCCTTTATTTCAGTCTCCCCTGAAACTGGAGCCTTTCACTTGTGGAATAAATGAATTGTGTCTGACTGTAACTAGACCTTTTCTACACTGGCACTTTCATTTTTGTGTGATGCTGCAGCCTGCAAATATTAAAGCCGAACATACACTTAAGACAGCTTTCATTTCATTGATCGGTGTACACACTTTAGGCAATTATACCGTAGATTGATTTTTTTTTTTACATCATATTCTTTTACTTGCTCCACACAGAATCACTTTTGGACAACAACAAAGGTGTGTACAATAATCATCCAACTTAACTCAACTAGAGCTCAACTAATTTAGCTTTGTACATGTATTGTCTCATCAGTCCACAAGGACTGTGATGTCATCCCTGTGTCCTGCTCCCGACGGCATCCACAAAGACATTTTGTGTCCCTCTGTTTACAACAGCCAGACTTCTGAAAGAGCCTCAGACCCTCAGCATGCTCTCCCTCTTAACTTGGGCTTATTTTTGCATGCCTTGTGCTATGACGGATATAGCGATTGGGTGCCTCAGCTTTCCAAATCTGATCGTCCTTTCATCCAGCACATTCTGTGGGTCTCCTTATGGTCCAGATTCCCTCCCCCCCACATTAGCTCCTCAGCCAATGAGACTCCTTAGAAGATCAAGTATCAGTATAAGTCAAGGACTTAAGAAGTTTCAAGGTTTGCAGAACCTTGCAGCCCGTCTTCGCCATCAAGACACTCTCTTCTTTCGGCTTTTCTGAGGTAAGAGTTTAAAGGTTTGGTATCTTAAAAAGTATAAAGACAGGTCTGAGTGGACAGTTTTTTCCCTTTGCTCAAAACAGACAGTGTTTTTTTCTATTAAATGTTAAGGAAGGATTAAAGTCGTTAAGAGTCACTTTCTGCTATTTGGTATTATTTCCTGTCTCACATGTTGTGAATTATTTTTGTAAAAGATGAACTTGATAAATGTGAATGGAATATGCTAACAGATTTCGCCTCAGTTAACACCCTTGCCTTGATTATTTGAGGTTAGGTATGGACACTTCTGTAAATGGGATGCTTCTGTCTCAGTCTGGAACTTCATAGATGCACACTAAGGCCAACACAATGCAATTTAGGATTTTCACATTGTTGGGTTCCTCTTTGTCCTATCCTGAAGATCACAACTAGTGATAACAATGACAATAGAGGCTTAACAAAGAACAGGTGACGACAGATAGAAACACAGAGAGGATGGTAGCATTAGAGCAATGCTCTAATGATTTCTCAAACACGGACTAGACAGTTGTCATTTCGATGCTAATTAAATGGATATCATAATGTCATCAGTATATTGGTTTTGTTTTGGTACCGTGTTCACTTTTTGATTCATGTCAGAAAAGAAGCACATAAATAATCTGGCATTCCTTCCTTTAGTGGCTCATAATAATGTAAGCAGTCATGCCCACATAAGGCAGGGTTGACAGGACCAGAGCCTCACTGTCAAAAAAGAGAGAGAGCTGATGCTGGGAAATCTGATCATGTGTTAATCTCCAAACGCTTCTGCAGCTGTGCTAGAGATATGAGTCACAGCACACACACGCGGACACACACACACATTTCTGGAGCTATATTAGTGAGGACATATGGAATAGTTTTTGTACTAAGATCATGATATTTATTTAATAATTCCCAAAAGCTTACAGCAAATAAGTCAATTGACATTATTGGATATATAATAGTTACAGTCAAACCTACTCACACACATTTTATTTATTTTTTTGTCAGATCTAAATTTAAACATGAAATCACGTTTTAGATTAAAGACATTATTTAGTATGTTTGTTTCTTTTGCAGAGCTTCATTTGCTGAAGATCTGCTCTAAACTCTAATTCTGTCAGATTCTGTAAGAGTTACCTGAAACGTTTAACATGTTGAGGTGCCTTTCACACCTGTCATGTTAGTAACTAATCCTGTCACACAGTGGTCTCAAGAACAATTACAAGGATTCTCTCTGTCTGCTTCATATAGGTCTAAAGCTCCCTGTCATCATGTCCGACACAGAGGACGTGTAAGTATTCTGACATTTGATGTAATAAAATTTATATTCATATATATATATATACACACACATATATATATGTGTGTGTGTGTGTGTTGGTCAAAACAAAAAATAATGATACATCTTCTTTCC
>JAUCMU010000125.1:17089939-17102965 GCA_032275025.1 Enteromius treurensis
AGTATTCTGACATTTGATGTAATAAAATTTATATTCATATATATATATATATATATATATATATATACACATATATATGTGTGTGTGTGTGTGTGTGTGTGTGTGTGTGTGTTGGTCAAAACAAAAAATAATGATACATCTTCTTTCCCTCTCTTCAATCAGTGGGGTCGAGGGTAAGTACTAAATTTGAATTATTATTATTATTATTACTATTATTACTGTTAATATGTAGAAAAACACATGCCTTAGCCAAGATTTTCAAGTCTAATTCCATTTTATTTTAAATATGATGCATATGTATTTTTCAGTCAGCATCAGTGTTTTCTTGGTATGTCAGCAGACACATTGATTATATTTAGAATAAGTGAGAGCCTTGGTTATATTTTTGCAGGTTTGGCTTTGCTCTATTTAGTATTATAAATGAATTCATAAAAAGCACATATTTTAAATATACTGTATATCCAATGCAAGAGTGCCCTGAATTTGCTTGTAGTGACTGATATTGTGCCACCTGCTGTTTGGCAGCTGTTTCATGAATCCCATGCCAACATACTGCCTTCTGCCACTGCCTCAGAGAGCTTTTTTAAGAACATCTCTGAAGGCTAACATGTCAAAAGCATGCAGTGGCTGGGGGTAGTATTAATTATGCTCATGTTACTGGTGTTCTCTGAGGTGAATGCTCATATGAGGCTACAAAGGCCAGAGATCAGACCAAATGATTAATTTACAGATTTCCAATAATAACTTGGAGTTAATAACTGGCCATATAGAATGTGATTCTGATCGGCGCACTGACTCCACAGAACACCAACCAAAAAAAGGCTCGGCATGCATTTAATGTATAATTCTAATTCTAATAGTGTCAAAAAAAAAACAAAAAAAAAAGAAAGAAAGAAAGAAAGAAATAGAAGCATTTTTTAATTTTTGTATTCCTTTACTGCTTTCTTTTCTGGCATATGAAGAACTCGAAGAAGGAGGTAAAATAATAGACAAACAATAATTAAACACCACCACTACAACCAAACCATCCAAGAGGATTTGAAAATTAACTAGTCTTTCAATATACTAATTCAACACTGTTCCCTTATTCACTAAAAAAATGCCTGACACTGTCTGTAGTAAGTTGTAACTAAATGAAAAAAAATAAAAATAACCGAAAGCAGAAAATCATTTGCTTAACTAATTTTGATCTAATTCAAGAACCTTTCAATTCTCAACCTTTTCATTTAACTCATCCTAAGGTAAACTAAAACCAGAAGCATATTAATCATATTTATGGTAGGAAATCTAACCAGAGCTAACCAACATGTGCTGCCCCCTACAGCCTGAAGGGTGCCATGACCTTTGATGACCTTTTAAGCAGAAATCATAAAGCAGATTGGAATATTGCAGATTCTGGAGACCTGAGGTTCTAAATTGTGTGGCTGCTGAAAAGGTCATTAAAATAAACTCTTGGTTTGATGCCTTGTCTATGTTTTTCGGATGTTAGTATGTGGATTTTATCTGTGCATCAGGTGTGAAATTTATTCTAGTTTATTTTCCTATCAAACAAAATAGTTAGCGATGGCTTTAGAGTATTAGAATCAATGGCTTTGACAAACAGGGAAAAGCAAAGTCATTTCTTGTGGGTATTTTATATGGCATGTGGAATCCTGGTGTATTATCTTTTTTTATAACAGGTTCTCGCGCTATGTGCATACTCTCAGCCACCTATACATTTCACACATGACTTTCTCTCTCTTTCTCACTTTAACCAATACATAATCGCCCATTTCTGAATGCTCCCTCCTCTGCAACGCATTAACTGTTGATAACCTTCCTTCCCCTGGTTGCTTGCTGCATGAATTATTAGCTGAAGAGGTAGTAGAGGTAGAGGTAGCCCCAGAGGCAGCTCCTGAACCGGAGCCTGAGCCTGAGCAAGAACCAGAGCCAGTGCCAGAACCAGAACCAGAGCCAGAAAAACAGCCAGAACCAGAACCAGAGCCAGAACCAGAGGTGCATGAGGAAGGTATGTGGCATGAGTATTCATTCATCCTTCTCCTTTCCCCAAAACAACTAAAAACAGGCAGCGCACCTCATCTGCTACTTAAAAATCAGCCACATTAATGTAGTTCCCCAGTAGTACCCTTCCCCACAATCCAACAAAACTTTCACCACCACTGGCGGTACCTCCTCTTCACTCAGGCCCACCATGAGACTGGTGTGGTTCTACTGAATGGTGGCAGAGCTTAGATCCATGCCATTTTCCTTTGTGGTGCACTTGAATTATTTTTCAGAATTGGACAAATTCCAATAATTTCCAATTCGAATTCACTTGCAGACCAATGGGGAGTGAGCTGGAGCGATCAAACTCTGACAAACTCTGGTGCTCGTCACACCTAAAATGCAGCTTCCTTTACGGTGGATGCAGGAGGCCAGCGGTGTTGGGAAACAAACGGTTGCTTAGCCATCAAAACACTGTAACTATTCCAATTACATAAGATATACCTTATGTATATCTTATACAGTATATACATACGGTTAGGTTACAAGGGGGTCAGGTTACACTTTCTTCAGGTCATCAGATTTCATTTATCTTTTTGAAAAAAATAAAATAAAATAAATACACTGCCCCCTTAAAATGCTTCAGTGTACTTCCTTTTATATATCTGGAGTAGCTTCCCCAACACTAGAGGCCTGAGCTGATGATAAATCCCACTACAGCTCCTGCTCTTGCCGATTACAGTGAAGCAATGACGCTTATTAGATCACTTATCAACATTGAGAACTGTCTCTGAGTTGCCGCCAGCAAAATGCTACTCTAGGATGCATCTTGAAGAAGACCCTATTCTATTGCATGCATTATAATAATTCTGCAACAAATGCAGCCGTTTCAGTTGCTATGCTGTTTCATAATGTTCATGGAATGATTATGAATTGGTCAGTATATTCCAAATAATTTTCAAAGGACAAAAAGGGCTATGATAACTTATAATATCTAATTGCACTGGCTTAACATTGGAAAGGCTCTCTTTGGCACTCTGAGCTTTACTGAAACATTAAATATTCAAATTAAATGTTCAATGCTAATCTCTAAAAGTGAAATGCTTAAAGTGTCAAACAAGAAGACATCCAGTGTTAAGGTGCTTTTGTCCACTTTGAAATACCAGTCAATGTTTTATGATAACATATATGCTAAGTTGGTCATCAATATGTTTTTGTTTAGCTTATGTTCTTTTAATGACTTGCTCATATTGAGGTGTCCAGTTAAAAGTGATTACCTAATCATTTATCTGAATGTTTCTTTATTGTGATTTTTTTTTGTTTTTTTTTTGGATTTCTGTCAATGTAACCTGTTTTAAGTCGGCACCTCAATTTGAGTGTCCGCTTAGCTTAGCTCTGCTTCTGAGCATGCAGCCCTGCTTAGGGCAGCAAAAAGCACACAAAGCAATATTAATGTTCTCTGTTTTACTCTTGCTTTCAACGCTTCATGCATGCAGAGGCCTATGAAGAGGAAGGTATGTTTGTCATCTTCTTGTATTTGTGATTTCTGATTAGAAAGAAGGCATGGGGGAGGGGTTAATGCTTGCAAGGAACACAGTGAAATCAGGTCCAAAACCTTACAACATAGGCTTCTGAATGGGGAGAAACAGTAAACTGGCCTGAGGTGTCAGTCGAAACTTTAAGTCAATAACAAGGGTGAAAGAATATGAAATGCTGACGTTGCTCTGTGCTTTGCTTCTTTTTGCATGAATGTGCCACACCAGTGGAAGAAGGAGGACAAGATGGTAGTTTTTATTTCCTTCTGGAAAATATCTGGTCTGGATGTGGCTTTTTGCTTGTGCTTTTGGTTACGAAACATTGCAATGGCTCCAACATCTCATCTAGGTCACCTGCAGAGTCTAGTCAGATATATAACAAACTAAGATTTAGATGCTGTTAGTTAAAGAGATGGGAAAATGAATGAAGGATAAAAAGATGAATCTTTTCCACAAGGCTTTGTTGTTATGTTCATTCTTGGAAGTATGAGAATGGTCCACTTGCCAGGAGTTCTGTCTGTTTATACTCATGTACTTATAAGCACCTTAAGATTTGACTCTTATGCAGTGATTCTTCTATATTTGTTTTGAGTACCTATTTGTTTCACAACTTTCGAACTAACCCAGTTCATTAACATTACTGAAACGATTGAAATTAATCTGTGTAATGTACTTCTTAAAGCTCAGGTAAATAAATCAGCACTGAGTTGTTACTAAGAGTAACTCCGTGTTCATGGATATGGCTAACAGAATTCCCACTGATTGTTGACTGAGCTTGTTTTAAACTCTCTAACCATGTTACATATCCCTCTCCCTTTTTTATTTTCTCATAACAGAGGAGAAGCCCAAGTTCAAGTAAGTAGAATTGTCCACTAAACACTTTTTATAGCTGAACAGCCAATATCAAAGCTGCGATGCAATACAGCATCCTCTGAGTTTTACTGAGGAGCTGGGGAAGACTGAGATACCCAGAATCCCACTTAAACACATTTTTCTCTCATTCCCTTCAGACCAAGTGCACCAAAGATCCCTGAAGGGGACAAGGTGGACTTTGATGTAAGCAAGTACTTCATTGGATCCATTATGGATTAAACATTTTAGGAGAACATTTACATTTATATTTACATTGTTTGCAAACAGGACATCCAAAAGAAGCGTCAAAACAAAGACCTCATTGAGCTGCAGGCCCTGATTGATGCTCACTTTGAGTGCAGAAAGAAGGAAGAGGAGGATATCATTGCTCTGAAAGAGAGAATCGTGAGTGTCACCCATCTGGACATTATCCCACTAAATAGACAGCTACTGCACAAATAAATAAAGTACATGGACATTAAATATTTGAAATGAAAATGATCTTACTGTTATCTTATCTTAAAGCTTCCTCTAGGGAAAACATAAGACATAAACAAGATGATCAATGCAACAATATTTCAGTATAATTACTGTAATATTAATACTAATATTAATATTAATAAAACTAAATTTTTACTAACCGATAACTGAGACGCAAGTACCTGGATCAAGTTATGAAATAAAATATATTGCTAAAAAAATGTTTTTTGTTGTTGTTATTTTTAAATGAAGCTTAAATAAAATAAAAGAAAAACTTGAAAATTTTGAATTGCCATTTTGGCACCTAAATAACATTTTCACTTCTATTGTCACGTAATAAATCAAAACAAATAAACCTGTAACTGAAAAAAAAAATTAAATGAAGCTAAATAGATAAATTTAAAAATGACACATTTAAATTACTAACATTAAAAAATGAAAACTGAATATTAATAACATAAACAATAAAGACTAATAGTATATAAATAATACTAAAATAACACTGGGCAACATGAGAAGAATGATACAAATAAAATAAGTAAATACAATTTAATATGTGACAGCTGACATAATATCAGGGTGCTACTGACCAATCAGAATCGAATATTCCAGAGGGCCGTGTTCCAGAATATTATAATGGACACAATTAATGTGTGCGTGTCCAGGAGAAACGTAGGGCTGAGAGGGCAGAGCAGCAGAGGATCCGTGCTGAGAAGGACAAGGAGCGTCAGGCAAGACGTGAGGAAGAGAGGCAGAGGAAGGAGGAGTCTGATGCTAAGAGGAAGGCAGATGACGACGCCAAGAAGAAGTCTGCCCTGTCTAACATGGGCTCCCAGTACAGCAGCTACCTGCAGAAGGTTTTTCTATCGACCCCAATTTTGAATCTGGATATCGTTAATCTGTGGACAGTACTGTATATGACTGTGAAAAGTAAATAGGCCTAAGTGTTTTGTTTACTTATTGCTAAAAACAGGCTGATTCAAAGAGGGGCGGTAAGAAGCAGACTGAAAGAGAGAAGAAGAAGAAGATTCTGGCAGACAGACGCAAGCCCCTGAACATCGACCATCTGAATGAGGACAAACTTAAGTCAGCATGAATACAGAATACATATGGGAAAGACAACTAGTTCTGATGAAACAGAGTTTGTGTGTGTAATCTAAATGCATTTTGGTGCATATGTTTGTTGACAGGGAGAAAGCTAAAGAGCTGTGGGACTGGTTGTACTCCCTGGAGGCTGAGAAGTTTGAGCACATTGAGAAACTCAAGAGGCAGAAGTATGAGGTGAGGGACCAATAAGCATTTACACAACACAAAATTATTTTACTTTATGTTTCATCACAGACTACTTTGTTTGACTGGGGATGATGCAGTACTTTGTCACCTGTATAAGTTATTTTGCACCCTGGATAATTTATAGTCTAAAGAAATGTTGACCCAAAAGTGAAAAAAAGAGAATGAGCATCTCAATCACCATTCATTTTCATCGAATTCAGTGTTGTCTGAGATGCACATTCTACCGGTCAAACAGGTTTGGAATAACATAACTAAGAGGAAATGATTCAACTAACTATAGTATCTGTGCAGTGAACAAGCATATTGTTCAAACACAGTTTACGTACAACTATAATATCGGCCCAGCTGCTTTTAGTCAAACAGTCAATGCATTGATCATTATTTATATAAATTTACATTTTATTGTTTGTGCATAGAAGTGGTGGGGATTTTTCAGTGACTCTCTCTGCAGGTTACATCGATACAGCTGTTGGTGGTGTATCTTTATGAGTAAATCATGAAATAATTGATTCATCAAGAAAGCTGATTCATGCAGAAACTAAACACCACTATTGTATGTTGCTTGTAGACACAATACTCTCTTTAACAAAAAGGTGCTTCACGATGCCATAGAAGAACCCTTTTTGTCTAAATGGTTCCATAAAGAACCTTTAACATCTGAAGAACCTTTCTGCTTCACATGAGGTGGTTTAGGTCCTTCATATTATAAAAGGGTAAGAAAGGTTCTTGCAAGAACCTTAGGCTGAGAAACCAAAAATGGTTATTCTATGGCATAAATATGAAGAACCTTTTGAAGCACCTTTTACTTTTAAGAGTAAAGTTTATCCTGATTTGGCTTTGTTTTTTCTGTTGGAACAAAAACGTTTTGATAAATAAATGATAATAAATGATTAATGAATTATTAATTTATCCAACTATATTAAAGCAATAAGCTAGTGCATTTCTGTCATTCACGTAATTAAATCGCTATGGTAGTTTGACATCTATGAAATGAGAGCAGGTCTGAGTGTGTCTGTACAGGTTATCTAGAGTGTGTGTATGTGTGGTAGCTCAGGTCTCAGCTGTGTTCTGGTGTTCTGCAGGTTACTACCCAGCGTAAGAGAGTGGAGGAGCTCAGTAAATAGTGAGTAACTGGAACTGTAGGAAGTTAAGGCTTTGTTCAGCAACAGGGACATGACGGCATGGTCTGCATGCATGAGACTCTCTGGTCTCCATGGCTTCTGGGAAACAGGTCGATTCAGACCACAGGTGAAAGGTCGAACGTACTGGGAGAGCTTGATCTCCTTCATTGCAGCAGCTAAACGAAACCACTATTCCAACGATCTATCAGTAAAGTTAGTCAGCATCTGAGTTTTCATATTCCGAGATGTTTCTCCTGCAGGTAAGTGTGTGTGATTGTTTAAGCTCAATACCATTGCTGAGGGATTCTGCAAAACAGCACAAAACACTCAAGCCTGTGTCATGCCCATATCAGCTCTTGAGGTTGGCACGTCCTGAGCATCGAGCCAGAATGACTTGTGTGTGTTTGTCAGCACTCAATGGTAGAGGACAGCTGACACAATCCAGGACCCCTGTGGTTGAGGTACGATCTGGCAGGTTTAAAAACGCTCATGTGTTGTTTTCAGGTCATCTCTCTCAGAAACCGCATTGATGAATTGCAGAAGCAGTGAGTAGCTCCTCGTCACCACACACAGCGCACGGATGGACTGACCACTGCCCTTCTGCCTTTACTCTAATATTACATCTAACTTTACTCTAATATTATTATCTAATCATTTCACACCCCCATAAAAACTCTCAAAGACACTGTCACACACAAGCTGCCAGTCATGTTGGGTAAAAAGTTGGATAACTGTCATTGGCAGCACGATTTTACAAAACATGTCCTAAAACCTGATATAGGACTGTAGTCTTGAAGCTGTTGTAGAGATGGTAAGTATTTGGGACATTTTTGTAGCACTGTGACAGACTTTCCAAAGCGTGAAGCCTTTGAGAGTGAGTTTCTGCAGAGCTGTGTGAGTTTTGTCCTCCACGTTCAGACAGTAAACCCTCATTGCAGTTTCCTCTTACAAGCTCCCATGAGTATGTTTACATGCACTAGAGTTTGATTTCAGTAGGACTAAAGCAATCAGTTTTAAATGTCATGTAAAAACTTTAGTCTGACTGAAATCACGTCAGTCTGCTTTCGAGTGTGACTGCAAACTCCTACCTCCGAATGGAGTATTATCGCATGTCACCCATTCAAGTTTGAACCATAACAAACACAGAATTAGTCAAAACAAGAATTTTAGGACTATTATGCAGGACTTATTTATCTACTGAATGACAGCTAAATAGTTTTTTTTTTTACATTAAGGAAACCTTAAGGCAATTGACCTTAAACCATTTACTACAGACTTCATTTCCAAATATTAATGTCTCTATATGGATTATGTTTATGTAAAATAATCTTCATTACAAGTCAGTAATAACTCTGCAACTCATGTATTGTCTAGAATTCTGAGTTTCCCCACTTAATGATTTTGCTCATAATAAAAAGTAATAAAAATAATTAGAAAAATGCCTTTATCGAATGGCAGTTCAGTTCTTTAAAGCTGTCCAAACAAAGTTAATTAAAAAAAATATATATATGTTTGAATATTTTTATGGTAGGAAATATCTAAAAAAATATCTTCATGAAATATCCTAATGATTTTTGCCATAAAAGAAAAATCAATAATTTTGACCAATGCAATGTGTTGTGTTGTTGGCTATTGGAACAAATATACCTGTGTGACTGGTTTTGTGGTCCAGGGTCACATACTTGAACAGACAGATAGCTGTAGCTGGATTATAACTGTGCATGTAAACGTACTTGATTTCTGAAGTGATTTTCAGACAATGAAAAATAAAGCTTACTCTTACATCGCTCAACATGCAAGACGTAGCATAGTCAGAGGGGCACTATAAAGTACTTCCAGATCTGGCTTATTTTTCATTGGTGCCAGCAAATCTTAACTGTGATGAATGTGTTTGGTATAGATGAGGTAATGAGTGGTGTAAATGTGATGTGTATCAGCTGCTGATGTGATAAACACTTAAGACTAAGACAGGCCTGTTTAACAAACTGACAGAGCTCAGAGAAAGAGCGGTAAGTCCTGCATGGAGTGAACGCAATTTCAGTTCCATGTGCATGACAGACATGACTTTGTGTGGAAACAGTAAGTGAAAAGAACATCCTCCAGGACTGGACTGAGAAAACCGGGAAACAGCATTCGATGTGCACATCAAATCCCATAATAATTACTTGCATTTGGGAAATGACAATTACAAAAATAAATAGATCCCTGTCCTGCAAGATGTTTTTTTTCCCTCCATCTTTTTACTAGCATGTATGTTATGGTCAGCACCACTAACTTGCTCTTTCTTTGCTGTCCAGCTCCAAGAAGGGTGCTGCTGCTCGCCGCAGAAAGTAAGCGTTCATGGAGAAAACTACACTCGTGGTCAAGACATGCCTGCTGCCTGCGTCTCTGAGCTCTGCCTTCATTTACCAGGCATCTCTGATCCCACCAAAAGTTTCCAGTTTACCAAAGGCTGTCAAAGGCGATCTTCCACACCCTGCGTGACATTAACAGTGTCCAGTCTTAGCAGTAGTTGCAGTAGGAACTCCCCCCCACCCATCCGCTCTGTCTTTAGGTTCTCACCTTCCGTTTTTGTAAATAATGTTTGGCTCGCCAGCTTTATCTGTTGCATCTGGCAGTTCAATAAAGTTATTCTTCAAGACTGATGAACTAGAATTGAGCATGTTTCCTGTTTATGCTGAGAAGCTCTGGTGCTGAAACACTGAATCAAACTGAATATGAACCTTAAAAGTCTTCTGTTCTACTTGATATGTTCGCAGTGGGCTCCATGCTTTGGATGCCTTGTCTGTATGTATTCATATTGCTGGAGATTGATGGGTAATTAGCCAATCACATACCTCATTCACTCCAAAATGGATGCTTCTTATCTATACAAGTATCTATATGTATCTATACATGTATATGTCTTAATGCATGGTTAAATATTTCAAAATCTCAGTTCTAGATAGTATTTTAAGCCAGTGAGGACAATGGTTTATGGCCTATGATAGCAACATATGAAGGGAAAGTAGACATGAAAAAAGTCTTTAAAACTCCTTCATATAATATAAATACTAGTCGGAAAAAGTGCACCAGCAGGTGCTAACACAACTGGAAACCATTGAAACTGCAGTTATGAAAAATTATTTTTAACCTGCATGGATTAAAACTGAAACACAAACTTAAAAAAAATACATTTTGTAAAGATTTTTTTATTGAAAATGGAAATATACATACAGTATAGTACACAATTAAAAACTAAGCATATTATGTATTTTGCAATTCTTCAGCAGGTAAAATGTTAAACCAAGAACCTAAAGAGGGCTCCACAATAAAATATGTAATTCTATAAAATATATTTCAGTCTATACAGAGGTATTTATTATGACCAACCATTTGCATTTTATTGATGCAACATTGCAATACTGTGGACACAGATATAAAAACAGAAACTTCACATATTTAGTTTTACGTCTAGTATCTCACACAAAAAAAGCTAAGGCTGTAATTAAAATGTGCCATACTGTATAAAGCAAATTTATGTTGACTTTGCAACAACTTCAACCAGATCACGATAAATTATTTTGCATTAGCTGAAGTGCTTCATCAATAAAAGCTATGCATAATTCATAGTTACTGCATGTGTATAAAATCTTGTATTTTGAGTGAAGCAATTGTTCTTATATGGTAATAAATAAATAAAGTGCTCAAAATACAGCATAAGATCAATTATTCAATAAACATGTGATTGTTATATAACATGTTATTAAATCACGTAATATTCAGATCATTAAGAAGTAACATTCTCTGCATCTAAATACAATTAGTAAATCTTTATTTGAGTGCGCTCTGGTGGTACAATTCCATATATACAGATCAGGAGCACACAGCTAATGTTATTACTGTTTCTGTTGGATTCATAAGCTTCCACTTTACTTCCACTTTATGCAGCCACCCAGTTTAGAAGATTTTCAGAAATATTGAACAATTTTGGTAGCACAAACTGTATATTCTGCTCCATGAAAAATATGAAACTTGGACAGACACAATATTTAAACTGCAGATTTTATGGTTCAAGTTAAACGATAAGTAACACTTTCTGTTATTGCGGTCTAAGGTTTATGACCACTGGCAGGAACAGTCCGTAGGCTCCTGTATGGTGTAACTAACCCACGTGGAGTTTCCACTGCAGTAGAGCTGGACTGAACGCCGCTGCAGCCCCATCTCTCTGCAGCACTTACAGAAGCGTGCATACGTGTTGATGTTGTAGTTGTAAATACTTGCAGATGGACATTTCCCATCACATGACACTATGTTGACCTGTGAACATGAACATAACCTGTAAGCCAGTTTCCAGCCAAATTAGAGCCAGATTATAATGAGTATATATTCTGAAATGAACTCACCGGTCTGTTACTACGGCAGTCATTCTTTCTAATTGTCATCCTTACTGTCACTTTCTGACATGACTTTCCGTCCTCTTTACCTACAGTATGAAAATTCAATGGATTATCTTTTTCATCCCGTATGATGGTTCTAATTCATTTAAAGAATATCTTCTGCTCTCACTTTGAGGATTAAGCATCTTCTGATGTGGATTTAAAGTAGTCATGAACTGAGAAAACAAAGTTCCCCTGATATTTTGACATATACAGTAGGAGGTCACTGTGCTAAATAAAAAATCAAGTTTCAGAACTCAAAAGTTTCTTGTTAGTCTAAAAACAGCCTATACTGAACACAATCTGACAACTGGAGATTTTGGAATATGCCACACTATGATGTTATAGCATGGATAAACAGTTTCTCCATAAGAAGATCAACACCTACTTCTACAGTACTGCATGTTTAGTCCTGCCCACTGATTTGCGCTCATACCCCTGGTTCCCTTTCAGTCGGTCACTCCAGAGCATGTCGCATATGACCAACAAATTGGGATCTTGCTTTGAGAGACCAATCCACTTTGAGTGTATTAAAACACTCCAATGAACATTGGCATGCGCTGATTGCATCCAGCTGCAGCGTGAGCAGCTGATGCAGTGCATATTCAGCTTTTCGCTTCGGAGCCGAGCGTGCATCAGGTTGCACTACCCCCCTGTTGTGTGCAAGCGGCTATCTCCCCTGTGCACCTCAGCACACTAAAGGAGCTTGCTAAAAAAGTATCTCAGGGGTACTCAACTTCGTTTCTGGATGCAGTCGCTACCTGGCGCCAGGTGATGGTCGCGATCGCTGCCTTTTGTGCCTCGGCTTGAAGCACGCAGAATTGGCTTTCGTGGATGAGTCATGTTCTCATTATGGAAAGATGATCATCGTGGAGCTGAAGACCAGACCAGACCAGTGGAGCTGCCATCAGGACATTTTGGACTTTTGCGAGGGGTACCAGCTGTTTCCTTTGGCACTCCCCCGACGGTCGGATGTTACTCGCTGCATCAAAAGGTGAATCAGAAGGTTCTGGAAGTGGAGATCCGGCTGGCACAGTGTCCACTGCGCATTCCACCGTGCTGGATACGGATCCAGAATTGGTGGCTATGCTAGCCCGGGCCGCTGAGGAGGTCGGGATTAGAGGTCTGCATTCCCGCGGCTTTACCGTGGGATCCAACCAGACTTCTTGCGGCGCGGGAATAAATTTCCAAATAAAACGCAAAAGGCGGTCAGTAACTTTGATGTAATTTGAACAGGAGCAGGCGGTCTAACAATATAATGTTCCCGATGTTTTTTCGGAACAGCATATCTGTGATTTTCTCATTCTTATTGAGCACCGGTACAGCCAGTGCTCACGACTGTTA
>JAUCMU010000125.1:17104898-17141643 GCA_032275025.1 Enteromius treurensis
GCTGTTGTGTGCATATCAGTGCTTTTAAACAATGCTTTCAAACAATTCTCGATTGTTCCCGGAATTGATTGTTTTTATGTTTATGTCTATGAATTTAGCTCTTTCCCTTACAGAACAAAAGTCCTGTGTCTTGTTTGTTGTTTTCATTCATTCATACATAATGAGTAGAAAAACACTTGTTAAAGAAATAGATGGTGCTTTTAAATGACAACATTACCCATGTTTCTTGTTATAACAAGAGAAGAAATGAACAAAGGAGTGTAACCTAAGTACTCACATGTCTTGCAGCACCCATCCATGTAACTCACGACAGTGCCCCCAATCTAAGACAAGATGAACATTCTAAAAAAATGTAGCAGGGTTCAAACAGAAGGGAGCTTTTTTTGCTAGACATGTTTTGCTAAATGTTTACAGTACTTACTGTTTTACAATCATCTTTTGTCATGAAGGAAGCTGTTAGTATAGTAACCACTGTTTAATCACTAAATCAAGACCAGCAATGTCTCATAAATGCATTATGAATTAGTGTTATAAAGCAAATCTCTGTGTCAGATACATGTGTTTGTGTGATGTATTTGATGTATCCTTGATGCATTATTTAGGTTTAGGTTTATGAAGAAGTGGGAATTCACCTTCATGCACTCAGTTTCGTTAAAGGGGGGACAGCTGTAAGGGTGGGAGACGAGCACAGGTCCTGACAGAGTGTCCATACAGTCAAAGCGCATGCAGTCATACACCCAACTGCGCCCTGGCTGGAGAGGAAAAAACACACAAAATACTGTACGCTTACATCACAGCAGAACAAACCCAATAGGAACAAAGTGCTGCAAGGGAGTCCTTAGACAATATGAGATTAAGAAAGTCTTTCTGTTTCTTGTTCTGTTTTGAAATGCAAATAAAGCTTTAATACAACACCTTGATATATAATGTCTTATTCTGCAAGGATGCTTAAAAACTGTTATCAGTGACAGCACTGATATTTACTGTGTAATATTATTTTTCAAAAAGATGAGTTAACAGCATTTTGTTTGGAGGAAAACATGAGCTTTTGCTGAACATCACCTTGTACATCGTTACAGATCCATTCACACTCTGGATCAGGCAAGAAACGTTCTTACACACGCCACAGCAGCTGCTGGGGTCTTTAGGAGGGATGTATATCTGGTTCTGGAGAACACATAGCACAGTTAGGAGGTATGGAGGCCTTTGTCTGTCTTTTGTGTGTGCATTTGAGATACTTACAGGTTGGCAGCGTGCAGTGCAGTTGGTGCCAGCGGCTCTGAGGAGAAAGAAACCTGTGGCAGAGTCCAGTGTGTGTGTACACTGTGTGGTGTAACACACACCCTGATTGCGGTGCTCAACCAGCGTCTGCCCCGGCCGCATCACTCCCCGTTCACCATCCACACACACTGCCTCTCTTACTACAAACACACACAAATAGAAATGCACACATGCAAATAAATAATTTCGATATCATTTTATTTGTATCTTCAGAGCATTTCAGTCAGACATGTGTGTTCTCACCACAAGTGAATCGTTTGCAGGCACACCGATTTTCTGGATCAGACAGAAATGCTCTGTCTAACTGCATACTTTCCCCCTGCAACACATTACATCTGACATCAGATATGAACCAACCAGATAAATATGTGTCTGATAAGACAAATAGTCAAATAATAAAGGTATGCAATAATACAAGATCATTTCGATACAGTAATTTCTGGTGACTCACCAGAGCACATTTAGGCCGAAGGACTTTCTCACATGCACATTCTAAGAGAGAGAGGAGATTTAGTCTTTCCAGAAACACTCACTCAATACAGATTAATTCTGTTTCTTTAGCACTCACACAACACAAACAAGAAGCAACCCTCACACTGGTATCACATGAACTGGTATCTCATGTACAGTAAGTATTTCTAAACTAAGACCATTAAGAAATGATCCTTGGGTTGGTGGGCTTACCACATGTCTGTGTTGGACAACACTGATCTTGAGTCCTTGTGGAAACTACTGCCATGCCAACTGGACATGTGATGTCTAAGCATCGAGAGGTCTCACACACTGCATACATATACACACACAACACAGTTACAGTAACACTTCACTCTTTTGCCTAATTTGCTGTTTTGAAGGTATTTCTTTTTGTGGAGCTTGCTGTCAATTGTTTACATATGAAGTAAACTTCTTTTTTTACCTTACTCATTTACATATATGCAGGTTTAGGCTCCTTGTTCTATTATGGATAATGGTTGTTGTTCCATTTTTTCTACTCTAACTGGCTTACTATTAGCTCAGAACTGGGAATGAAAATGGCAAATGTCGGTATGTTTAATCATGCGTTTGTACTTACAGCAGTGATAAACTGGACAGCAGCGCTCTGTGCTGTTTGTGTCCACAATCAGCAGTTCTCCATCTTGACACACTGGAGCTGCCTCAGAACATCTGTCACACACTAACCCAATAATAAACACACAATAAAAATTCATTAGGTGGGCTGAAATCAAATAATGATGGAACGAGGTGGAATTTTTTTTAAAGTAAGAATTGACCAAACTATTCAGGACTTGTAGAACATGACTTCTAAGGACTTGGAATGTAATGAACAATCCAAAATTACTATATTTTATACTGCTACAGTAAATTATATAATAACTATTGTACACGTCCTAATAATTTCTCTTATTTAGTGGAAGAATGTCATTCATATGGGATTGGAACAATATGATTTAAGCATTAATTGTAATGACTTACTGCAGATGTGTGCCAAACAGCAGCTGCCTTCAGCACGAGTGGCGATCAATGTCTGATCCTCGCGACACACAGGAATGTCCAAGACACACTGATCAGGATCACACTCTAAAAAAACAATAAACATACACAGATTAGTATGCACGTACAGGTACCCAGACTCAAACAAAATAATACACGAAATATGCCCAAACTCACCACATAGATATTCTGGGCAGCACGAGTCCTGCCTATGATATGACACCAACTTCTCCCCATATTTACAGCCCAAAGCAGCTGCCTCACACATGCTCTGGTTACAAACTGTCACAAAACGATTAAAAGAACAGTTCACTCAAAAAAAAAAAAAAAAAAAAAAAAATTGTCATCATCTTCTCACCCACATGTTGCTCCTAACCTGTATAAGTTTCTTACGTTGAATGCAAAAAAAAAAAAAAACATTTAGAAGAACCAATCAGTTCAGGGAAACAAATACAATGGAAGTCAATGGGGACTATCAACCGTTTGATTACCAGATTATCATAGATTTGGAACAACTTGGGTGAACTATCCCTTTAAGCATAGATTAAACACTCATAAGTATCTATTACACATTAAATCTCACATGTATCTAAACTTAAACAATAAAAGTTATATTAATATTTTAGTTACATTAATAAGAGTTAGACATATTAACACATACAGTACAATGTTAAATAGTTTTGGGCAGTATGACAAATTCCATTTTAGATTTAGTCATTTGACTGGAAATTCAACTCCAGAATTGTTTTCAGAAATTGCATCGTGTAATAATATCTATATTTAGTTTAAATTTACTGACAAAAAAAATGAAAGAGACATCATCTTATTTTAACTTGATTGATGTTAACACAGTTATGTTGCTTCATTAGATGCGTGTGAAAGGATTGTGTAACAAACCACAGGCTTTTTGGGGGCAGCAGCTACTGTCATCAGCCAGGTTGACGGTAATCTCTCCTGTACGCGTGCAGACCGGCTGAGGGATGTTACTGCAGTTATACTCCACCGGTAGTATGCTGTCGTTCTCACACTTATACATGCAGCAGCCATCCAGTGAGGCTTTCCAAACCTCTCCAAGAGCACGTGGGGTTCCAAAACTATCTGTACATGCTGCACACACATATCATAGATGAATAATAAGTTCTAAATCCCTTTAAAAATAGAGAGAAACGGACAGAGAGCATACCACACTTGCTGGGTGGAATGCATAGGGCAGAATAGGGCCGGTGTAATAGAGTTCCCTCTGGACACCCACAGCCCTCTGATAGGCCTGTGCATTGCTCTGGAACAAACTCAAAATCTTGGTTTGGGCAGGATGGGGCAGTGCAGGCAGGCAAACATGCTTGGTACCGCAGATTTTCAGGGCACATGAATGCTGCATAGGAAAACATTAGAGAACATAATAAATGGTATTTAACACCATATGCATCCTTTGTTAGCTGTGTTGATATGCTTTGGTAACTACATACGGCAGAAATCAGAGCTTCTCCATTCCATGCAGATGTTGAATTTGTGGCAGGAAGCAGCATAAGCAGCCAAAGCAAGACATGGATTATTCACATACTCCACATCTCTCACCCACATCTCACAAAACATTGCAGGAGGGACCTGCAGAGCAAAAAAATTTGGAAATGTAGTCCATAATTACAGGTGTGGATGCAGGTTTGGTATTGGTGGGATGTGCATGTTGTGTGCCGTACATAAGGATGGCAGATGGTGAAGGATCGGTTGCTCAGCATGCTTATGCACTGGGAGCAGTCGCCCGTGGTACAGTTGACCTCCCTCCGTCTGCTGTGACTGACGTAGCTGGTGGTGTTGGGAATCTGCCAGCTATCCATGAACACAGCCGGATCTTCTTGCTCAGGCACAACTGTACCATTAGACAGAGTCAGATCATTCAGAGGATTACCATCACAACTACCTGCACAGGGTGACAAAGAGAACGATGAGAGAAGTGGAGAGCGAAGAGCAGGGAAGTAGATGGCATTAAAATATGACATGGTTATTTTTCCAGTGTATACAATTTGTGGTTTTTGATCTCGTACCACACAAGCCCATTGTGGGGAGTCTGTTGTTATTGCTGTCCATCTCAATCACCATCATGCCTGTAGTGTGGAACCACTGGATCTTCAGACCAGCTGGACTTCGGATGAGATACATGTTTCCTGTGTCCAGAATCTCAAAACCAAACTTCTTAAAACGTGGCTTTGCATACCTGGAGTTCACATATAGCTGGAAAAAAGCAACCCATTTTATATATATACATATATTTTGAACCTCTTTCATTTGATATATATCTGCAAGGCTAGAATAATAATAATTAAAACACAAAAGTTTTAATAACAAAAGGTATTTCAAGAATTGCAAACAGGTAGATACTCACTCGTCTCTGCAGACGATTGATGAGCACTTCGTTGGATTTGTGAGTAATGTTTAAAGCTGCCAGACACAAATGGGTAAAGTTCCACACAAGCTGGAATCAAAAAGAATGATATTATGACTTTGATATTTGATTTTTTGTACACAAAAAGGACACATAAAGAGCACTAGATTTGTGAGGAGCTAGTGGACACTTACAGTGTCATCTGGTCCAGAACACTCTTGTACCAGGATGCTGATAGTCTCATTGGGAAGCTGAGCCACCACATATAAAGCAGCTTTATAAATCGCAACACTTTTCCCATCAAATGTGATCAAATTAAGATCGGGAAACACTGAACAACGACCTACATGCCAGAAAAATAAAACATTAATTAAAAAAAGTAATTCAACAAATGACAAAATAGAAAAGATTATAGTAATGTATGTAATGCAGGTGTTCCTCACATGGACAGTCCCATCGTGGACAACACTTATCACCATTGACCAGTACAGCAAAGCCAAGTAGACCACAGTTTGGAGGTGTAGGATCATATGGGCAGCTCTGAGACTTATTGAAGAGGAGCAACTGGCCACTGACACAAATGAGCTTTGTACATTCATCCACTACCTCTGAATATGGAGACTACAGACACATATTCTTTAGATTAGCATGTTATAGCTTTGGTTTACCAAAATACACACACACACACAGACAGACACATATACAGTATATTTACACAGTCTTAGGCCACTAGTATTTTCACCAACAAAAATGGTTTTAAGTCGGTTATTTCAATTTTTTGCGGTAGCGTGTCAGTTGGAAAAATCAGTTTATATTTCCAAACATTGTTTTTGTCATTAATTGTAAAAATGCAGTGAGATTATTGTCTGCTCAAGGAGTCTAACAACAGCCAGTGCTCCCCACAGAGATCTGATCTGACCGTCTGCAATGACAAGAAGTAACAGAACAAACTGAGACAGACTAAATCCAGAAGACCAGTGGCAACGTTTCCAAGATGAAAAATCAGATCCTACTGCATCATTACAATTAATGACAAAAAAAATTATGTTTGGAAATGTTAACTAATATTTGCAACTGACATGCTATCGCAAAGATAGAAATAACCGGCTTAAAACCATTTTTTGTTGGTGAAAATACTAGTGGCACTATACTGTATTTATAAACATTTGTCCATATCACCACATAATTAAAGACAGCTACAGTAATACTATATAAAAGTGTTCTATAATTGACTTACAGTGCATACTCTGCTTGGCTCGAGAGCAGTAGTTTTTGGAACTGCATGTGTCTGGCTCGTCATCCAGTGCTCTGTTTCTATTGTGTAGGGCAGGCTGGTCATCACCGAAGAACTCAGTGTTGTTTGAGCAGTGTCTGGAGAAGGTGGCACAGCTGTGACTGTGGTATGTTCATCCAACAGAGGACGCTCAGTGGAAGCACTTGCACTGGTTACAGGACTGCTCTGTGTGACAGTAGAGGAACTAGGGGGCTGTGTAGTAATGGTAGTTTGGGTAAAAACTGATGCCACACTAGGCACTGGAGTTGTTCCGATTGATGAAAGCAGTGTTGTGGGGGGACCAGTTTCAGTGGTGTACTCTGTAAATCCAAAGGTGAATTCAGTGACGTCACGACTGTGCGTTGGAAGTGTGCTAGAAGTAGCAACAGGCATACTAGAAGAAGTTCTGTCTACGGAAACAGTGGTCACTTTGTCTGTAGAAGTGGTTGCAGGTGTTGTCAATGTTGTTGCATTCCTAGTTGGTGGTGAGATAGTGGTTGTGGCAACAACTCTCTGAGTTTCTCGCCGTGTGGTAGCCACAGCCACCCTTGAGGTCAGGACCGGTGTGACACGGGTTGTGAATTTTGGAGTCATTGTGGAAGGAAAGGCGCTGGAGGTCTCATGAACCAGTGCTGGTGTCTGGCTTGTTCTGGTGGTTGACAGCACAGATCTATCTGTGTCAAGAGAAACCCTAGTTGTCTCAGTGACAGAATGAATGCTCAAAGGTCTAGCTGTGGATGCTTGAGTGGAAGAAATGATCTCTTTCTCAGCTGCAGTAGATGTTAGCAGAGGTGTCTCAGAAGTGATAGTTGTTTCTGTGGTTTTTGTTGGGGCTTGAGACACTGATGTTGCCATTGTAGGTGTGGATGGTGTAGATGGAGAAATCTCAGGCAGTGCAGATTTGGTGCTTGGAGTTGTCAAAGAATACGGAGGCTGAAATGGTGATGTGCTGACTTTGTCTGTTAGGAGAGCAGTGGTGGAAAATAAACTCCAGTGAGATTCTGTAGGGCTCAGGGTAGCAGAAGCAGAGACATCTCTAGAAGTTGTCTTGTCAGTAGGTGACACATGTGATGTAAGCAGTGTTGATGTTTCTTCTGTAGGTGCTGAGGTGAATGGGATGCTGGTGTATGTGGTCAGTGGTGTCTCTGCTATCCTGGCGCTGGTTTGGGTTGTTTCTGGTGATGGAGTTGATGTGGTTTGGATCACTCTCCAATCCGTCAGTAATGTCCTATCAGTTGTTGGAACATCAGGGTAAGGATATGTAACAGATGTTGGTTGATAGGCTGTTTTTGCTGTGGTTTCTGTTGGCACAAATGCAGGAGCTTGAGAGGACAATGTAGTGATGTAGGTTGTTGGAGCAGCTGTGGAGACAGGCACTGTTGTTTTTGAAGTTTCGGGTTGTTTTGTGGTTGAAGGAACGAGAGGTGTTGTTTGAGTCAGTGTGGGAAAAGCAGAACTTTTGGATTTTTCTGTAATGTAACTGGTTGATTCTTCAATATCTGTAGGGGAAGTGGAAATGGTAGTGATTTCCAATGGCTTTTGTGCTTCAGATATGCTCTCTGGAGTCTTCACAGTGTGTAAAGATGTTGGAAAGGTCTGTTTTTCTGTGGTGACAGAGGTACTTAATTCTAATATAGGTGTTGCAGTGGATGTTAAGGTGGACTTTGTTGCACTGATGGTTTCAACAGGAAACTGTGTACTGCCACTAGATGTTACAGGATGTGTTGTGATCTTTTCAGTAGAAATAAAAGCCTCTGTGACTCTGGGGGTCTCGGTACTAGATGTGAGAGGAGAAGACACTTTAACTGTTGGGGAAGTGGCGCCTGTTGAGCTTATACTGGTTGAGACTGGAAGCACAGGTAGAGTGCTTACTCTGGTCGGTTCCTTACTGGTGGTAGACGACAGAACGGGACTGAAAGTAGAGGTTGAGGGGATAGCCGTGGTACTTGTGAGAAGCGTCAAAGACTCTGTTGGCCTGCTTGTTGTGGAGGTCTCTGAGAGAGTTTCTGAGAGAGACATTGGGCTTGTGTGCGATGTGGTGGAGGAAGTGGAACTGTGGGTGGTGCCTGGTGCTTTAGTGGTTCTCTCAGTGGAAGCCAGTGGGCTTGGGGAGGAAGTGGATGTTGTTAATGTGGTAATGGTTTCCAGCATGCCAGGTTTGATAGGAGAAGATGTAAGCTTTTCAGTGCTTGGCATGTGTGCTGTGGGTGTGGAAGCAGTGGTGCTAGACCCTGGCACTGTTGAAGAAGTGAGTGATAAAGAAACCGCTGGACTACTCAAGGTGGAATGCTCCAAGGAGGATGTTGATGATACTGCAGTAGTGGGTGGCATGAATGGGGGAACAACAGCAGGCTTAATGCCTAAACACAAACAGAATATTTATTAGACACTGCACAAAATATATAATGTTATCTCATTTATGAGTATAAAACTTTAAACTAGCTAAACTGGAGCTTGGATTTACTGTAGCAATAAAAAGACAAAAAGCTTAATTATTTTTGAATTGCTACACTTACAACTAGTGGTAAGAAATATTTTTTTCTCAAACATTGTTATTGTTAGTGCTGGCTAAAATTGTATTTCCGAAGCTGTAACATAAGCTGCCTTAAGTCAAATCATATGACAATGATTGTGGAAGTAAATGCCCCAACCTCATTAAAATAAAAATGTCTGTGATTTTCTTTAACACCAGCATTAGAAATAGAGGTAGCACAAACAGTAGCTTACAGTCCTCAATAAAGACACATCTGTGAGTGACCTCGTCTAGAACCATGTGACTTGGACACTGAGGCAGGCATCCCTCAACCCTACAGAAAGGTGCATGTCAACCATTTCATTTTACACTATTTAGATACTTGCAGAAATAGATATTTTCAGAAACTAAATGTGTTCATGTTTTCAAAATTAAATGTGTGGGCTCTTACTTCAGTATACTGGCACAGCTCAGACCTGATGGGTCACTGCATGTCCTGAAGCACGGACTCACACATGATTCATAGCGCCACTGACATCGAGGACCCATTGGATAGTGTGGAATGGCCCCTGTAGTAAAAATCATCAAAAAGTTGTAATATTTCTGTGATGAGCAAGGACATGCACATATTTTTCCACATGCTGACCTGTCAGTTTGAACAGAGTAGCTCGGCGGTACCGATCGGAGTGACTGTATTTCATGAGTTGGAGTCTGGAGAGCATGAAATGTAGGAAAAATCCTGGCTTTGCCAAAGATTCTAGTGAATCAAAGCCTGAGATCCACGTGTCTCTATGAAGAACAAATGTTGCTGCATCCCAGAAGGCCTCATTTTCTTCCCATTTCTGCAGTCTCAGCTGACCACTGTGCTCTGCTTTTAAAAAGTAGTTGGGTCTGTCTGCCGCCTCAAATGACACTAGAGATGTATCTGCAGCATTAACAACATACCCATTAAGAAAAGCAACACATACAGCACTGTATATACATAGAATAATATAATCCATTTAAAGTGGGAAATTCTTGCTGCAAAATATTTAGATGAAATGTGCATGTTTTAATATATATAAAAAGTGACTGACTGAAAAAAAAAAAAAACGTCTGACTGACCATGTGGTCTGGTGTTGCTGATGCCTGGTGTCATCATAAACAATGTCAGGATCTCATCAGCACTGCTCAAATTTCGTCTTGGAAACACCAGTCCACTTGTCTTATTGGCTGTCAAGAATGTTCCTCTCTCTTTGTAGGTCAACAGCTTAAGTGGCCCTTTCCCTAAAGCTATGAAGACACAAACACACACACACAACTGTCAAAGTTTTTGAAAAATCTCTGACAAATTAAAATATTATTAAAAACTACTGACGTACCTTTGTTGTAGTATTCACAGTCATAAGCTGTAAGAGGAAGAAGATAGTGTTACTTATACAGTACTGTACCATAAAAAACAATCATGTGATAAAAAACGAATGCAGTTCGATCAGTTCCTTCTTCCTCTTCTTCATTATCTTTTAGAGGAAAGTTTATTCGCCATTATATATTCAGTAATTGGTTATTATCTAAATGATTGGTTTCAGGAATATGACTGGGCTGAAGTGTCACTCACGGCAGACAGAAGGGGAACGCCAGTCAATGGTGACACCCTTTTGGCAGCAGCGTTGAGCATATGCTGCAACACTCGTGCAGAAACACTCACAGTCTCCTCCACGGTTGCAGCCGCAGGTGTCCACCAGGCAGTTCATATAGAACCATGTGACATCTACCTAAAGAGCATCAAACACCTTTAAACACAGAAACCCTCTCTCACTCACGTGTTCATTTTGACACGTTCAGTGTGAATGAGAGAATCGATGTCAGCTGGTTATCTGTGATCAGCTTACCACCGGGTGGCAGACTTGGAACACTTCACTGAGCAAGATCCCACATTGTCTTTTAGCAAAAGGCTCTCGAAGAGGATTCAGATTGCAGGGGTGCCTTATATCAGGACTGTTCACACACTGATGAGACATTCACACACAAACAGACAGATTTTTTGCTACCACCAGATTTGAGACATTCTGAAGTTTTGCATACACTACTGGTCAAAGGTTTGGAATAAAGCCATCAAAGTAATAAATTACATTTTAAAATATTTTCAAATAAAAATATATATTACTTTAAAATTGTAGTAATTTGGCTTGAATATAAATGGTATTTTCACATTACTGTATTTACTGTATTTCAATCACATTATTATTTTGATCAAATAAATGCAGCCTTGTTTTGGATAAAAGATTTCTTTTAAAAAGTCCTAAATATTCCAAACTTTTGACTGGTAGTGTATGTGTGTTTATATGTTTATCATGCCTCCGCTGCTGTCCAGCTGTTGCCAAACTCCTGTGGTGTTGATGAGTCAATGTTCTCTGGTGTTCTCATCTCATTCGCTGTCTTCTGATCAAAGTTCCCACAAAGACCGGTAAGCTTGCCCTGAAAAAAAACAAAAACACACTTAATAATCAAAATTGATCTGCACATTATGGATTCACAAAACTACTAAAGTTTACGCTTACTACAGAGTCAAGAATCAGTTTCAACTTCCTTTTTTCCTGTTTTTTTTTTTTTTTACCTGCCAGCGTGGTCCAGCTTGTATATGTACAGTGGTTTTTCTGTCCCACAGCACTGTGAGGTCTTCCCCAAGCAGATGCACAATGGTATAGTACCCAGCTTGCCAGATATATACTTTCTGCCTGTCAATCACACTGGATGGGTTCTGCATGTGAAATATATACACAGATTATGAACAATCATTGTTAAAGTGCCATTGTTTCACACCAAACCATTTTTGAGCAACCTAAGACTACAGATGCAACACCATCAGCTCCATGAGGCATTATGACTAACAGTATGATATATATCAAATATATATTCTGCCAAAGTATGTTCACTCTTACCTGGAGATTTACAGAAATGAGCTGAATATGCTTGGGGCACATTACATTTATTTGGTGACAACTGTAGGCATTTTAATTCAGACATTTTTACACTTTTTATGGTGTAATTATATTTTAGGGCTTTATACAGAAAGAGAAAAGCTCACTCACAGGTTTGCCGGTGTCGTCATCAAACACAATGAAGGAGCGTCCCAAGGAGATGAGGAGAGATTTCCTGCAGATTACGCCGCTCTCAAAGCAGTCAACATTCTCTGCTGTCACAGTCAGCATTGCCTCTAATGAGCTCTAACACACACAGAAGAACAAATTGGCAGTCAACAACAATACATTTTCATAAGAATATGAGATAAGTGAATATTTGGATCTGTTGGTAAAAGCTCACCTTGACCAAGTACACCTTGCATGCACCAATGTAATCAAACAGGAACCCATCAAATGTTCGGTAGTGTCGATCTCCATAAGCCGTGCACATTGACGGACATGGGCGGAAATCACACAGAAACGTGCCATGCTGACACACACTGTAAAAAATATCATTCAGACCTGAGAAACAGTTTCAATATACATTTTCTCTCTTCCCTTTTCCCTAGAGAGATGCTAAGTGAATAGGTTTCTTTCAGTGACATTTTGCGTCTCTCTACCAAATTTGCTTTAATAGTATCTGGAAAAAACTGACATTGAATGCAGAATGAAGTACTGTACCATAATTCAATTGACTACATCATCTTCTTTGATATATTTTGTAGTATGTACATACTGTATGAAGTATGTAAAGATGTAGTATTACAAACTGACTGATGTACCTGTAAAAACACATATGCACAGAATATGGGTTAATGTAATCTCACCACTGATGGCAGGGGGATGATACTCTGTCTCCTGGATAATATTCTTTCCCTTTCCACAAACACGGACATGCATGGGGCTCAAAACATTCATCTCCATGCTTGAGGAGCCTGAAATACACACATGCACAGTGTATCATGCCTGTGAACATAGTAAAACAACACACAGGATGCCATGCAAGTATAAAGGAGGAGCTCTGAAGATTCTGCCTGAGACAAGAAAGTTGTTTGGGTGGAGGGATGAAAGAACAATTTGACTGGTGACATGAGAAAAGCAGCCTATTCGCATTCTCACAGATCCAAAGAGCTTCTCTCTCTCTGATAAAGATCTTGTAATATTGCAGTGAATCATTTCCATTGGCCTGAGGGTCTCTGAGAGTTCCCAGCACACTGTCCGTTAGAACTGAGTAAACTTACACCCCAGATAGACAGGCGTTAACAGCTCTCTTTATCCCACAGCCAGAGCGCTGGATCACTTACTGCCATCAAAGCATGCGTGATCACCTGCTCCTGTTCTGCATGCATTAATTAAGAGACAAAGAGATGGATCCATAACTAAACAATCACGCACTCCACTGCTCAGCATTTACCGTCATGCACCAGTGATGCTGCTTTCTCTCTGTACAAAAGCAGAATTGAGAAAATAAAACCATGACTCAAACAAAAACTCAGAGGGATGAAATTACATAATTATAATAAATGTTTTCAAATGGCTAATTTTTTTAAAGCCATTGCGTTATGAGCAAACTGAAAGGTCTTATCTTGTATTGAGTACAATTGAAGAGGTAGAATTTCATAATTATGAGTAACTAACATGCATTTACTGTTAGCTTTTATTCTACTAGACTGAACATTGGCTGGGAAAGGAGCTGAAATGATTTGATTCTTCAATATTGAGTATTCTGAATGTCCATCAAGTATTAATCATTGATTTAAGAACAAACAATATTCATAAGATCAGTGAATCACACACAGCCTAGGTCGCTTGTTCCTTTTAACTCCAGCAAGATTAGATTAGATAGATTTATTTTGATATTATTGGATATTTGAATGTTTCTGGTTGAGGGTTAATGGATGCAGAGGTATATTCTAGCCAAAGGCTCGGTTAGATGTTGATATGTTACTAGGTTTACATGTGCATGGTTTCACATATACCAGCATTGTACAACCTTACACAAACCCAGACCCCTAACACAACACTTAAATGAGTGCATGCTGATAATTAATTTTCATACAAACCCAACAAACACACAAATTTTCTCCAAACAAACCACTAAATGAAGACATTCTCGATTCTCATATATTGAACATTTATAAAATATACACATTCTCAACTCCTTAAAATACATTAATCGATTAAAACACACAACACAACGTACTGAAAACAGACATTTAAAAAAGCTAAAGACTATTCAGTCCAAACTAGGTTAAAGTCAAAACTGGAAGTGCACTGCTAAAATTCAAAGCACGATCTCTGGGTAAAGTGCAAGTGAGCACCATTGTATAGCTATATAGAGACTCAACTGTGAAAGCTCTGATCTCAGACCCAGTCAGATGCATTACACCTGAGAAGAAGTAGAGGTCACCTGTACTGATCCCTGATCTTAACCTTTAACCCTAAACCTGACCCTGATCTTTTTTACTTACTTACTTACTAACCCTAAGGGAGAAAACAATTGTTCAGGAAACATCTGTATTCACTCAAGCTAAAGGTCTACAAGCATAGCAAAGCAACCGCATAGAAACATAAAGATGCCTTTCTTTTCTTGTAGTTTCCTTTCTTTTCTTTTCATCTTGACAAATGAAAATGTGCTGATTTTGAAGTATGGACTACAGGAATGTTTTTAAGCAGCTTATCAGTTATTTGATCCAGCTGTGCACCTGTTTACTGCGTAAATAAGCATCGCTGCCATTAACCACTTTGCTTGGAAGTGAAGGAGGGGGTAATTACTCCCTCTTAATAGCGCAGGAATTCCCCAGCTCACAAAAATACTCCTATACCTGCTGCTCCCATGCGGGACAGGGGAATCAGCATCAGCCTTATCTTAATGGACAACAAACAGGTTTAACAAACCTCGACAAAAGCTACAGAAAAAAAAATCAACTCTGTGACCGCTAGCTGATGCGAGGTGCGTTTCCATTTACATGCATCAACGTTACCTCAAATAAAAAAAAAACTAAAGAGAAAAAGAATGTCAAGAAACACAACTAATGTGAGAACTTTAGTACCAGACTCCACAGTTGCAGCACACCTGAGAGATGTGATCGTGTGCAATAATAGAAAAGAAAAAAAAACTATCTTCGATAATTAGTGGACTAATCTTCTGGGACTGAACAGGTGCACTGAGGAATTCAAGCTGCTTGTAAGGTCTAGCTCACGTATCAAACACAGCTAAGACACACACATTATACTGTTAGAAGTGAGACACTGTGTATATACTGTATATGTGTCTGTGGGTAAAAGAGTATGGCTGCTGGAAAGTCCCCGTAAAAGGTCTAGAGCGTCAGAAGACTCATGACAGTGTTCCAGAGGGCAAACAATCAAATACTTTACATTCTGCCTTTTACAGTCACTCTAGGTGCCTTCAGATGTACACTGACTGACAATCAGCGATGGATTCCTTCTGCATCTCTTTTAGGAAGCAGCCAAACTTTACTAAATAGGTAAAATCATTGGTAAAATGTTAGCACCTTTTTTAACGGTTACACCTATTAGTTGCTTATTAGCTAATAATCATATTACTAGATTATTAGCCATTTATTAGTGCTAATTAGGCCCATATTAATGTCTTGCACATGACCTTATTCTACATCCCCAATCCTACGCAATACCTCAACTTCACAACTACCTTACAAACTATAAATAAGCAGCAAATTAAGAATTTATTGAGGGAAAGTCCTAGTTAATAGTTAACAAGCGTTACCTATTCTAAAGTGTTACTGATAAAATGTAGAAACTTTTTTAGCTAGGTTATTTAAGATATTTTGTTTTCTGAAAAAAAAGAAAATAAATAAATAATAATAATGAGTTTACACTTAAACTTAAATATTTAAAAAGAAAAATGTAGTTAAAAACAAAACATTAATTTAACTGGAAAAAAGATTGTTTAAATATTTATACTGGAAAACAAGCCAAAAAAATATATTAATATTTTTTGCTGTGTAACATGTGTTTGCCACTCATTGTAGACACTGCTTTTGATTATTTAAATCCTATATTCAACATCCTGCTGCTACTGGACCACTCTGTAACTGTAATGATGTTAGATTACATATGGTACATTTAATTTCCAGACTTATCAATAATCTCATCACTACTTCACAGAGTGGCATAAGGGGCCTTTGTGCCATATTTGCACCAGCCCAGATGCCAAACTATCAAGTTTCAGGAATTTATTAAACATTCTTGACAGAATCTCAGCCATGATATTTCTTTCCCATGATGCTCTTGTCTAATGTTTTTCTGTTTAAAGGTCAATAAGTCAAAAGAAGGTGAATCTCACACACAGCCATCTAAAATATCACATCCCCTCTGTGTGCAGTGGAGACTCTAGATGCTCTCAAGATACATCTGTGACCTCACAGCCCTTTCACTACGTGACTGATGAATGTTCATGAGTATTTCCCTTTGTAGCGAGAGTATTAGATTGCCTGTAATTCAGCGTCGGCAATGTCCGAGCATTCACAAACAGAGTGTTACACTCATCCAAACCTCAGAAACAAGTCTAAAAATAATTATGAAATCAATCAAAAGTGAAAAACAAAAAAAAAACTACAGCAATTAATCTCAGAGAAGAAAGCATTCAGCACACACTACGTTATGCATTAACCGAATCAAATGTGTCACGAACTGCTTTAGATCTCACAAATCAAACATTTCTAACAAATATATAATATAAAAAAACAGAACATGGCATATTCCCAGACTCTCTCCTGCTGATGTTGGTAAAAGGATAACTGAGACGAGGTCTTATCATGCTGTTATGGCTGAGGATGGCTTTAGGAAGTTAAGCTTGTGATATGGCACTTAACCTCACTTTGCTTGTGTAGACACTGGCATTAAATGTATCAGATGACAAAAATCCATCTATAGAGCAAGAGTCGTGCTCTCTGAGGCCCCTTTAGTGGGAACGTGACGCGAGGGGGAGAAAAGAGGGGGAAGTGGAGTTGAGCGACAAAGAGCTCTTTTCACCTGCGGTAGACAGCAGCAAAGGTTCCCACTGAGTCAGCCGAGACCCTTTAACTGATCTGTATCGACATCATCACCTGCTCCGGCAGACACCATCCGAGTGAGACCTCAACATGTAGAGCAGAATGTCATGTGCACGTGAAAGTGTGCCTGGGACTTTGTGCGCTCCTGAAAATCTACGCTACTTTGCTCTGAATGTCTGTGGCCTGCATCTGCCCGTTTTTTATCATGTGGAGAAAATATTTGAATGGAATTTGATTAAGAACACTATGTGACACAGACAAGCTAAAGAATCCCATGTGTAATGGAAATGAGTAGTTCCTGACGCTACTCGGGCGATTCCACCCACTAAGCTTAGCCATGGATCACTGCCCTGTCACACACGTAAATACACATACAGCCATTCACCTGCTAAATCCTCTCCATCACACACAAACACGGAAACATTTAACCTTTCGAATATATAAAAATAAAACTACCAATACCGGCCAAGAATGAACATACTAAGGACCATTTCAAAAGTCTTCAATGTCTGTGAAAGTGCAAATACTTTTGGGAGACACTGAATAGATGACACTAAAAGCAATTACTTTAACTCAGTAAAGCTCAGATTCCTTCAGAAAAACCCACTTAAAGCAGCGTAAAAAAAATGCCACAATAGCAGCCTCACTGACAAAAAAAGGCCATGATAGCCCAATGTTTTTGGAGATGCTATACCACAATACCACGGTAAACTTTCAAGTGTTTTCACATGAAATTACATGCTTGTTTTTAATCTATGTATTTTTGTCTCTGTGTGATGATTGGGTGAGATTTCAAGCCAGTACTTAAAACAATACTATTGGGAAATATTATTAAAATGACTTTAGTCTTCATTAATCATTATAATATGTTGATATACTGCTCTAATAACATTTCTTGTTTCTGAAAACAATAGGTTATTTCTTAATCTTCTTTTGTAGATTTTTTATTTAATTGTATTTTTTTGGGGGTCAATGTGATTTTCAGGACTGTTTGGTGAAAAGAACGTTTAAAAGGACAGCAGCATTTGAAATAAAAATCTTTTGTTAACACTTAGGGACCGATTCTCAGTATTAACTAGCTGCTTATTAGCATGCCTTTTAATAATATATTGGCTGTTTATTTGTAGCCTTCTTACCAAGCACATATTCTGCATGACCATGTTTTACATCCCTAATTCTACCAAATTCCTTCAATTCTAATTCCAAAACAACTACTTAAGACAACAAAGACCTCACTCACCCTGCGGGACAGACGCAGCCAGGTACACACGGCTCATGAATGGAGCAGGTGAGGTTGAGCAAATACGACTCACAGGTTTGTTCACATGCTAAACCTTTACTGGCCGAGTGGCCATCTACTCGGTTCCCACAGTCCTCGTAAAACTGCCCGGGTGGGCACAGGGTATCTGAGAGAGGAGAGTGGGAGAAAACACACTGAACTCCAGCACTGTAGATATGAAAATTAAATAAACTGCAAACACTACAGACATTCAAAGTTTCACACAGATAAACGACATCAAGATGCTGAAATACAACACTCACCAATAACTGAGCTCTGGGAAACAAGTTTCCCATCTTGGCAAATTCTGTAGAGGTAAAAAAGGATTTAAACTGAGGGGAGGAAGTGAGTCTATTGTACTGGGCTGCTGTGATTTATATATATATATATATATATTTATATATATAGACGTAACATTTTACACAAAACACTAGCTTTTATTGGTAATGTGATACAATGGAGAATTTGACAGTGCGATGATGTTTAATATGAGTAAATAAGACAATCTTACTGTACACCTGATGATGTCAAGATTACATCTCCAGGAGAATAGTCAGCACCAAGAAAACTGCATGGACATTCACTCCTGTACCACAACATATTATAAAAATATCTCACTCAGAATTAATTTATTATTTCATGACTGAAATTCAACTGAAATTCTATAGAGTTTAGTAAACTAACACTATTTTCTTGAGCTATAATGCTGAAAGCCACAATGTTGTGTAACAGCACAGCCAACCACAAGATGTTCAATGTACAGCTGTAAGAAGTGAAGATGATGTCCATGTTTCAGCTCATGTGAGCAATGAGACAATAAAATCTCTCTGAGCTTTTTTTTTAGATGTTGAACTAGTAAAGTAGCTCGGTTAGAGGTGAGAGACTATAAGCCACAGTGCCGCGGTTGAGGCAGTAGTAGAGTAGTCAGAAAGTAGCCAAAGTCCTCCTCTATCACGTCCCTGACTTTCTCTCAGCCTCTGCCAGTGTGAGTGCTGTAATTCTAGCACACGCTGAGTATGTGGCAGTGGGACACGGGACATTTAAGGGAAGTGAACCCATGTGAGGGCGAGGAGGCTAAAAGCGTTATACAACACCAGAGGTTGTCAGGTCCATAACATTTTACAGCCTGCTTGAACGAGGACTGCAAATTACTTTACTCTCACACACTAAATAACTCAATCTAGGTCTAAGTGACAAAGCTAGTGTTAGAAAAATAGAAGGGTTTGGGGTGTGGATTTTGCTTATTTTTTCTCAGTTTCTTTAATAATGCAGTGTTTTTAAGAGTTCATGGACACTGTTCATGGTTAACATCTACTATGTGAATGAAACGCACATAATGGGGGATGTCGTGGCCTAATGGATAGGGAGTTAGACTTGTAACCCAAAGGTCATGGGTGAATTCCCAGCACTCTCTCCACCTTCAATAGACTGAGGTGAGGCACCGATCCCCCAACTGCTCCCCGGGCGCCTCAGCAATGGCTGCCCACTGCACCGGGTGTGTGTGTGTTGTTGTTCACTTCTCACTGCTGTGTGTGTGCACTTGGATGGTTAAATGCAGAGCACAAATTCCCAGTATGGGTCACCATACCTGGCCACAAGGCACTTCACTTCATAACAGAAGTGAATAGAAAAAAGACGGAGTTGAAATGTGGGACAGAAGTTGTTTATATAGCAGACTGTTGTTGTTCTGACAACATGACCTTTTTTATTTGAAACTCCATTCAGTTCTAACTATGCAGCAAATATAATGGATGAGCAATGTTTTAAAATGTTATAAAGGGACAGTTCATTAAAAAGGAATATTCATTCATATTTGAACTACCCATGTGTTGTTCTCTCAATCAATTCAGTCAATACGGTTTTATTTGAACATTTACCGTGGCACGCAGGTGTGTGTATGCATGTTGAAGTATGTTCCTTCTGGGCACACACAACCCTCCTCACACTCTTCGTCACATGGCTGAGGGAGAGACAGAAACAGGCAGCGACGCTGACATGACGACACACAGATTCCGTACTCCATTGAAGACGGACACATGATGGCTGCAAAAACATACACACGGGCCACAAGCATATACATTTTTACATGTTTACAAAGTTTTCTATTTCATACAAAAACTTTCACTTTCTATTTATCATAAAATCACTAAAATGTATTGCGATTTCCACAAAAGCAAAATAATAAAAAGATTGTGTGACACTGAAGGTTCAAGTAACGCCTGTGAAAAATTCAACATGGCCGGCAAATGAATAAATTACATTTTAAAATACATTAAATAGAAAATGTTATTAGTATTTCACAATGTAACTTTTACTGTATTTTGATCAAATAAATGCAAACCTGCTGAAAATATGATGTTTCATTCAAAAACATTAAAAAACCTAAACTTCTGACTGGTAATGAGTGCATGTGTAAGTGTTAGACTGACCACACTCAGGCACGTGTGAGCGGAACTCAATGATGACCCCGTGTCTCCTGCACGTTCGGGCATAGTGAGCGAGGATGGAGCAAAGGCACAGCGCTCCACATTTGCAGACGTCTGCGCGACACTGTAGCTGGAAACCCACCGGACTTACATACTCATGACAGGCAGAAAACACCTCTTGCGTCAGAACATCACACTTCTCCACTGCATAAGCGGCTGAAATCACACAGACAGACGTTCAAGCCATACAGATCCCCCCAAAACCTAAAGCTTATCAATGTTACGCAATAAGTGAAAGCACCTGCTTGCTGGTGTGTGTCACAAGGGTCCAGCTGGGGTAAGCTGGGCCGCGGCACACACGCTGAAGACACACGCCATGCATTTCCAAACAAGTATGGTGTGCTTTCAATCATGCCAGAGGGGGCACTAGAGTAACAACAAGAAATGTGAGAGAACAAGTTGAAAACAGACAACAGGGAGAGAGAAAGAATGCAGGCAGCAGAGAGAAACCCACAGGAAGTCATCCTGAATGTTCCCGTTGAAGGTTCCACAGAGCCCCACAGTATCATCTCTCCAGTGCTCCTCCAGCTGCAGGTACAGCCTGAACTCTCTCCAGTTATACTGCAGCCGCAGACCCTGCGATGACTTCACCTGAACAAACATGGACGACAGCTCCTGGATCTGAAACACATCTGAGAAGATACCACTATATTAAACACACAAATGTCAAACTTTTTTTTTACTGCAGCATGTGATTTTTATTGTGTATAGTTCACCCAAAAATCTAAATGGTCATTTTCTTGCCCTCATTCTGTTTCAACTGTTTTCTTCTGCTAAACATAAAAAAAGATATTTTGGTAACAAAACAGTTTTGATTTTTCATCTTCTTATATGTTTCACAGAAGAAAGAAAGTCATACAGGTTTAGAAAGACATGAGTGTGCATAAATGACGACAACATTTGTGTGTCAACTGTCCCTTTAGAGAACTATTTTAAAGGCAAAACACAAAACCAGGCATTATGGATGGACATCAGTGTGTGTCGGAGTGGTTCCCAACCACGATCCTGGAGGCTCCCTAGCATTGACATCATCTCTCCTTTGTCTGACACACCTATTTCAGTTCTTGGAGTCTCTAATAAAGAGCTAATGGGCTGATTCAGGTGTGTATGCATGCAGTCTACCTGTCTGCAGATTTAGCTGAGCAACACATTCCCGTAATAGAACAAAACACAGAAATATATTAATGTACTTATATAAGAGTATTTGGCAGTACGCTTTCAGAAAAAAAGGTACAAAAGCTGTAATTGTAAGTTTTAAAACGTGTTTATTTTAGGTACTAATGTGTCCCTTTAAGGTACTAATATACACCCTTAAATATTAATTACATAAATATTTGACCCTCTAACTCTAGCAACCTCTATTCTGATTCAGTTTTTTTTTTTATCTTGCCCCTTTTAGACTTGTTTTCTAATCAAAAATAACTAACACTAGCTTCTCTATTATCTTTCTATTCTATCTATTCCTTTTTATACAGTTAACAAAAAAAGCACTAGCTTGCTTTAATATTTTTCTAATCTACTCGTTTTCTTTTTATTTATTATATAATATAAAAAATTCTACCTACAAGTACTATGCTAAGCTAACTCAGATTTGTAATAGCACTTGTATATCCTTGTTTTTTTGTTGATATTGATTGTTTTAACTGTCCTCATTTTGAGAAGTCCCTTTGGATGAAAGCGTCTACTAAATGACTAAATGTAAATAAGTAGTGCCATTTAAAAAAGTACTGCCCCAGTTAGAGCTTTTGCACCTTTTTTTCTGAGAGTGTACCATGGTAAAGTCATCAGTTTGCTAACACACGAACGCGCTGCAAATAGCACAGACCACAGCAGAAATGTTTCAGGGGGACCTCAAAAAGTGAGAGTAACTCTAGCTAACATAGCATTAAGATAATGTTTCACAGTTAAGTGTGTAATTCGTCAGATTAGTCTAATAATATCCAAAAGATCGTATGATCAGGTTGTTAAAATAAACACAAAAAACTCACCTTTTAGTTCAGTGACTACATCTCTGCTCTGACCAAAAGCCACTGAACAAATAATCAGGTCCCTGATGTGTTCGTCAATTGTCGAGGTCCCCCTGAAACATTTCCGTTGTGGTCCGTGCTGTTTGCAGCACGTTTCTGTGTTTGCAGCATATGTGTTTGGTTGTGTTGTGAGAATTTGCCGTTTGCATGTGTTTTTTTCTGTTTGCATGTGTTTTCTTAAGTTTGAGCTCTCTCGGCCACCGTAGTAAAGGGGTATTATCATATGGTAATATCAAGTCACTTAAAAATATATACCATGGTATTTACATGGTACTTCAAGGTGCTTTCAACAATGTCAATGTCTAAATCCCATGGTAGTACTTTTTGGTCAATTTCAATGCCAACAACAGCTGTAGTACATTACCATCTGAATACGGCAGTGAGATTCTGAACTGGCTGGCCAGAAAAACCTCTCCACTATGGCTCATTGTGATCTCAGTACGTGGATCTTCATCAAACATCAGGTTGACTGACTGAATACAAGCACCATCCAGATTCTGCAGACATGACAAAGCAAAACAAAATCAGAGAGTCAGGACGTCCCATACCAGCACACACAATATCAGCTATAGTACTACTGCATCGAAAACACAATGGGTGAATGTCTGCACAGGGACACAAACCTATCAGTCCATCCAGTTTCAATTTTGGACTAATTCAGCAATCATGTCGTTTAGGAATTAAGCATTTATGCATTTATTAGTGAGTTACTGAGAGCTGTTCACAGGAGATAAACCACTCGGACTTTGAATCGCTCCATTCAAGGAAATGATGGATGCTACCAACAGGTGCCTGTGTGAGGATCTTTCACCGGCCGCTTTACTGAAATACATCTCCTGCTCTCTCTTCTCTCTCTATCAGCAACTACAAAGTCTCTGGCTCTGTCATTCAGAGGCTCAGATAAGCAGAATAGCTTGTTCAGAGTCCAGACAGTGACACTATACACCAGACTGCTCTCCGTGTGTTGAGTTTTAGCATCAGCAGGTCTGGGCTTCAGGAAAGGAAGGCTTTGAGGGAGAGAATCTCTTCATGTTTCATTTCATGTTTTATCTGTCAAAGCTAAGTAGGGTCTAATCACAGTACAACTGCAACTAAGACTTTGTTTCATCTCATCTCAAAAAAGTAAACTTTAGGCCGTGCAATTATACTACAGACTAATTTAACTAATCTAGCAACAAATTTAACTAACAGACTAACAGGTACAGCTACTCTAACTGCTTATATGCCAATAGCTTGACTAATCACACCAATCTAGAAGCTGTGATCTGAAGTCTGTCTACTGAAATTGTGTTCCAGCTCCCAGATTACTCTTTAGATCACCACACTAGAGCAATTCTGGAACGTGATGAAAAAAGCTTTGGCATGCTACATCTGGCATGCCTTAAATCTTTTCTCTGTTGTGTGCTAATACTCAAGGTTTGTGTTGGTGCGGAGAGCATGAAAGTGCACAGGGACTTACGGCTCCACAGGGTGCATTCTGAATGGTCACAGTGAACTTGCCCGAGTTCCTACTCTTGGCTAAAACGTACTGGCACGTAGCAGGAAATGTGTAAATGCGGCCATCAAACGACTGGAAGAACATATCTCCTGTTACAGAGCACTCCCCTGTCAAAAAATAATATGTAAATGTTTGATTTTGAAGGATGAAGGATTTTTTGATTAATTAAAGTAAAAAAAAAAGAAAAAGAAGAAGCACCATTTAACCAATTTAATGCATCCTTGCTAAATAAAAGTAATAAATTCCTTTAAAAACATTTACGGAAAATCTTACGAAAAACTAAACTTCTGAACGGCTAAGACTTTCCATTCACTATAAATTTATCAAAATAAATAATTGGAATGAGTTCTTAATTAGAAGTATTTATTCTAGAATAAGGTCTTCCATTAAATTATAAGCGCTATATAAAGACGGAAGAATTAGATGTGTTATGAATTAAATCTATGAGATCAAAAGGAAATAAAATTGCAATAAGACACAGTTAGAGAAAATGTGGTTTAGAAAAAGTGGAGAATGAAAGAAATGCGAAACAATGAAAAATAGACATCATGAGGATACAGTAAATATGAAAAAAGGTCAATAAAAAACAGATTAACACCTGGGCAGCTGTGCTCAGTGCAGTTCCACATGCCACCAACACATGTGCTGAGATACAAAAAGAAACGTAACGTTACATACGTTAATGTAAACACAAGCATCAATGCTTCTTCGTTTAAACCAAATATGCAATGCATAAGATGATATGGTGTCTGACCAGTTGTTGCAATCTTCCTGTATGATATGTCCAGAGGGATACAGCATGCCGTGGTGCTCACAGGGACAGTCTGATGCCTTAACACACACCCCATTCTCGAAGATCAAATCTAAAGATATTAAAAATGATTTCATAATCTTCAAACATTCACATATAAACACAGATTGTGATTAGTTTATATAGGGTTTATGTTACTACCATCAGGGCAGTAGCAGCCATCCAAACACTGCAGCTTGCTGTCTATACACATGTGTTCAATCTTGCAGTGCATGGGACAGCAGTCAATACACTCTCTGAAAAGGAGCTCGGTTGGGCAATCAACACCTAAAGCCAAGAACAACACATTCTCCTACAATATGCATCTCACAGCAAAAATAAATAAATAAACAAATATTACACTTAAATGGTCCAATTGCAAAAGCACTCCATTTTTACCTTTTATATTTATAAGGTTATCATATATATGTGTGTGTGTGTGTGTGTGTGTGTGTGTGTGTGTGTGTGTGTGTGTGTGTATTTATATATTGAATTAACTATACAACATTAATAATAAGTAATACTGCACTCTGCACAGAAACTTTTAAACAATTTGAAAAACAAATGGATACCTTTGTTTGCAAGGACATACTGCATTACTTGATCAAGTGGCAGTAAAGACATTTATTATTGTTACAAAATGTTTCCATTTCAAATAAATGATGTCAAATTATATATAAAAAATGTGTAATTGGTTCCAAAAAAGCAGCACAATTCAAAATAAGCAATAAGCATAAATGTTACTTGTGCCCCAATCCAGTGAAAACTGGAATAATGGATTGTAACAAAAAAAAGCAAAAACAAATCAGGAATACATTTAAATTTTATAAATATATTGACTTTAATTAATGAAAAATATTAAATCTAAATATATTTGTGTGAGATACTTAACCTAAAAAAAAAAATCCCAACCACAAATATTTGAACTGAAGTTTAGAATAAAGATAAACTCACACTAATTGTTCACTAAGATAAAGTTTAGATTGTTAAAAGCAGCCTTTACATATATAAATAATTAGACGATGTGGTCATGGGTCACAGGCTAAACACGTGTGTACTATTTTAAATCTGAATACTCATTCAGAAAGAATTTAGACTCTGAAATATGTGTGTTACAGTACATTTAACACCTAGACAAAAATATACAGAAATATCTCAAACATTTGTGCATAACCTACTGCAAACAGGAAAGTGTGATCTCCAGTTATGTAGTGGATGTCCAGCATGGGCACATGACCTGGCATACTCTGTGAAAACCTGGCACACAACATCACCATTGGGACCAGACCTGCACCAGGTAAAACAATTATTCACATACAAGAGATACATAGTGCAATAACATCACCCTGAAAAGTCATTAAGTAAGTAGCTTTGCAATGTAGGTTTATAGCTTTTCAGTAAGTGTAGTGCTTTCAGTAGTTTAGACATGTCAGTACTTACAGGCAGAGGTCATTGGAGCAACTGGCCATGTATGAATAAGGACTGACAAACTCATGACAGGACTGGAACGGTTCCTTCAGTAGGGTGGCACAAACTTCCTCCACTTTCTGCAGTGAAGAATCAGAGTCCTTATTCACCAGGTGTGGGACACGTATGCACAGTATGAGTGTGTGTTTTTGTGTGCAATACCAATAAGACACGAGGATCCTGCATGGCACATGGCGATGGGTAAAGAGAGGGAACAATAGGACACCGGCCCAGCTGTGGCTCCTCCTCTGCCCAGCTGTTTCCAAACATAGCCAAATCCTGCGTGAAAACACCTGCAGAAAACAGCGATAAATGCATTTATGCACAGTAAATGATGCATGATGGGTTTGTGCCTTTTTAATCATCGTCAAGGCTTTAAAATGTACACCGGGTGGTCTAGAAACAATTTTCAAACAGGAATTGCTAGTACTTTTCACAATTACAAAAATCATTGAAATAAATGATATAAAAATATATTTTCTTGCAAAACATTTTCCAGTAATCATTGGAGCTGAATCTATAATTACTTAATGTCAACTACATTATGCTTCATCAAGTATTACAGTACTTGTAATACTTGATGTATTAAATGTATTATGATTTAATTTTAATTGCTATGTGTAATACTGTATATCACATGTATTGTACAATCATTACATGTTTCTTACCATTCAAAAGATTTACTATTTCTAGAATTAACCTTGTCCCCCTCTATTCCAAATGCTACAGTCAATAACAAATCAAGTCAAACTTGCCGTAGCTGGTCTTCAGATCATCCTGAGTGTCAGCATTGAAATTGCCACAAAGTCCACAGGTGTGACCTACAAACTCAGGACTCATCTTGATGTACACGGAGCCAGTGAGCCCCTGCCAGGCCAGCGTGAAACCCTGGGGCTGTGAGACCACGATGTAGTCAGAGATGCGCTCCAGCTCAACATCGTGGATGTGATGGGGCAGCTGCACACTACAGAGAGAGGATGCTGTCACTGAACAGCCTCTTTAAAAGAATCATTGAGATAGCGCTGGTCAGGTTGAGGTTAAGTGACAGAGGGAGTGGGAATGTTCATTACCTTTGACCCTTGAAAGTAACACTGAAGTTCTGTAACCTAATCTCTCCCTCCCACGGCAGGAAGAGACTGATTGAACGTGTGCAGGAATACGGGAAAGAACTGCATTCTGGGTCATTATGCACCTGCAGATCAATAATAAGTAATGAAGCAGGATGAAAAGTGAAAAAAACGAACCCAAAATGAATCTTAATTTAAAGTGTAAAAGAGTTCAGATGCTAAAACAGAGCGGAAGCAAACCAGGTTATCACTAACATAAAGTGTCTGCAAATACAGTGTGCAGCTCTTAAGACGCTTCCTCTCCACCATCAAAGAGTGGAGTCCTCTTATCCAGAGCAGCCGGGCCAATCCTGCTTAAGTTCTGCATTACTGTCGGCCATCCCTTTCAATTCATTGATAAATGATATTGGCACTTAAGCTAATGGCCTAAAGAAACTCCTGGCTGAGTTAGCTCACCTCCTCTGGATTCCCATCAGTGAGTCTGGGAGAACAAAGCCAATTCTGTTTTGGCCCTGGACGTAATTACTGTATTAAACTGTAATGGGAATAAATGACCATAATAATGAGATCACTTTCTCTATGAATGCCAAAAAATATTTTCCTCAGGCAAGTGCTGTGCAGTACACACACACACACACACACACACTTATGGCATCTCTGATGCAAAGCAGAACAGCAGCCTGCTTAAAATGAAACACTAGTCTGAAGCTAATAAAATTTTTTAGAAAAAATGTACATATCCTGTCACTGGGTCAGTACCTTTACAAAAGATTCACCTTTGCACCTTATTTACCCCTAAAGGGTGCAAATTATTATTACTTCAAAGTAGCATTTTAGTTCCTAAAACGTACACACAGTATTAGTGCCTAAACTGTTTCACGAACTTATTACATTTCAAATAGGTGCTGCCCCAGACACAGCTTTTGTACCTCTATTTCTGAGAGTGTAGCTGAATACAGTCAGATGGTAATAAAGGCAACAAATCACCATTTGGTAAAGAATGCATTTTTTTTTTTTTTTTTTATAAACAGCTACAGGTGGTTAAGTTGAAGATATTCACTGAAGAAGGCTGAAACTGATCATTTTTTCAATATAATAAAACTCTCTTTACCACAAGTGTTGGCGGATCCCTCTTTTTGGTAACACTTTAGAATAGGGATCACTTATTCAACATTAACCAACCATTCAACTTTTCCCTCAATAAATTCCTAAATTGATGCTCATTAATAACTAGGAAGGTAGTTAAGTTTAGGTTTAGGTATTGGGTAGGATTAGGGATGTAGAATAAGGCATTAAATATGTGCTTAATTACTACCAATAAATAATATTCTAGTAATATGCATGCTAATAAGCAACTAGTTAATAGATCCTAAAAAAAGTGTTACCCTCTCGTCATTGTTGCTGAATGGTAATAGGTGGAAAATATACTGTAGCAAATGTTGATCAATATTATTTGATAAATGATAAAAAAATGAATAAATATCCTTTTATAAACATTATGAAAGATCACCTGTATATGTACGCTTGACCGAGTGCTGTCTTCGCAGTCTCTCAGTAATGTGTAGCTGCATTTTCCAGGGAAGTAGAAATAAAGTCCATCAAAGGTTTCATAGTTGTACTGTCCCCACGAGCGGCACGTCATTTCTCGCTCAAATCCTAGGTTAGGAACTGAACATTTTATCTATTATTTGTCATGCCATAACTCTCAAAATGAGATGAAATCGCATGATCCACAGTAAAGTACCTGTCTGGCAGTGTGTTCCAGTGGCCTGGTATAAAGTGCAGTTACAGGAGTCTGGATGGACACACCAACCCCCATTCAGACAAGGAGATGTACACTCACCTGTAGGACACAAATAAAGCTCATTAAATAGTGTGTGTTCAGTGCATTTGAGCGTATGTTTGGTATCTGGTAACTGAAGTGGTCATTGAAGCATTAAGATGAATCCTGCTCTTGTGTGTAATGATGACACTCATCAGCCTGTTGAACAGATGTCTAGTGAAAGAAGGGGCAGCCCCTTTCTCACATTTCAAATGAGCATAACTCTTATTGCTCAGAGTTTATCGTTACAAAAAGCAGGTTTATGCATCACAAGCTTGCACACACAGTAATTATTAATATGATATAATAGCTTATAATTATTACTATGTGCAATGTACAATTAGAGATAGCATCACAAATAAATTCTTGTACACCCACATTAACACATACATCACCAAACAGTTCCTTACAGATTAAGCCTTATATTATTTGCAAGTGTCAACAAGAAGACATGCAAGAGAAAAAAGAACAGAGCATTGTTTAACAGGGGGAACATGCAAAAAGGCCCGGCCTCCAGAAGTATTGTAACATTCAGCTCAGTTCTTACCAGTGGCTCTGCGGAGTGATGGCTTCTGTGCTTCTGTTTGTTCTGATGATGATGTGTTGCTCTCTAAGGATCTCTTTAAAGAAATATATACCTATTTTAGTTCATATGTTTAACAGGGGGTCGTCCAGGGAGTCTGACAAAAACATTGTCAACCAAAACTGTTGTTCAGCTAAATATTCATCCTGCATTACAAATTCTTAAAGTTAAAATGTACATATTGTAGCATGCATATGATGCCTTTACTATATTTAATAGGAGTCCCCGGTCTGTATTGCTGTACCCACAAGGGCACCTTGGAAAGACCCCTGTATTAAAGTCTGTTCACAACTATAAAGATGTCTACAACAATACCATATTAGCAAACACAACAGCGGACTATTAAAGCATTAAAGATTCTAAATGGATGTCATGTTTTTTTTCATTTATCTGCTGTGCGAATCTAGATCTTCATAGTTATTGATATCACACTTGGTGTGAACAGGCCTTTAGAGTTTAGACTGAAAGAATCAATTGAGTTTAACATCGAGATTAAATACAAAGGCAGTGAGAATTTGTGTTACATGCTTATGTAATACTAACCCTTTTAATTAGTTGACTAATTAAGCGTAGGCGAAAAATGTAAAGTCTATCCTTCAACTACCTTCATTTGTTCTCATATAGGCTATCAGATTAATTAAGACCTCCAAGAACTAATTTATCCAGAGACCCAGAAGCCGGACGCCACAGGGCAAATCTGAAATTCCAATCAAAGTCTTCATCTAATAATAAATCATTGTTCGCTTGTACAGAACCTGGAAGCATGTGCTGCACATAGCATGGATAAGAGATTATTATTACCGCCGGAGGGGGTACATGAGAGCGATTAGCGATTCACTTCACTTCAGAACTAAATCATTTTCTTATCTGACCGAAACCGTCTCTATTCTGCGCGCTTTTCCCCATCACACCTGATATCTGAGAGTTCAATAATTTTATGTAGCTTACGAGGCTGCAAGGGAGATGTATTCTGACATAATGAACGGGGCCAGTGTGTCTCAGTGAATAGCGGCTCTGGGGAACAGCTTTACCAATCCTGAGCGCCCAGCGGACACCTGAAACCGCTTTACTGCCTCCGAAATGACGGCTTTTGTCCCTAAGAGCTCAACAAAGCCAGCACTGGGGGATGTGTTTTCAGTGTGCAAATTAAACAATGAATTTCAGGAGGGGGGCAGCTTCTTTTAAAAGAAAATTTGCAAGGAATTTCTCAGGGCGCAATCACCTTGGGCACCTGATGCAATTTAACAAATTCAATAAAAGTAGCCTTCTTTTAAACAAACAAACCAAAAACACTAATTGTATATTAGTATATTGATAGGCCTCTAATCTATAATAGAAACAGTTTGACAGTAGATATTTATATTCTATTTCTGTCAATGCCAAACATGCCAAAAACCAAAATGTTTTTATTTTAGTTTTCGCCGTAATAATGTACCCTGACGAACCTGTAGCCTGGCTAGTTCCTAAAACGCCTGAAGCCCCTGTAGATGTTTCCATTCTGGCCCTTCATAACCCAGAGGTTCAAGTCTTATTTAGGGGCCAATTCAGGGGTTCAAGGGTTATTTAGGGGGTCAGGCTCCCAATTCCACACAGAATTTGCATTTCTCTTGAGCACATGGCATGAATGAATCGGTGGCAATAAAGACTAACCCCATTGTTGTTCAAATCATAGGCTCTGGAAAAATTTTTTGATTCACTGAGCAAGAGGAGGAACTGTAACATTTTATTGTAACTACAACAATTATTTTCATAATTTTCATATTTTGTAATTTATACCACCCTTATTTTTAGCATAGCTACTATTCCACTTCAATTAGATCCTGTTCGTTCAGGCAGGCTATTCTCGCCGTAACTTGTTCACTCCACGTCCAAACTCGCTTTTATCATAGATCAAAAAAACACACCTTTTGCAAACACCTTGTTTTTCTGTAATGTTATGCATTTAACCTCGTGGCATTGCATTTAGCACAGGTTTCTGGTGCGCTCTCTCAATGCATCGCTTCAGCTCTCCTACCTGCTCCGTTTGGGAAGCGGGATCCCATTTCTCCAGCATTATCCTGCTGCTCTCGCTGCTGCTGGGACACACAGAGAACAAGGAGCGGTTTGTTCCTCACACACAGCTAATCAGCACTTGTGTTAGACAGAAAAGCCAGAGACTCACAGGCGTTTCGACTGAGCTTTGTCAGCCTGTTTCACAACTATACAGACCTCAAGACCTTTCATGTGATTTCATCAAACATGCGTAAAATTAGCGCGAGTTAAGTGTAGAGTCAGGATGTCAACATTTTAAAGATGCTTCAAATCTGCAAATAATGCTTATTTTTTACCAGTAAACAGATGTAGATTATAAAACAAAACAAAAAAATCCTTTGTAAAAAAAACAAAAATACATAAAAAAAATTGAATGCATGATGCATATCGGATAGACACATAAATGCAAATACTCACTTTTCAAAATCATGCTGGTGTGTTAAATTCTGACTTTCATTAGCCCACGTGATATGTGCTGAAAATAAACGAAAAACAATCACATTATGCACTTTTAGTTCATTATTAGTTTTTTTTTCTCACATGTAGAAAGCCAACATCTGCATCAAAAATTTAAAACTTGTGTGTTCTCATATATATATACATAATTATACATTATATTTTAAGTTTTTAAAAAACATATCAAATTAAGAATATTTCTATTGTAGTAAATTTTTTTCGTACAATAAAATTACAAATTCACTAACTTTTCTTAAAATAGGAAGACAAAATAAACAGAACATTTTTCTATTCGCTTAAATTTCAGATAAGAAATTATTATTCAATACAACTATTTCCTTGACAATAATATATAACTTAATTGTACAATTTAACCAATGCATTTTCCCTCTAGACAATAATCAGTTAATCTGAAAAAAACAACAACACATCAGTACATCGTCATGCTGCTTACCTTGATATATTAGGATAAAGAATAATAAATAGAGTAAAAAAAGTTTCTTTCCGGGAGTTAAAATAGGATCCATCCGTGACTCATATGAATCACTTGAAATGGAATGATATTCTCCCCTCTCAGTCTTCCGCCGATGAACACTACCGACGCATGTTCCCGTCTGTCTGCAGCCGCTCCTCGCGCGCATCTCAGGTGCTGAGGATAACACCAGTCTCGCGCTCGTCCGTCATTAGCATAATATATGCTAATGACCAGTACTAATGCATGCCCACAACCACGGTGAGAACGAGACAAATACATTTCTATTTCCTTTTTTTCTGTTATTTTTTTCATGATACAGTGAAAATGAAAATAATTTCGATCCAAGTGCTGAAGATGAGTCCTCAGAAACCGTTAATGAATGTTTTAATAGATTCATTTTCACATATAAATAACATTCATCCTTATGTTGGAGCAAAACCGTTTTGTTTCATTTCTTCTGGAACACAAGAGAAGATGAGAACTTGGATGGAGGTCATGATTGACTTTAATTATATGAAGAAAAAAAAGTGGAAGGTAACTGAGGTTTAACTTTGCCTAATATAGAACATACTTGCTATCAAGGATGTGAAAGTAATGGACAGATTTCACTCAAGATGTGAAAAGGGGAGCTGTCTGGCATCAGAACAGTGTCGCAAAATAAAATGTGCATATTTAAACGTCTCGGTTACGTATTGTAACCCTCGTTCCCTGAAGAAGGGAATGGAGACGTCACTTCGGTGCCCGACGAACAGGAATCTCGCTTTGAGATGGCAAACCTACTCTGCGTTTATATAAACATGCCAATGAAATTGGCATATGCTGATTAATATCCAGCTGCACCTAATTGCAGCGCGAGTATAAGTAGGTCAGCGGATTAAGCATTCATTAGCTTTTCGCTTCGGAGCCGAGCTACATGCAACAGTTCCTGAGAATTTCCTCTGCTTACCTCACACATTTGCATGGCACTACCAGCTTTTGTGATACGAGCAACTATCTTCCCTGTACGCTTCAGCCTTTCACAAAAGATGTCCTACCACCCATGCTTACTTGGCGCCAGCGGACTGCCTTACGCGCATGGGCCTCGAGCACGCTAGGGCAGCGTTCGTGGATTAGTTATGTTCAGCCCACCCAGCCCGCCCAGCCCACCAAGCCCGTCCGAAAGAGGAGATGGAAGAGGCCCTAGGACCTTCTTCTGCCAGAACGCAGGTAGGAGTTGCACCCACTCAGACCCCGCCTCGGACCTGCTTAGAGACGCCCGAGCCGGGTCCCTGCGTTCCCCCTCGCTGCCCCTTCACAGGCACCCCGGTTCTTAGATGCCTTGATAGGGCTCAGACCGTCTCGTTGGCTCATTCGGACCATTCGGCTCGGCTATGCGATTCAGTTCGCCCGGCGACCACCCAGGTTCAGCGGCATTCACTTCACGTCAGTGAATGCTACAAATACCCCTGTCCTGCGGGCAGAGATTGCTACACTCTTGGCGAAGAGAGCAATAGAGCCGGTCCCTCCAGCCGACATGAGGACAGGGTTTTACAGCCCATACTTCATAGTGCCCAAGAAAGGTGGCGGGTTACGACTGATCCTGAATCTGCGAGTCTTGAATCTAGCCCTTCACAGTCTTCCGTTCAAGAAGTTAACGCCAAAATGCATCTTCCCATGCATCCTTCCCCATGATTGGTTTGCAGCTATAGATCTGAATGACGCGTACTTTCATGTCTCAATCCTTCCACGCCACAGGCCATTTCTGAGGTTCGAAGGTCAGGCATATCATTACTCCCTGTCACCCCGTGTGTTTACCAAAGTAGCGGAGGCTGCCTTGACTCCGCTCAAGGAGAAAGGGTTTCGTATTCTCAACTACCTCGACGATTGGCTAATACTAGCACAATCCAGAGCTCAGTTGTGCGAACACAGGGACCTAGTGTTACAACACCTCAGCCTGTTGGGTCTTCGGGTCAACTGGGAGAAGAGCAAACTCTGTCCGATGCAGAGGATCTCTTTTCTCGGTATGGAGTTGGACTCGGTTGCACAAACGGCGCGCCTCACAGAGGAACACGCTCTTTCGGTGCTACACTGCTTGAATTAGTTCAAACGCAGAACAGCGGTTCCACTGAAACATTTTAAGAGGCTACTGTGGTGATTCCGCTGGGACTGCTCCATATGAGACCACCTCAGCAACGGGCATACAGTGTCAGGGGTGTGGACGGAACCCCATCTGCATTGGCACAACAATTGCCTTGAGCTGTTAGCAGTACGTCTAGCTCTGGTTCGTCTCAAGGAACACCTACAGGGCTGTCACGTGCTGGTCCGCATGGACAACACATCGGCTGTTGCGTACATCAACCATCAAGGTGGTCCGCGTTCCCGCGGTATGTCGCAGCTCGCCTGCCACCTCCTCCTATGGAGTCGGAAGCATGAGGTCGCTTCGCACCATTCATATTCTGGGTGTTTACAACCAGACAGCCCACGAGCTGTCTCAAGCAGCACTCCCCGGAGAATGGAGACTCCATCCCCTGTCGGTTCAGCTGATATGGGAGAAATTTGGAGTCGCCCAGGTAGACCTGTTCGCCTCCCCAGAAACCTCTCATTGCCAGTTGTTTTAGGCTCTGACCGAGGGAATCTTAGGCAGAGACACCCTGGCGCACAGCTGCCCGCAGGGACTACGCAAGTATGCATTCCCCCCAGCGAGCCTTCTAGCAAAGTTTTTGTGCAAGGTCAGGAAAGGAAGAGGAGCAAGTCCTGCTGGTGGCCCCCTATTGGCCCACCAGGACCTGGTTCCCCGAACTCATTCTCCTCGTGACAGCCCCTCCTTGGCCGAATCCTCTGAGGAAGGATCTTCTAAATCAGAGACTGGGCATATAAAGTCTATGTGGCTGGCATCGCTGCAAACCATGACCTTGTCCATGGCAGGTCCGTGGGTAAGCACGACCTGATCAACAGGTTCCTCAGGGGGCCAGGAGGTTAAATCCTCCACGGGCCCCACTGTACCCTCTTGGGACCTCTCTCTCATGCTAAGGGCACTGAGAGAGGGTCCCTTTGAGCCTTTGCCAGCAGTCGAGTTAAAGTTTTTATCAATGAAAAATCTTCTCCTGCTCGCATTGGCCTCCATCAAGAGGGTAGGGGACCTGCAGGCATTTTCGGTCGACGATTCATGCCTAGAGTTCGGGTCCGAGGATTCCCAGGTAACACTGAGGCCACGGCCCGGCTATGTGCCCAAGGTTCCTACCACTCTATTTAGAGATCAGGTGGTGAACTTCCAAGCGCTGCTCCCGGAGCACTCAGATGCTATGTAGACCGGACACGGAGCTTTAGGCCCTCAGACCAGCTCTTTGTCTGTCACGGTGGATGGCAGAAGGGGAATGCCGTCTCCAAGCAGAGGATGGCCCACTGGATAGTGGATACTATCACTCTGGCTTACCAAGCACAGGGTGTGCCCTGTCCCCTCAGAGTACGGGTTCACTCGACAAGAAGCGCAGCTTCGTCCTGGGCGTAAGCATGCAGCGCCTCGCTGGCAGACATCTGTAGAGCTGCGGGTTGGGCGACCCCTAACACGTTCGCTAGGTTCAATAACCTTTGTGTTGAACCAGTACCCTACCGAGTTCTCACCTCGAACAGAGCTGAAGAGCCGGAGTAGGACCTGTTCGGTCGGCTTGGCTACGTTATATCTCCAGAGAGTCCTTATCAGTAGGCCCTGTTGAGTTCCTCCGTTTCCCAACAGCAGCTGGATGTTGCGGAGCATCTGGCGCCAGGCCCTCGAAGCGATGTCTCCCTGAGAATGGCTAGAGGGCTGGGAGCCCTGAGTATTCCTTGAGAATTACTCGATTGCTCCTGCCTGCCTGTTGATCTGCTGAGAGTGTGCTGTGTTTGTAGCTCCATAGCTTTGTACTTCTATCT
>JAUCMU010000125.1:17155928-17169554 GCA_032275025.1 Enteromius treurensis
CTAAGCTACATACCTTCTATATACATATCAGAGAACAATTTAAAATATTCTCTCAATGCATTCTATGGCACCTTTAAGTAAAGATATTCACAATATATACATGTCAATTTTTGAGAAAGAAAAAAGGGTATAAGTGGGGTGAGTTTGTGTGGAAGTACATACTTGTCAAAACAGAGACGTTCAGTGGTTGTCCCAGAATGCCGCAGGCTAAACTATAAACACTGATCAGACAAAGGGTGCCAGGCTGCAAGCCTGAAATTGTGATGTTTTCAGATAAAGTCGTCAAATTCCTACTATTTTCTGTGCAGTTGGACACAAAAACCTGGTAGGAAATGCCTTTGTTGTACTGCTGAGGACGCAACCAGCTCAGCTCCACGGCAGAAACATTCAGAACATCAGAGGTTACAGAGGAAACTGGAAAAGGCTCTGGGAAACAAACATACAAGGGACTTTAAAACAGATGTGACAGCATGTTATATGTAGCAAAAATGTATTTAGTACTGTGTGTACTTACTACTGCAGGCGGTTATAAACTGGGGTTCAGACTTGGTGCTGCCAGCTGTCTGTGTGACAATGCTGATATTGTATTGACTGGCCGACTGCAGTGACAGTAGCTGTGCTGTGGTGTTACTCACAGTCTTCAGGTCAGCTGTGCCATTAGGATGTGTGAAGGTGAGCAGGTAGGAATAACCGGACTGCTGAAGATCAAGCTGCTGCCAGCTCAGAGTTATACTAGTCTCTGTATATCCAATCACTCTTACATCAGTTACAGCAGTAGGATCTGAAAACCATTCACAAAACACATACACGTGTTCTGTTCAAAAATGGACTGTACAGCAACAAGAGTCATATTCACTAAGTAATTTAATTAACTACCAGTGTAGCGTACAAGTTTCTTAAAGGGACAGTTCACCCAAAAATTAAAGTTGTGTTGTTATTTATGCACTTTTATGTCTTTTCAAACACATAAGACTTTTACTTTAATTATTTTTATATACTGTAATTTTTATCCATCAATAGCAAACAAAATTTTATACAATCATCATAAATCTAAACCGCTATGAATTAGTGGTTAATTAAAGTGTTCTGAAAGGACATGATCACTTTGACAGAATTAGTTTAGCCTATTATTCACATACATATCAAACATATATCAAATTTGATCAATAGAATCTGAACCACACTTGCTTGGCACGTGAGAGCCTAATTGGTTCACATGCATTAGTCCAGAACAACACTAAATTAAATCTGTTTACAGTTTTAAAAATACAGACGATATTAAAAATGTGAAAAGTTTTATTGGAGTTTCGAAGAGGATCTTATGCAGGACTGTCCAAACCTGTTCCTGGAGGGCTGGTGTCCTGCAGAGTTTAGCACCAAGGTACCTCAACACACCTGCATGGAAGTTTCTAACATGGCTAGTAAACATTTGATTTACTGCTTCAGGTGTGTTTGATTAGGGTTGTTGAGCTGTTCCAGGAAGGTTTTGGAGCCCGTAATTCACGACTCACAACTTTGTAGCTTTCCAGTCAAATCACGGCAAACTGCCTGAGCACAAGGAATTGTGGTAGCTAGATGTAAACAAGCCAGCGTGGGGCACCGTACAGGGCTTATGCTCATTTACAATAATTTCTCCTTCTTCCTTGCTAATCTGACGAAAAACCTTGCATAAGGTGAGAGAAGCTGTCATAACTTTTATTTTAGTGTACCACTTGCATTAACACCGCATCCTTAGGGACTGCCATTGTTGATGTTTCGTGGGCTATGTCACATCAAACCTCAAAACTGGGAGTACACAGATCTAGTACGAGTTCACGGATGGGAAGTCATGGGTTTGACTGCCGTTCCACTGCACTTTCACGGGTAGAAGTTTGGAAAAACATGGGTTACAGGTTGCCTGGAATGCGCCATAAACTCTGCAGGACACCGGCCCTCTGAGTTTGGACAGTCCTGATCTTATGAGTTTGAAATGACAGGTGAGTAAAAAAACTTTTTTCATCCTCCAAAGAACCGTGAATTTTAATTCAGTGACAAAAAGTCTGTATACAGGCATGACTTTCAATTTCACCAATGCAATATTACAGCCTTTTGGATTTTCAACCACTATATGAAATCATGGATAAAAATCTACAAATGTGCATTGCTTGTCGGTGCTGATGCCCTTGTAGGCAAACAAAAAGGCAACAAAACAAAACAAATGTGCATTGCTTACTTGTATACCCAGAGACATACTGAGGAGAGCTGAAATATCCCATTGCACCTACAGTCCTCACACTGATGTTGTACTGGACACCCGCACTGAGTCCTGTCAGAGAGCTGTAGTTTTGGCTGTAGTTCAGCATGCTGTTATTGTATGACAACTGGAAGTAGTGTGATACTGAGCTCATATTAGGTGGTCGAGCCCAGCTGATATTCAGCGAGTTTGTACTCTGCACTATCACAAACTCTCCTGGAGGAGTGGGCACTGAAATGACAACAATATAAATCACAGCTGTGATACACACACAGGCATAGAGCTCCACCTACAGGCCATCATGTGATATTCCCATATACACAAATGTTATAAAATGATCAAATATTTTAAAAGTTTGCAGCTGTAACACAAATGGTTATTATCTAATACCAAAAACTCAAATTTTGACTTTAAAATATCAAACTGTTAGTAACATGTTGTGCAAAAGTATCAGGAAACTTGCGCAATTTCTAAAAACTGCATAGTCCTGTAAAACGGTGCTATACCCTTTTCTTTATTTTCAGTGTAACATGTCTGTTTAAAATAGATTAGTCAGCTCTTTGTTCCCGAAAGCAAATGCTTTACTTCCTTTTCCCACATTCAAAGTGCATACAAAATATTACATGGTTACACAACAGTTGTTGTATTTGTGTGTAGGGCTTGTACATACATAATTCAAAGTGGGTGTTTGTTTTGGGATGTGTGAAGGGTCTTACAGGTGGCATTGGATACACTATCGCTGTCCTGTCTTGTGGGTCCGCTGATACTTGTGACAATGACTTTGAACTGAGTTCCAGGTAGCAGGTCTGAGAACACCACGGCTGTGGCATTCATTCGGTTTTCTGCCTTTAAAACAGTTCCGTTCAACAGGATTGTGACATTGTAGAGACTCACGGTGCCATCAGGCGCTCTCCACTCCACTCTCATACTCTGAGTAGTGCCAACCGCAGAAATATTGGATGCTTTACCAAGCGCTGTTAACACAAAATAAGACAGGAGGAATAACCATTCACATAACAACAGACAATTCTGTAACCAAGCTATTTAATACAAGAGCCATTAATGGACTGGAGTAGGGTAATTTGAGTAATATGTAAATGATAAATACCTGTAAATGCAGAGATGGCTACAGAATCAGAGCCCAAGCCATTTGCTACAGCTTGCACAGTAAAGGTGTAGTTGTTTCCAGGTATTAGGTTAGTGACATTTGCAGTCTCACCGGTACTCTGTATCCTTTGTTCACCATTTACACTCACGTTATACAGATATGAAGATTTGTAGTCAGTCTGACGAGACCATGAAAGATACATCTGAGTGGTGCCAACCGGAGATGCTATTAAATTAGTCACTGGCAGTGGATCTAAAAGAGAATGCATATAATCATATTCTGCACTTATTACATATTAATGTGTGTGAATTAAAGTAAATTGATAGATAAAATTGTAAATTATTTTGTCTAAAATGGAACAAATGCCACTGAATTTAGGCATCTCAGGATTGTAATATGTGAACCTGGATCACAAAGTCACTGGGGTTTATCTGTAGCAATAGCCAAAAATGCACTGTATGGGTCAAAACTACAGAGTAAAAAAGTAAAAATCATGTTCCATTAAGATATTTTGTACATTTCCTTCCGTAACTATATTAAAACTTGTTAAGTAGTATGCATGGCTAAGATTAGACAACATTAAAGATGATTTTGTCAGTATTTAGATTTGTTTTGCACTCTCAGATTTCAGATTTTTAAATAGTCTGCCAAATATTGTCCCGTCCTAACCATGCATCAGTGTGAAGCCTATTTATTTAACAGCTCATTTAATTTGAAAACTTTGGACTGATTTTGTGGTCCAGGGTCATATATGTAGTTAAAATAATTAATATTTATTTTATATTGCTATTGACAACTTTTCACTGTTAATACATTATTGATGTTTTTAAGATTTATCAATATCAATCTGGTCCTGTTCTCACTATTAACTACTTAACAAATTGGCTGTTTATCTGTACATATTTCTATTGTTCATTTGTATTGTACTACCTTACTAACTATTAATATGCAGCAAATTAGGAGTTTCAAATATTAAACATTTTACTGTATGACAGTACATCTACAGTTTAGAGAGAGATGTGTAGTATTTACACTCACTGGTATTACACTGTATGAGCTGAGAGGGTCCAGGTATGTTGGCAGCTATTATGAGTGCTCTGACGGTACAATTATACTGAGTCCCAGGCTGCAACGAAGTAATCTGATAATTGTTGGATGTGGTACTGAAAGTCTGATCGGGTGAAGTGATGTTGATACTATAGGAGAACAGGCTGATGGTCCAATCAGGAGGGACCCAGGTCAGATTGACTGAATTGGTGCTCACAGCAGGAACGGACAGATTTTGCACTGCATTAGGAGCTGTGGGAACACAAGCATGTTAATGCAACTATCCTCACCTGTAAAAATATAGAGTAAATCTAACTGTATATTAGTAAACAGCAATTATCAATATCAACAGCTTCGGTTAAATGCATGCTAGCTGTATGCTTTACAGTACCTGTATATGCAGAGAGGTTTACATATAAACTCCTGAGTTGTTTTACTCCTACAGTGACCAGAGTGATCTTGTACTGACTGCCGGTTAATAAATTTGTGAGCATTGAATTTGAAGAGTTGGTTTGAATTGAAGTTAGGTTGACCCCTGGCTGGTTAGATCTATATGACACTTCATACGACACATTGACTCCATCCATTGATAAGGGTTTCGACCAGAGCAAAGAAATAGACACATTTGTCTGTTCACTCACTCGGACAGCTTCCGGTGGGTTAGGATCTAAAGGGAAAGATCACACACAAACACATGATGGTTCTGCAGATGTAGGGTTGTGTTTGATGTTATGGTGAGAGATTGAGAGTGTGAAGCGTTTCTGACTCACTCGTGGCAGCCAGCACTATGTTAGAGCTGTTACTCAGGACTCCACTGATGGTGGTCACTGTGAGATTGTAAAGACGTCCTGCCATGAGGTTACTGATGACTGAAGAGTTGATGGGAGGGTTATAGGTGAGGGATGTGTTCAGTTCAGCACCAGATACGGTTACCACATACGAGTCCACATGACCAAGAGGGACTGCCCAGCCCACTGTCAAACTACTGTTACTGGAACTCAGCATAGTGATGTTCTCCACTTGTGCTGGACCTACACAAAGATAATCAGACTTTCATTAATATACATACAAATATTTTTTTCTTTTCTAAATAAAGGCTGTATGAATTGATCAACAGTAAAACATTTCTAATGTTAAAAAACAGTGATTTCTTTCACCTTTATATGCATCACACTTTCCACAACAAAATTAAGCATTACAATTCATTTCAAAAAGTTGAAAAGAAATTTCTTGAGCACAAAATTAGAAAATTCGAATAATTTACCACGTGAGGATCATGTGAGACTGAAAGAATTAAGCTTTGCTATTATATGAATCAATATATTTCTGTCAGGACCATTAGTATACAGTTCGGTTTTGGCGGTATGGTCTTGTTCCAGGCAAAAACTCATCCATGCAGCCTGCCATGAATGAGCAGTGTCTGCAGCAATATTGACCCACAAGGGTAAACAGAACAGAATAAAGCAGATATCATTAATGTACTTTTAAAAAGTCAAGTCCTGACTGTGGCAAAAGGAGGAGCTGGGGATGGAGAAGGGTTATTTTCTCCTGAGCAAGCAAAACAACTGCTGAATAACACTGAATAGAGCTTATATAGGAATGGCGTGATAGGTGTCATATTCCTATAGACAGATGTGATCAGCTGAGAGTCAGCCGATGAAGATTGACTCACATGACCTGCTAGAACTAACATTATATTTATAATTTTTAAATAGGCATGTAACAATACTGGTATCGAGTAACGAACGGTTCATGGGAATTTTCCAAATCGGGCAACACCACCAACCCTTTTAGTCAAGTCAAATCACTTTTATTTATATAGCGCTTTTAACAATACAAATTTTAGCAAAGCACTGAACATTACCAAGTAGAAGAACGGAGTGATGGTGATTTTAGCCCCCTCTGTGTCCATCACCCCGTGGATTCACCTTTTTACAGGGAGTACATTTTCATTATTTTACTTATCATGGAATGTGAAAAGTTAGAGTAGAGTAGAGTAATGTTAGAGTAGAGAAGTTTATCGCAGTGCCATTGTGAATTTTTGGCCTTAATAATCTAATATCATGACAGCCCGAAGGCTAATATATAAAAACTATGTGTGTAAAATATGTATAAACTTTTTTTTTAAATGTTTTTTGCAGTCCCTGAACAAATTTGTGGATGCACACCATGCTGTGTTCGTTATCCCAGCTGATGACAATCAGGAAATTACATCGCTCCCTTTGACAAGAGCATTCCAAAAGACTACTTGATGGCACACTTGTGCTCTGCTCACTCCAAAGTCCCCATTAACAAGGGGATAGGGAGGATCACTTTGATTTGGAAAACGCCCGTCAACTGGTACTCGATATCAGTAATGTTACATGCCTATTTTAAAATATATTCAAATATAAGACAGTCTTTGAAGGTTAATGATATTTCACAATATTAGTTTTACTGTATTTTGATCAAGAAAATGCAGCCTAGGTGAAGATAATAAGTTTTACTGATTCCAAACTTTGGAACGGTAGGTAAACACACACAAACCTTTGATTCACTTCACAACACAATAAAGACATCTTAAAACTCCCTGTTCTCTTCTGCCTTTAGTAACAACTTACTTGTGTTTTGGGAAATTGCAGCAGCACGCCCCTCAGTGCGGTTATCAGAGGCCACTGAGGTGACGCTGAAGGTGTATTTGGTGCCGGGTGCAAGTTGTGAGATTAGCATGGAGGTTTGATTAGTCGTGAGTGAGTTTACACCCCAAGATACTTTATAATACAGGCTGATGCCATTTGGAGGTGTCCAGTCCAGGTTCACTGAGCTTACAGTGATGGAGGGCACAGACAGGTTACTAACAGGCTCAGGGCCTGTCAGTGCAAGAGAGTGAACATGGACATGCGTGAGTGTAAGAAAGTGGACATGTACAACCAAAAATGAAAGTCTGTCATTATTTACTTACTCCCATTAAACGATGTTTAGCAAAACATTTATGCTGCTTTTTGCTGTACAGAGAAAGCGGATAGTTAAAAAAAGCGGACAAGCTCCAAAAAGGAAAAGGCAACTGAGGGAAAAAATGAAACATTTCTAAAGTTTTGGTTGCTTCCTCACAAAAAGCTATCATAAAGCGCTTTTCCACTGCTTGCTACAGCACGGCTCTATTCGGCTCGGATTGTGTTTCCACTGCAGTTTAGTACCGCTTTAGAGTGGGCGGGATTGTTCACGTGTCGTTATAGTTGCGCCGCCTCTACTGCCGTGACATCCTCGTAAACGCGCCACAAACAAACACACAACAATGGAGTGTTTTTCATTCCGCGTCGCCCCATCAAGCTCTCGCGGGATCCGCTCCTCGGTATCAACGAGAGGAACGTCTGTACTTAATACAAATTTGGTTAATACAAAAAGAATGCGTTGCGAAAAAGAGAAAGTTGCGTCCGATCCTTCGCTGGCTTTGCTGATTTAAATCTAGCGGGTCTGTTGTGTCTTGTTTTGCAAGTTCTGTGACCAGTAAGTTTGGACAGTTGCCCTCACTGATCTTACAGGTGGGTCTGACAGGCTAGATGCCAGCCATCCTCTTTCGAGAAAGGATGTAATGCTGGTGGCAGTTTTGTGTGGAAGGTTTGGGGTGCTGTTCATCTTGTGCGGTGACTCTGGCTGAGGTTAAACTGCCATCTTGTCTGCCAACTCTGATTGAAACCAGGTGACCAACTTGTAAAGTTGTTCAGGCATGGCAGCCATCTTGTCTGCTGACTCTGGTAAAGGTATGGTAACCATCTTGTCTGTTGGATCTGGCTCTGGCAGGGTGGCCATCTTGTCTGCTGACTTCGGCTGAGGCAGGCTGGCCATCTTATGTAGAGGTTCAGATGTGTCAGCCATCTTGTGCAAAGGTTCAGATGTGTCACAATTGCGTTCCACTTTCCTGATTCCCACGGTAGACGAGGAGCTCACACATAACAGAGCAAAATCTAGGAACTCTGCAAGAGAAAGTGTGGTGCCTCGTGTCTCAGCTGCGAGTGTAAAGGTTGGTTCACACCATTGCAGAAAATCTTGAATAAGATGAATTCTCAGCGATATATAGAAGGTCCCAAACATGATCTTCCAGACAGTGAGAGTCCTGTTTGAGTGCAAACAGCATCTAAGTAGGGGTCATACTGTACCTGGCAGTAGACTAAGAAAGCCGCTGGATCCTGTATTGGCGAGGTCTTCTGTAACAAGGGAGACGGGGACGCGCGGATTGCCATACAGGCAGAGTCAGAAACACAGGCAAAACGGAAAACAATGTGGGTTAGGCAAAATCTCGGTCAATAAACAAGGCAATGGCCAGGCTAAGCAGCGAACAATCAATATCCAGAAACGCAATCCAAGGTCAAAACACAGAAAACAAACAAGGGAATAACGCTCAGAAAAGAAACACAGGGGAATTCAAAACCTCGTGTTTGAACTGTTGTAAATGTGCCAGTTAAATAGTGTGTGAGAGTGGGTGTGGTGATGAACAACAGCTGTGGGTGATAATTACTGAATGTGAACAGGTGTAGGTGTGCAGTGCATGATGGGATGTTGAGTCCAGGGGAGGAGAAGTGATGCAAGTGCCCTCAAACTCCACAGGAGGCCACTCATGACACAGTTTTACAGTATAAAACTGTAATTTACAAATGAGAAAATCTGAATATAAACCAGTAAATGCAATAACACACACTGCTATTAAAACCTGTTTTGTACCTTTAACATGTTGACAACCACCATAATAATGGTGGTAAAAGAGAAAGCCACATGAAGACTCGAAACTATCAGTTTACAGCTTTTTTTTTTTTTTTTTTTACTGTAAATGAAACATTGATTTGTTTACTTCTAAAAAACTGTACAATTACCTGCATTTTACTGTAAAATTACATTAAATGTCTGGTTAGATGTCAGTTTTTCCCTGTATATAATACGGGAACTTACAGTTAATTGTTTTCCCGTAACGTTTTTACAAGATTTTACAGTAAAAATTACGCATATATTTTACAGTGTGGCACACATGAAATATCTTTCAAATGCTATATAAACATATTGTAGAACTGGTGCCTCCACTGTGCGGTTAAATAATAGTCGTAGCTCATACAAAGCAACAAAACATTCAACCTTCAGCCTGCAATTTATTTACAGTTTAAGTGCTGTTTTCCTGAAATTCCTTTTGCTAGATGACTGTAGCCTAGACGGGGCTTTGGGGGTGGAATCTGCTTTCTTAATTTGACATGGATGGATGTTTGCTTTTTATTTCTGAGAATTACTCAGTGTTCAAGCCAAGCAGCATATTTTACAATTTTAAAGTCTGCAAAGATTCACAGAAATCACAACTATAAGTGCATAAGATGCACTGATACTGATTTGTTCAATGTCATCAAGTTATTTTAAGGGTTACTTAAAGTTTTCTGATCTCAGAAGTCACAGGGCACAAGTCAAGAGGTAGAAGTCAAGTCACACTATTAGTACATAATAATTATTATCGTCAGACTTGTTCATTTATTAAATCAACATTCACAATTTGCCAAAAGGTTCATAACATTATCTGAATAAATTCTAACAATCCATTACAATCCAGAGTTGAATCATTGTTAAAAATAAATTTCTCAACAACAATCAAATGAAGAAGAATATGGAGAATTTTTTTTTGAGGGATCTTGCTAAAGATTCAAAAGTCACTTTTATTATTTTTTTTTTATTATTTGATTTTATCTTAAAAGAAAAAAAAAAAATACTGTTTATTCAATTAAAAAAATGTTCAAGAAATTGTTGGAGGTTTATAAATCTGTTGTTTGCACTACTGACGCACATCCCGATAAACAAAATGTTCTGTAAAAGGTGGTCGGGTACAATTTAAATTATTTACAGCATACAGATTTCTGAAAAAGCATTTATTTATGGCAAACATACAAATTTTAAAACTAAAAGACATTTCCCCTTTGACTCTCCACCACATCTAAACCACTCTAAAGATGTTTGAGATGACTAAGTTTAGCAAGGTTGGGGAGTTAATGCAGAACTGAACCTTCATGAGGAAAGTCTGTGGGCAATCAGTAGACAGAACATTTGATGTGAAAGGCATTAAGATTCAGTGCAATTTGCATAATGCCTTTAGGTCCACCATAGACATTAATTACATTGATAATGCATTCATTTTTCACTTTGCATACCACTCCAGTCGTTAAGCACTTCCCTGTCTTACTCAAAGGTCAGTTTTAATCACCGACTATGCTAAAACAGATGTTTTATTACAGCCCCTCATTATGCTTTGTTCAAATTAGGGTATATGATCACTGAGAACTCATTCAGCTCTGCCCGGCCCATCTCATAACCTTGACTGAAGGATGTTCTCACCTGTCAACCGAGAATGTCTAAGCTTTTGTTTTAGAATGCAGTAAGCATGCTTGGGTTTGTCAAATGTTTAATTTTCTCACACAAACATTGCGTAATAACCAAGCCGCTTTGTGTCACAAACAAGTGTGCAATTGCAAAAATGAAAATCCAATAAAATAAATGAAATGAATGAAATAAATTAAAAGTTGACTACAGTCTCTTAGCTTAATGAAAAGAACAACAGGTGTGCTTAATATTTAAAGACTTTTGCAGATTTAGTAATGCTCAAAAGTGGTTCGGTTTTTCACATCGGAAGTAATAATTGAGGTACGGGTTACTGAGTGCGACAACTTCTGTATAACTACATCAAAAGTACGAATGCGCTAAAAGTGCTTTGCTGTAATGTCTATTTCACATGAGGATGGTGTGACAAAGAGAGTCGGTCCAAAATTGCACCACCAGTCATTTTCATTAACAACCTCGTTTTAATTAAACATTGATTACCTGCTAATTAGTCTAATGATCGTCCCCAGATGAGGGAGACCAGGTACAGAAAGTGACAGAGGAGAAAAATGAAGGATCTGAAGCAAATGAAAATTGTATTTGAGATCCCCGAGGGCTCACTGTTTTGTGATTATTTTTGCTTTTATAAATGAGGCCTTCACCATGCATTTCTCTAATTTATGTTTGTCTGATGGCTCCCATATGACTGATGCATAGAAGATTGAGTATGTGCACATTTTCATCAAATTTGGGAAATTTCCTGCCACTGGAAAGCAATAAATAAATTCAAAAAAAGCCTGTGTCTGGCACACATGCAAATTAATCTCCATTGTGATAACAGAGAAATGTGGTAGTTGGGGCAAAGCTACTTCGCAGCCCGTAATAGCTCTGCATCGAACATCCCGCAGCGGAAATCTCGAAACCAGACCTCTGGATTTATCAGGTACATCCTCCATCTCCTCAGCACAATCACGCTGCTTCATCACTCCAGGCGACGGTTTACATCATGGTGTGCACATGGCAATAACAGCGCGAGAGAAGGTGAAAACCCCAGCCGATCCTTATTTCTCATTCTGTCTCGTTCACCTTTACCTATTTATCAGTAAACTGACAACAACGCTTTCAAAGTTGCGTAAATAGCGAGAGAAACTCGGTGACGTGTGTCCCTATAAGCGCAGCCTAAACCGTGGCTTGCGTCTGCTGTCGTGCGCAGTGTGGGGTTCGCTCATAAATAAAATAAATAAATAAGCCGGTGGATGAATAAATAAATGTTTTTGCGAAAGCCCCGTGATGAATAATGAATGTGTCATTCTTCGCTCCATTATTCTTGTTTGCTTTGATACAGGCTTTCTTGTTTCTCAGTCACAAGAATATTTCATCGCATCAAATACCCCTCCAGTGCTGACTGTCAGCATTAATGCACAAGTGTATGATTTAAATGTTTTATACTGCCTTTGTTCTCCGGCATAGTTGATTCATTAGATAACCCACAACTGCCAGACCTTAAAGACGCAGTTCAAATGAAAAGCATAAAAAGGAGAACTGCAGGCCGACAAAACAGTGGCTTGATTAAGGCAAACTGAGCTACTGATATTGACAGCGGTGACCTGGAAAGCGAAGGGAAAAAAGTATCAAATCTTCACCAATAATATATGGGTTGTTTACCAAGAAAAAAACTGAAATGGTCATAATTTGCACACCCTCGTGCCGTTTCAAAGCTGGACGATTTATGCATAGATGCAAAAAGGAAACTTTTTCTTGGCATGCCAGCCACTTCTGTACACGCAATAAACAGGAGCCTTTTAAGCTTTAAGACAAATGTAATTGCCTTTCAAAAATATAGCTACAGAAATTTAAAATGTTATTCACTGAAAATCTTGACATATGCACTATTTCTGCTAAGCACATTCATAAGAGAAATGAAGATATCTGATGCATGCAATGATTCTTTTCAATGAATCAATTAGGACATATATTCATAAGGATTTATTCACAAATTAGACATAGCCAGCTCTCAAGTTCAATCCACTAACTTAAAGATTCAGTCACAATAGCTACAATCTCTCCTGAAGAGAATGATTATCAGAGAAAAAGGCTTCTGATACGAATCAGAATAAAATCACCTATTTTCAGTAATTGTGATAGTTCACCTAAAAATCCAAATTCTCATAATTTGCACAAACCTAGCACCCTTTTCAAATCGGTATGACTTATTTTTCCGATGTAACACAAAAAGAGACATTTTGATTAGCATGCTGGTCACTTTCGTGCATGCAATTACCACGAAAGGGGCCTGAAGCTTCTTAGCTTCAAAATGGATACAAATGCAAATGCCATAACATAAGCACCCTATGAGAAAAAAAAGACTGACTTTTAAATTGTTACTCATGAGTTCTTAAGTAGTTGAGTTCATAAGTTCATAAGTAGTTAAGTTCATCAGTAGCGGATTAGAGAAGCAGTGCTGTCTGAACAAATAATTTGAGTCGTATCTTTTCAATGAATCACTTAAAGCAACACTCCACTTTTTTTTTTTTTTTGAAAATAGGCTCATTGTCGATATCCCCCTAGAGTTTTTAACCACTATAACCGAATCTTTTAGTTAGCGGACTAAACTTGAGAATTGTTTGTTTTAATTTGTGAATGAATGATTCTGAACTACTTTAATAGGTTCATTGTCTAACTCCTCCAGAACTAAACGGTTGAGTTTAATCTTGGTTTATGGAACAGGCCCCTGAATGGATTCAAAAATGGTAGAGTACTGTATAAGCCAGGCTTATTTCAGTTAGTCTGACTTATTGCCAGTTAATTTGTATTAAAATTAGTCAGACTATCTGCCATATCTGGGGCAGTCGTGGCCTAATGGATAGGGAGTTGGGCTTGTAACCCAAAGGTCGCAGGTTCGAGGCCCAGGTCCGGC
>JAUCMU010000125.1:17169654-17190894 GCA_032275025.1 Enteromius treurensis
TTTTCTTAATGCCTGTTGAACATAACAGAGACATTTTATGATTATTACAATAAATTTCTTACATACGGCTCCTTTAACCATGGTATTTGTACAACTGTGGTTATACAAATGTTAATTAATACCGCAAAAAACATAGTTAATTTATTGTATTTAAGTGGGGTATTTTTGTTGTGGTGTGGGCTACTTGAGCGTTTCTTTATTTGTTTGTGTTGTGAGCATTTGTAGCACACGTGCTGTCAAACTACTAATATTTTCTGAAGTTGTAGTGAGCTGAACTCTCTTGGCCATGTATTAATTGTGGTTACAATTATTAATGAAAATGTACAATGTATTTTAAGGAATATTAAATGCATTAAAACTACTTTTTATTACTGCACACAGCATCACATACTGCATGTTTTTTTTTAAATTATTATTATTCATGTTTTGCTTACATTAAACAAAAAACTCTACTCTTTAAAAGGATGGTGTTGTTTCAGCTGTCTAAAACACATCATATCTTTTCATTTTAAGTTAATTTGATACATTAAAAAGTAAAACGATCTTTTGTTGTTGATTGTGGTTGGCTTGGACTTACGGAGAGTAAAAGACTGACTGTTTTGAGGAAACTGGCCTGTCCAGTTCACATACACTGAGGTGGAGTTGAGCTGCGTGATAGCCAGATTGCTGGAATAGTCTGTTGTGCAAGTAGAGAAATATTGAGAATGTGAGTGACTGAAAGAATGAGAAAAGTGCATGAGAGATTGATGTGATGAATGTGAAAATGGCAGAAATATTATTTTCCAGGCAACAGTGGCTTTAACGCTCAAAGCCATTAGCAGAAGTGGTAAAGACTTACTGGTGGAGATGTTTGTGCAGCACACATCTAAACAGTTGATCTTGATGTAATATGTGTTTCCAGGCAGCAGTCCAGTCACTGTGATGCTATTCGGAGTGCTAGTAAAGCTGGCATTCTGCACACTACAGGAGGAGTTGTCTCCTACAAACATAGTGATGTCTGAGGTTGTGGGGCTTGTCTTATATTGGCACAGTGAACCTAAATAAAGACACAAAACCAACACACAGGTAAATATCCAATGTTATATGATTATGCAAATTAAATCAGGTGATTTAAGTTTAAAAGCACTAAATCATTAATACAGACTGCGCAAATAACAGGAAAAGTTAGTTCAGAGATGATTATACTTACAGTTAGAGTGCCCACGAGGGATCTGGGGAGGAAAACAACAACATAACTTACAGATGTATTACTGTTTCATTTTACTTGCTGATTACAGTAGCTGCACATGAATCCACAGCAGTAACATGTTTTAAACTACACATAAAGCACAACGTCTTTGACAACTTCCACTGTTTCTGATGTAGATCTATTATCTGCACAACACTGACGTCAGAGGAGCTCTATATAAAAAAAGAGGAAGTATACACAGCGTAGTATAACATTAATTAAAAAAAGTGAAGTTAACTATGCAGTATGTAACTATACATACATTGAGCCGGATGGATGACAGTTCTCTTTACCTGTATTGAAATTGTTCAGAATTATTCTAAAATGTGGAGAATAGTAATAAAGATGAGTAGATGTAAAGTATATAGCATAATATTTGTAAAAAAAATTCATTACGCTGCCCTTTCGTAGCTCTTCTAAGTCAACTTCTAAGTTTCTAAGTCTAAGTAACATACTCATTGACCTATTATGAAACTGACACCCTGGCTATGATTGGTTGCTTATCTGGGACATCTTCATTGTCAAATTTGTAAAGGAAATCGGATCTTTTTTCTAGCTTGAGCCACAACTTCTGTATTGGTAACAACAATACTTTCATGAAAACATTTTTTAACTCTGTTGTTAGATTCTAGGGACTAAGCAACTTGTGACAGTAAGAATGACATGAAAGAACACAAACAACACATAAAATGTCATCTAAATATCCTTTTTTTATAAACAAAATCGAAAACGTATTACAGTAATTAATACAGCCTCTTTGATTAATCCAGTCCTTATCTGAGGTCACACATGACTTAAAACAAGTGAGGCATGCCTGCTGACGCCACACATACAAATTTTTTATCAATGAGATGAAGACACATTGATACGATTTTTTTTTTTATTACAGTCATATTCTAGCATTAAAGCCATTACTACCAGTAAAACATAAACTGTAAATGATCAAAACCACAATTGGGAAAGAGTGGGGTAAGATGAGCCATTTTTTCTTATGTGGTGGTCTTCAAGATAAAGTAGGATGTTTACCATCATATTAAGCGATTAGAATGTATCCAAGACAAAAAGTTCAAAAAATATGGTTCAACAACAACAAAAAAGCTTAGAATAAGTTGATTCAAGTCAGTGGGTAACACAGAATCTGAATCAAACCCACATGACATTTTAAAGATAATTTACCCCTTTTAAAAATAATTTAATAATCAAATTTCCATTCATAAATAGTTGTGTTTCTTTCCTAAAAGTTAACTTTTAACCACATTAAAATACCAGTAGATTTGAACCTTTAACCTAAAGTTAAAAAATGCTGACTCAACGCACCCCACAGCATCTGCACTTTGCCCTAGCTACCATTTTGGAATAACCTAACTGCTTATTAATTCAAGCTAATATTTGGCTAAATTATTTGCATGGTATTATATGTTGCTAAATCCTCAAGATGCATCATTCACATTTTTAGACCTGGATAAAGACTGCTTTTGATGTAACATCCATAACATACATGCAGTATTCTTGATTTCATATCAAAGCCAAAACAACAGCCATTGCAGGAAGGAAATTTAGTTGCGCTTTAAGGAAGTTATTATGCAAACTAAAAATAATAATAGGAATTAGGAACTTATGTGCAAATAATATCTAACTGGCTGTTGAAATCAAATCATTAGTCTCATGTCTAGTGATGCATGTAAATCATACGCATCTCAAGCCAATGGACCATTTTCACATTTCCGAGTTCGTCATAGTTGGGTAAACTTCTATGAATGTCCAACAGAAACATCACGTGCAGTTCTCTATAACCAAGTTCTACTCTTCTGCTAAAAAAACTTCAACATAACAGAAACTTTCAAATGTCAAACTGAGCATTACACATTAACAGATGTTTCCCTTCACTCAAAAGCACAAAACGTAGCACTTCATTTCAATTTTTCCTCTCCATTTTCAGCCATATGCAAAGAAATAACAATCACCACCAAAATAAAATAAACAATTCTCTTCATTTGTTTTATTCATTTATAAGTTTAATCAGTTCCTCAATTAAAGTTTCCTTAAAAAAATAAGGAAAACATTTCTTGGTGTTTATTAGTGAAAAGGTCTCCAAATTTTCTATACAATACAGAACCACAATTTCTTTCATAAAACATACACACTATTATTAATTATCACCTTAATTTGTTTCAGTAAAAATTACAAGACCCATGATTCATTTAATCCGTGTGCCCTGACACCTGCAGCTTATAGCTGTACTAATGAAAATGACAGAAACTTTGAAATTAAAATAGCCTTTTTTTTCCCATTTGTATCTGATAGTTCTTACGCACTCATGTTTCTATGGACTCTTTTCTTATCTTCAGTCCTACAGATCAGCCCTTCCACTGCCCGCAGGAAAGAGGCTTTACCCAGAATGCCACTTCATTTCCGATGACTCTAGTTGGTCCAGATATTACACTATGTAATCAAACTAAAAGGAATAACTACTGTATGCTACAAAACAAATTTTGCACAACATACACAAAACAAAGATATATACAAGCCTTCCATGATATATATATATATAAAATTGTATATAAATATAAAAATATAAACCTTTATGACTGCTTTTGTTGTCCAGGGTGCCGTATTAAACCTGTTAGTCCATCTTCACAAAATTTTGACTGATGTGATTTCAGTTATACTACAATCATTTACAATATTTTTTTAAATGACAATTATTACTTTGGTTCAACTTTGTAAATGTGACCACACTAATCAAATTTAGATCTAATTTTGTTTGGCAATGCACAGCTGCAAACGTAGTTTCAAAAGTGAGTAGATAAAATAAATGCTTGCATGGGGAAGTTCAGTACCGAAAGCAGGCTGTGAAATTAGGTTTGTTAGGTTAAACATGTTTTAGCAATTTTCCTAGAGTCAAACTGAAATTGTTCTCTGAGAACATCCAATGCGTGTCACTTTTAAAAACCAAAGCCTCAAACTTCTTCATTTCAAATTGAGAGCTGTTTCAGCAACACACCCTTCTGCGTTAAACGACTGTTCCCAAATCAAGAGGGTCAGAAAGCTCAAAATACACATTGCACTGGGATCTGAGATCATTATCACATCTGTCTGTAGAAAATTAAGTGTAAACACTCCAGGGGTGTTATTAGAGTGCTCTTAAAAGAGGGTAGCATTACTATAATACACTAAAGCCTGTCACAATAAGAACACTGAAAAATCCAACACTAAACAAATAAAACAAAACTGTTTGTGATGTGTTTGTGCTTAAGTTCCACTTCACATTTGCATCACTACAGATTGTATAAAAGTCCTGCTCTTCCTATTGTGCTAGCCTATTAAATACATGCAAATACACAGCGACAGACACTGTATTTGCATGTTGCTGTTACTTCTCCATCTGGGCAATGTACAGATAAACCTACAATCTTTCCCCAGCCATGATGAAAGGCTACCTCACATAACACACCTCTGAGTGGGTGTTTTAAATTTTGGTGGGAGTATGCCTGAGAGAGAGGTACATGTACAATACGTTTGAACTTCTAAAAATAATTCTAAAGTTATGAATATAATAAGGGCGAGACATGACACTGTGTAGACAGGACAGGAAATGAGAAGCAGACTGACAACTACAAGAATGACAGCCTAAAATTGATTTGAAACCCCACCTAAGATTTTAACAGAAGAAATACAAGCAATATTCATCTGAGGAATAGCTGCACACAATACTTGTCACATAAAATACTGTCATAATTGTTATAATTAATTCTACATTGCCTTGTCTATTCTTTGCAAAAGTGCAGCATAATTCAACAGAGCAGCATTCTGACAATTCAACTGTAATGGCTTATTAGCATAAATGTTGCAATATCGGTTTATTCATGACTTGTGCAATTTTATGACGATTGACATTTCAAGTTTCAAGTAGCATTTCAACTAGCTGTGACATACAATAACCCATTGAATGTGAATGAATGGACCAAAATTTACATTGAACACAGAACTGTGTGAGTGTGTCTAATCTATTCCACCCAGGAATAGGCCAGAATCCTTCTACAAGTGGGCATTATATACAACTGGACACAAGCATATTTGGAAAGGCACAGAGATGAGCTTTATCTCACAGATGACTGAATTTCCAAACTTGGGGAAATGCACTACAGTTACAAACTTTAGAAGTAAGAAGTAAGTTGCGCAATTCAGGCAGAGCTTCTGTTTTATTTACTTTCTAATTTATATCAAGAAATGTACAGATATAGTAGTATAAAAAAATAAATATTTCATATTTTACATAAAAATATTGTAAAATTCACATCAAATTATTGTATGCCTGTGTTAAATAAAAAACCCTGTGGTTTCTAATGTATTAAAAAAACGTTGTCTTCAAAAGACAAAATGTGTGTGTGTGTGTGTGTGTGTAAATAAATTATAAGTGGTTTAGAAATAGATAAGCACATAATAAAACATTAGAGCATGTTTAAATTGTTAGCAGATTGTATAGTACTAGTTAACTTTTTTTTTTTAAATTGTCGTAGATACAACATGTGATATCCCAGGTAACAATTTTATGTTATAAAAACATTCCCATTAAGTTACGAAAATATTATTGTTTGAACGTTCTTGGACACTTTTTAGATGTTGTATTAACTTTCTTGTTTAGAACGTTTTAGTCTCTTGTTATATTAATGTTCCAAGAACGTTATTTAAAACGTTATAAAAAGTTCCATTTCCCATTATATTCATGTTCTAAGAACGTCTTCCTAACATTCCCAGTAAGTTATGAAAATGTTATTGTTGGAAACATTCAAAACTTCCAACTGTTGTATTAACGTTCTTGTTTGGTTATAAGAACGTTATTTAAAACATTTTAGAACATTTTAGTCTCTTGGTTATATTAATGTTCTAAGAACATTATTCAAAAGGTTATAAAACGTTCCATCCCACATTATATTAATGTTCTAAGAACATTCCACTAACAATGCAATGATAATGTTTTTTATGCACTGTAAAAAGCGATCAGTTTACTTTACTTTAAAGAATTGAGGAAACCCATTGTCTTGAAATTATTTATTTTACATTAAAGGTTAATATTTAATGTAAATATAAAAATATTAAAGGTTAATATTAAGTCAATATTTCAGTTCAAGTCATTTCATGATTGATTCAGTGATGTCATAATCATCCAGTTCAGTTCACTTCAGATAGTGTCTCTGCAATAAAGCCGTTAATACTTCCCAAAACTAACTGTCGAAAGGTGACAGAAATGGGGGAAAAAACCTTGGTAGAAAGCAGGCTCAGTCAGAGAGGCAGTTCTCCTCTGGCCAGATAAACCAACATGGTGTTTGTCATTGTTGTCTTTGCTCAGGTTTCATGCCAATGGCCATATAGTTAATGAGGACTTCATTGAGGATCTGTCTTTGGAGTTCTGTGCAGTATGAGGACCGAACCAAATATCCATGTTCTCCGTAAGAACCAGTTTGAAAAACTAATGTGCACCTCAGTGTCTGTAACACATGCACAAAGGAGCCACACGTTTAACCTTTTCATTGAACTTAACTTCACAAAAACCCAATCAAACTGATGTAAACAGAGCAGAAACAGATGTTTTTAGAATGTTCCATTAACAACTCAATGGTAACGTTTCTAATGCTAACGTTTTTGAAACGTTCCACCAACAACAGAATGGTAATGTTTTTATCCTAATGTTTTTTGAATGTTCCATTAACAACTCAATGGTAACGTTTCTAATGCTAATGTAAAAAAAAAAAAAAAGAAAAGTTTCACCAACAACACAATGATAATGTTTTTATCCTTACATTTTTAGAATGTTTGTCCATTGAATATTACGTTAAGGAAATGTTCTACAATGTTATGCAAGAACGTTTTTTGATAACTTTGAGAGAACCTTTAGAGAATGTTAGCCAAAGTTAGGAGAACGTTCCCTGTTAGCTGGGATTTTCCATGTACAGAGTAAGTCATGAAAACATGGTGATATGGTTCTATTTTTGAAGTCATATCCAAATATTAGGCTATTTGTTTGAAATGATCATAGTTAAAAATTCACTAATGCTTTTTATGTCTTTTATATCCTGTTGCTACCTCGAAACCACGTCATTAATTTAGTTAGTGATCTGTTTGATTCAGAAAAAGCAAGTTCAATTACAAATTTAACATTGTTATGATTTTAAATGGCTGACACAAAAGTATTAGCCACAACTTGACTGTGGAAATATTGTCAGGGCAAATTTAATGCTGTAAGTAAAATATATTTTTTTCAATGTAGTTTGCTTTTCAGTTATACATAATGCACACTAAAGTGTGTGTGTAAATATATAGTTTAATAAGTTTTGGCCTGATTGGAAAAGCTCTAGTACAGACGACAGAATACAGCAACATAAAGTTAGTATACGAGGAATTAGTTCCGCTTAAATAAAATGTTTTGTATTTATATTAAAACAAACCAACAAAAAACATGACATTCTCATTAACAACAATATTATGTTCAGCTCAATATTCCAGGTATAAATGTTTGATTCTTGAACAGAAATTTCATATACCTACTGAAACTAATACACTTACCCTCAGTTTCACAGACAAGGCTTAAGCTAGTCCCAAACTAAATTGCATGTTTGAGCAGTCTCGGATGAACATATCTTGCTCTGACATATCTTAAAACATGTCAGTGTCATTGTTCTGTGTTAAGATGCACACCCGTAATATTTTCTTAAAAGGCATTTTTGTAAAAGTTGCCTTAATATCTTAATTTAACTAATGCCTAGTCCTGGCTTAAGCTAAACCCCGTTTGTGAAACCAGGCCTGAACAATTAACAATAATACAATATTTGTTCTATGTCTACTTTTATTTATAAATTTTTAATTCATGTGTATAACTCAGCATGTATATAATACGAACGTCAAATTATTCATCCATACAGCCAAAGTGGCCTAGTACAGAACCATAAAATGTCTCTGTAAAAACACTTCTTCAAATAGCAACACCACCCACAAAAATGGTTATCACTATAGATGGCTGCAGTGATTAGAAATGAGAGAGGGAATGGTGGGGGTAAAAGGGTGGGGATCGAGACCATTTTCTTTTCCCTGTTCCGCAGCTCTACGTCACAGTTTCCCCTTTTCTCCTCTACTGCCCACAGCAGTTTATTCTTCCTAAATGGGCCAGGCATTATTTTCATGAGACATTCATGCAAAACACTGTACTTTCCTGATGGTGTTAATTGCTGCACATCAAGGATTAATGCCATTTGGCACGCACATTTGCACAAGAGGAGAGAACAGAGATGTTTCCTCTATATCAGGCAGTGGAATCATCATTTGGTTTCTTGTGAATCAGTGCAGGCCATTCCTTACAATAACAGGCCTTATCTAGGTTTGGACAAAACTGTCCATGACGTCTCCAACCAGTTACACCAGCAGCTAATGAGGTTATTGGTGCAAGTTTAACAAAGACACTGCTTCAAAGGTGATGGCTCTACTACACAACAATCCACAAGAAGGAAACTTACGTAAAACGTGATATCATATGACACTATCACTTCTACACATGAAGAAATTGGGGTCAGGATCCTGTATCTGGGTGAGGTTATTAAAATTAAGAGAGATGCTTATTCAGGAGGCTAAAGCACTGTCAGGACAAAACCTATCCCAAATATTCCGGCTGTCCGTCAATTTGCCAGTCTCAATCTGACACACCAACGCAAACCGAATGAGATGAGATGAACCCAAGAAATTTGCATAGATTAAAGTTGCACTTCTGGTTAAAGGGAACATAATGGAAAATGTTCGCACATACTTAATCAATAAACAACAATCAATAAAAGTCGCCAGATGCCAGGCATATTTTAAAAGTCATATTCATTAAGCTGATAGCGGGACATATAAGTTTACTAACATATTGTGCACAAATACTAGCTGTGCATGAGTTTTGGTTTTGGGGAAGAGTTTGTAAATAGGAACAGAAGTTATTAAAAACTTTCCATGAACTAAGACAAAATGTGTCAATTTGCCTTTATTTCCCTTTCAAATAAACTAAATATAATAGTGTTGTTCTTGTTATCGCATACAAAAGCATGTTAGCTCATACGTCATTTTGCAATATCATAGCTCCAAAACCAGTTTAAAATATAGTTTTTCTCAAAACCTAACTTCAGAAAACTGATGAGGTTCGGTCAAACAGGATGTCATGCAAGCATGATTAATTTTAGCAGACACGAAACTAGTAACTGCTACTGTAAAGGACCGGCTTTGAAAAAGAGAGACGAGCGCTGATCTAAACGCAAGCCTTTAACAAGACGAGAAGAAATAAAGAAAAATGGAGAGACGAGAGAAAAAAAAAAAGAACTTACCGAAACGAGCACAGCAAACAAGACAGTTGCACGGAAGACACTGGCTGGAAGTAAAAAATGTTGACCCATAGTGGCAAAAACACACAAGCCAAAAGATTTATGTCATTTCATAATTTGGTTAATTTCTCAGAGACTTTGTTATCTAGAAAAACTGTTTCGATGAAAACGCTGCTGATGTGCGATGCTGATCATTCATGCTTCAGGTGCTCCTGAACTTTTCTCAACTTGACTCTTTCTCTTCACTGAGTTGTGATAGGGGCGGGACGAAACGATTGGCACTGCCCCGTGCTTTTTCGGCTTTAACCAGACATTAACTTTTATAACAGCACCAGAGGACATTCACCCTTGATGAAATCCTGCTTCAGGCGTCAGCGCAGACCAGGAAGGCTGAAACTTCTCAAAAATGCATTCAGATGGAACCTAACAACAAAAGTGCTTATGTAGCTAACCTTTACTTTTCCTTCCAGTTTACCAAGAATGTGCAGAATTCAAATGTATTTAACCCTTGTTTCTATATCCCTTTGCCTAGTCAAGTTTTAATTTACATTTGTGCTTTTGGTACACGGAACATTTGAAATATGTTTTATCAGTTCCTGCATTCCCTGACAATGAGAAAAGACTATTGCTAGACCCATGATTTACTGTTTGAGCTAAACATGTAAATGCAAATTTGAGAGTGCTATATAAACTTATGAATATATTTTATTATATTATATAATATATTATATAATGTTCATACATATTTTATTATGCACATCATTAATTATCAAGAATATTTAAAGATATTAGAGAGCAATTGTTTTTGTCGCTAAGAATTGTTATCAAGTAATACTACCTTTGTTGTATCCATCACTATTAAATTACTTTTTGGCTTCCTTAAAAGCAAACAAACAATCCAAATACTTTATGGAACTGCAACTCTATAACCTCAAAAAATAATAACACAACAATAATCAGTCACTTGCAAAGTCATATGAAACATCAGTCGAAGAGTCTGTGATAAATTTACGTGACTGGTAAAGCCTAAGCCAGACACTAGCTGCTGATTAGAAAAGGGCACAACATCAGGGCTACAATGTCATAATACAAATTATTTTTTGTTTGCGATTTTGTAAACAACTAAAGAAATCAAATCTTGCTGCAGTAGCACCCTTCCACGACAGAATGGCACCTCTCAGGTTTCAAACAACACATATTTCAAAGCTTGCTAAAAATGAATTATTGCATCTCAATATGAGAAACTTTTGAAATCTTTATTGTCAAAAAACTTCACCAACTCATTATGTGTTTCTGTTTTGCAGTGATGCAAATTTTAACAGTAGTTTTGTGGGAAAGTTCATTGAACTAGTGTCATAACACTTAGCCCAGCAGTTCAGCCTTCCTGTTTGTCAATTAGGACTTTTGCATTTCCTGCTTCGAAGCACTAGGTTGTAAGAATACATTTCCATACTATAGTAGACATATTAACAATAATTGGGTCTTTGAATAGCCCACGCAGGATTATTAGAGGCAGTGTCATCAAGCATGATTTGTAGAAACATTTTAAGAAGAAAACTTCATGATATATCAATCCAAAAACCGCTCCGAACATCAGATCACATTCGGAGCTATTTATGCAGAGATCCAGATAATCAAGAATTCACCAGCTTTTTTTCCCCACATCTGTAAGTTACTTTTTGTTTCAACTGAACAGTTGTCTTGATGATTTGGTCTCAGCCCCATAACAGTGTTTCATTGTTATATGCTTCTGGGCACAGTTTTCTCAGCTTTGTGTTTTACTGTTCTCTGTGTTGCAACAGTTTTTCTTTTTTTAGTGGGGTCTCAGTCCTGTTCAGTGAACTATGCAGTCTCCTGGGTAACAGAAACCAAGAAAGAGTAGGGCGAACGCAATGACTAAACAGGAAGTGGTCATATACAGATCACTGCTGGATGAAACAGTGAAACTCTTATCTCCCCGCTCACAATAGAAGCTTTTTTTTTACCACACTGATCACAGCACTAAACGCTTTTGTAAACTCTAACTTCCTTTGCAAAATATGGGTGACAGTTTGTAGTGTAAAAACTTGTCTGTAAAAGTTTGATTACATATTTTTCAAGCATAAGTGTAAATTTGACATTTTTTAAATAATCTTTTTTTTCTTTTTTAATTGTTATGCAGTTATAGCTTGTTCTGGGTGATTATTTACTGGTCCACAGTAGTTCAGTTTAGGTCTGTCATTCGATGTGCATCTACTGTATGTAATTTTCAGGTATATATGTACATAAGTAATAGTACACTACAAAATTTGAGGACTCATGGTCTGAGACACGGTTAGGCAATTAGGGACATGTTCAAGAATCAGCAAAAAGTTCAGAACTTTGTGTTTGGAGATGCGTTTAAGTATTATTTGGAAGTTTTAAATGTCATTTAATGAAAGAATGAATGAAGAAGTTCCTGAAAACAAGAGGAGCCTTGCTATCCCACTTTTGATATTAAGTTGTTGAAGATGTATTGTGTAAATTTAGGTAAGTCCAAAGTTGGTTTCTGTCAGTAAAGTATTTATGCCACCCCTCTCACAGAAACAGAAGCTATACCAACCACAACCAGACTTTTTTTTTTTTAGAGCAACAGCCATATCTACTTCACTACGCCAACAGTTGCACCAACCAAACCGCCCTCTGTAAAGAAATACCATCTAAGCAGCAGAAATAATTTTTTTTTATGTGTATGTACATATATATATATATATATGAGATATGAAAGTTTTTTTTCCTTGTTTTTTTTTCCATCATATATTCTAGATGAATTAAATGTAATTAAATGTTTTTTGTTTTATTTTTTTATAAACACAGCTCATGAAAGTAAATAAGACAGTATCTCAAAATGTTAGAATATTTCATAAGAAAAAAGTTCAATTTATGCAAAAGTTATGCTTAAAAGATATGTTTATTTCTGCACTCAATGATTGATCCAGCTGTATATATTATATACACACAGTATAAGCTAGATGCAAACAGGACTTCGGAGTCATATATTTAAGGAGATGCCAAAATTATTCAGTAATAGAGTTATCACTCTATGGTATAGAGTTTATACCTTCAAAATGCATGCTGCGTTTGCGTCTGAAGACCACGGGTGGCGCTGCTGACGTCTAGCAACGACGCTGTTCCTAACAATGCAGTTAAGCACCACTAGATGGAAGCAGCTACTTGTAGAATATACAGTCTTTGGGTTTTTAAAAACGTTGAAAAATATAATAAATAAGGAATTAAAAGAAAGAAAGACAGAAAGAAAGAAAGAACGGAAACTTAATGAAATCCTGTCATGATGTCAGATTCACAAACAGACCCTCTTCTCGGAGGTGCAAAACATCCAATACGTGCTTTCATTCGCTTTAGGATATGACGCAGTTGCTAATGTGATTGCTGAGGGGACTGGAGAGAGGAGAGGGCACTAAAGCGCATCCCTCTCCACCCCATTCTACCCCGAGACACGTTGCCTAGGTTACACCTCCAGCTGCCACCTGAAGCGAAGCATCGCACCATCCGCCTCGCGAAAGACAATACCTCACACGTCAACACCTATTGAAAAGCACACAAAAGGGATCTCACGAAACAAAAATATACTCGGAAGAAAGAGACGGAGCATATTAAGCCACGCACGCACTCAGACCCTCCTCGCTGTGATTGTCATTGGAGAGAGGCGGGCTCATATGGAGGGCCGCTGCTCGGCTCTGCAGCGACTGCAGCGTCTCCCGCTGCCTGCTCTTCCTCCGCGCGCGTCTCCGCGAGCGCTGTGATGTGAATATTAATGATGCTGCGCGAATCTCCGCGCTCATTTTCACCGCTTTCACCCATCTGAGAGGTAAGAGCGCATCCGTATTTTACCGTCTACTGTGCGGTTTGCGTTGTTATTCAGTGTCGATTTCATGCTGTGGAAGCGCGCGTCGTGTTTTTGAGGATGCTCAGTCGTCGCAGTGTTATTCTCAATGAAGAGGCGAAGCGAGTCAGTGAGCGAGGTCTTTCAGAATTGGTGCCTGTACGCGTATTTATTCTGGCTGTTTCGTTCTTAAAAACTACCTCACCTCTGGGACATGTCATTCAAGCTATCACAAGTAAACATTTGGTGATCTTTAGTTGGTGAACAACAACTGGTGGTCAGTGGAAGGAGATGGTCTTTATGTTTATGGGGAAGAAAAATGTTTATAGTTAAAGAAGATAATTTCACAGAACCCATTGGATGGGTTTGTTGGAGATAGAGGGACACATTTGTGATCCTTAAATGGCATTCAACAAGTGACATTCTGCTATGTGCCTGATATGCTCCAGATAGGCTGTCATCCTGTGTGTGTGTTTGTGTAACTGATTGCTTGCCTGTGTGTGTGGGTGCTTTATGCAGTCAGGTTATTATATTTTCAGATTTTGTTTTTAGCTTTTGTTTGAATAATTCAGTCTTTAGGTCAATTTAATGACTATTAGTGCAGAAATAATTTTTAGAAAGGGAGGTTTGCTTTTAGACAATGAGACTTGAGGGAGACTGGTCCAAATAATCCTCTGCCCATGATTTCAGTCTCTCTCTTTTGCTCCCTCTCTCACTCTTTCTCTCCAATCTGTGGCCCTGTCTTTGTCATTTCTTTCTCTGAAATGTATACAACCAGTTAATCACATCAGCAATGCCAGCGTTTCAGAGGTGGAGAATGAAGAGACGGAGAGGTGGGTTTTTTGGAACTCCCATTCATGGAAATAAGAAGGTGCAGCGTAATATTGGGTCCAGTCTGCAAGACAAAAACACACTGATTTAACTCATCCAGCATAAAGCGTAATCCTCTCATATGAGCAAGCACAATGAAACACCGACCCTATAGTGTAGGGCTGCTGTTATGCAGGTAATCTCTCTCTCTCTCTCTCTCTCTCTCTTGCACTCTCTCTTTCATCAAAACTATTAACATAGAAAAATCAGCATTTCCATTAGGTAATTCATTGCTGAGGAAAAAAAAGTGTATCCCAAAAGATAAGGCCAACAGTTATTGCTGTCCATTGTTGTCGTTAAGTGTGGCTGACATATTAACTTTGTTCTAATCTCAGACTATAGTTTATCATAGTGTGTAGGCTGTCGAGTCTGCCTTATTTTACAGTGTGGAGGCCGCGGAATATGTCTATGTTTAGTTTCTGCTGTGAATGTGTGTTTGTGTGTAGAGTTTCAGGTTGGCTAGCTAGAGATTGCATTGCAGCTTTAAAAAGCTCGATACAATGAATTTGCATCTCATTGGATACTCTGTGAAAAAAGACATGGATTTCATATTTGTTTCAAAACACAAAAGGCAGGAAATGCCTATAAATGTTGCAGGAGCCAGATGGGAACTGTGTTTCTCCTTTTTATTCCACTATGGATTGTTTCTGCTGCATGATCCCTTTGCATGTCTGTGTGTGTGGGTGTTAGAGTGTGTATATCTGTGTGTGTGTGTGTGTGTGTGTGTGTGTGGAGGGGGGTGTTGATTGTGGTTCTATATAAACCGTTTGCTGCTGAGTGTATTTGTTTCCATGGTTACCCCCATGCCAATGTAGATCACGTCATCACCAGACCAGACCTCTGCAGCTATTGTTTACTAATCGTAGAGGAGAAGACTGAATGTGGGTTCGGCTTTTAGATACGTTCCCCACAGACCTTAAGTTCTTTATTGTTTTTTGTCCTTTTGTCTAGCCTATTGCTTATACTGTGTTTAATTATTGGATGTCTTGCTTGATTCATGCCTCCTGCTATATTTTGACCACCTGTCATTTTTCTGTGATAGACACACATGGAGGGCTATTTATTCGAAACCGCTCAGTGACTCCTGTTGGTTGACTTGGCACACAGTGTCTTCTGCTTGTATCGCCATCTGTAGCGCTCCGTACAGAGCTGCATGAGTAAGAATTATAAGAATTATCATCTACTGCTATATATATATATATATATATATTGACAATATAATGCAATGCAAGTACTTCCTATTTTCCTAATTTTTCTTCTCACTACTCCTAGTTTGTTTTAGGTCCAGAGAGAGGTGTTTGTCACTGTCATGTGAGCCTAACTTTGCTTTTTCATACAGTAAGTCCTTCATTGTTTATGATTGTATTATAGTAATAAGATATATGTATTTAAATAACAAGTTCATTGTTGTTGTGTATGTGCAGTGTAGTTTATTAGGAAAGAAACTGAGGTTTTCGTTTTAAAATATGATGTCTTGTGTGATGAAAAGCACATATTCTTTATTTATTCATCTTAACATAAATTAAGCCTGAGTTTAATGCAGTTCATTCAATATCAAACAAAACCTGTATCCAGCAACATTAATTTGCTCAAAAGTGTCAAAGACGGATAAATGCTGTTCTTTTGAACTTTCTATTCATCAAATAATGCTGAAAAAGTGTTTTAACATCAACAGTATTTCAAACAATAATGTTTCATTAACATCAAATTAGCATATGATTTCCGAAGAATCATGTGATAATGATAAATTGTAACAGTATTTCACAAAATTGGAGTTTTAAATAAAAGCAGGCTATAGTAGACTTCTTTATGAAACATCAAACAATCTGACTCACTTCAAACTTTGAATAATGAATACAGTAAATGCAGGCTTATGATTAAAATTACTTATGCTGAGTTATAAATGAATTTGTTGTGTAGAGTAGAGCACACTGATGTTAGTAAATAACATAAATATTTTGTAGTTTTCCTTACAAAATATTTAGTTCTTGGCCCATTTCATCCTTGGTTTTATTCAGATACCTGTTTTTTCTTCATCTCTCCCTGTTATGCAGTTTGTGGCTGGGATTTGAATGCTGATTGAGCAAGTGGCATGAGATGATTATGCTTAGGTTTGATGAAAGACAATCTGTGAAGGGTGTGTACTTGTATAAGTGTGTGTGCGCCTGTGTGTATCCTACAACACAGCGATCTCTTCTCTTTATAGCTCATTCTGATAATTCAAGAGCATCCAGCTGCAGCATGAATAGAGCACTGGAATAAATCAATTAATAACATTCATCAGAGAAAAGAGGTAGAAGAAGAAGGGGGAGGTAAAGATGGATAAAGGTGAAATGGATGGAAGAAAACCATTCGCAGATGAGGGTCAGAGGGATGCAGAGAGAGGGGTAAACATTAAAGAAAGATGAAAGCAGAAAGAAACAGGGGAAACAAGAGAGGGAAGAGATGAGATGAGGGTCAGAGAGAGATAAAGGAGTGAAAGAAATGGGGACGGGTGTGTTTGTTGCTGAAGTGACTGTTTTTCTTGGATATGCAGCCTCAGTGATTGTGTGTGTGTGTGTGTGTGTGTGTGTGTGTGTGGAGCTGAAGTATTGATCAGAGTGATCCACTCCAGCACTGAATGTTGACTCTGCACTAAAGATGATACACATGCCTCTCTGTCTGACTTTTTGATTTTACGTACAGCACTTACATATGTACATATTTCTACATGAATATATATTATGTGTCTTGTATATGTATGTACTGTATGTAAAAGCAAAAAAGCATACATATAAGTAAGCATTTTGCCTATACTAAAATATCAAATATTAATAAGTTTCTTTAAAAATCAAAATGGTCACTGTTTAGGACAAAGATGAACGTACATCAAAATCAACACACGGCTAATAACAATTCATTCTAGTAAGAACAAAAGCATTTTAAAGACAGCTATAGATTTACTAGCAGATTTAGTCTAGACCAATGACAAATCTGAAAAAATGACTGCAAATATGTTTTTATTTTCCTAAATTAACTAGTATTTTACATATTATTTATCAAAGTAAAGCATTGCAGGTGCTTTTTACATTTAATGCAGTATCTATACACTATTCTAGCAAAGCCTTTGAATAATAAGTCGATTACAGGGGTCCATTTTCCTTTTTGCATAGATTTATGGATTTAACAAATTTATATTGGCTGGTTCATTCATGGTTGAATCTTAGTCAGGATTTTGTTGAAGCTCTGCTTGAAATTTGACAAAGCAGTGATATTGTACACCTTTAATTTCGGGAAAAGTGATAGTCACTATCAGTGCAGAGTGTTTAAATATTAAACACAGTGTGTCATAAGCATTTCTGCTGTGAAACAAAAGAAAGGAAGTGATAAAAATTTGATCAGCAGTAACTCTCAAATGATGTGAGAATAATTCAAGTTAAATAAGCTGACTTCAGCCTGAGCTTTAACATACTTTAAACAAAAAAAAAGAATATGATTACATATGGTCAGTGGTTCTAATTTAATGAACTCAAAATAAAGCAGAAGAACAGTAATCATGTGAAATTAGATGGTGAATGTAATGTAATCAGAATAACGGTACTCACTGCTGTTCAAACCTCAAATCTTTTCTTAATGCTAATCATTATGGATCTTGTGATAAGACGGTGCTGTTCACACTGTATATGGCATAACACCTCGTGTTAGCGTTATGTCCGCAGCACTGTCTCATTTGCATAGTCCACCTCTAAATGTGTCATTCCTCCCACAGCAATGCCATGATTTATGAGACTGTACTGCAGAAGCTGTAGTGTACTACTCTGTGATTACATTCAGCTGCATTGCTGCCATTCCCGCTTGCTCCTGTTTTTTCACTAAATTATGCCTGTTCCAGCTGTTTAAAGACAGGACGTTTGAAGAACAGCATGGCAGAAGCCCCTATTGGAGAGGACGCACCCAAAGAAAAGGAGAGTGCCACCCCACTTACCCATGACCCCCTTCCAGGACTTGGGGTTGCTCTGTGGGAAAGAGTATTGAAAGCAAGTGTTACAGCTGGTGCTTTCCTCCTGCTGTACACACTGTCTCAACTCACAGTGAGTTTATGCACATTTCTCAAATAATTCCTTGACACGTACATACCGTGTCACACTTTATGCAGATGCTTACTTCATTAACTATTCATTGACTTTTATTGCTGTATTTGTGAGAGTGTTTCCTGCGTTCATGTTTTGTCTGCAAGTGGCAATTTGGCTTTTATATGTGATGTGTTGATTTTGTTGCGTAGCTAAATCATTAAATAATGGATAACGGGTTTTGTCGTGTAAATGGACAAGATAATATAGTTGTAAAGGTGTGTTTGAAAATGTGTGTAGGTCTTTGCGTTCAAATGTGTTTGTGCATATAAGTATAGAAAAACAGGCTGTTCCACTTCCAGGGTCTGCTGTGATCGACCCTATAGTCAATAACTGCACCACATGCCTTCCTGTCTAACAAACTGGCAAACAGCTGTGCAAGACTTATATATATACACAGAAATTACCGTTTTATAAATTTGGGGCCAGTGCCTTAATGCTTTTAGTTTTCTGTTCAGTGATTCTGTTCAGTTACTGCATTAAGAATTGATAATACAATTATTTCAAATTCACTTCAAATAAATCCTGTTCTTTTGAACTTTCTATTTATCAAGGAATCCTTAAAAAATCTATCATGGTTTTATCATGGTATAATGCATAATAAGTAAATGTACTTTGTAGTACAGTATTTCTTGTTGTAAATAATTAGAAGCAAATTTAAAATGCATAATGTGACAATGAATTGATAAGTGTTATATATTTGTATTAACTGTTTACAACTAGTCATGAGATTGTACAATGCATAATAAGGTGCTTTACAAGGCATAATTAATGCATCAAAACTACTTTTATAATGCACTAAATGTTTTAGTAAAGTTTGCAGCACAAGTGTTTTTGAGCAGCAAATCAGAATGTTACAATGATTTCCGAAGAATTGTGTGACACTGTAGACTGGAGTAATGGCTGCTGAATATAGAAATAAAAAATAGAAAAGTTATTTTAATTTGTGATAATATTTCACAATATTACTGTTTTTCATTTTTGATCAAATAAATGCAGCCTTGAACATTAGACACGTCTTTCGAAAATAATGCAGAAAATCTTGCCAATTCTAAACTTTTGAACTGTATTCTTTTTGTAAAAAAGAAACTAAATAATGTATTATTTTGAAATTGAACTTGTGGCAGGCAAATCCAAATCACATTTAGTAATTCATATCAATGTCCTGTATATTTCTTTGCCATTTGTAGTTGTTGATATGTAAGTCACGCTTGTCTTTGAAGAGTTTGTGTGTTTTGATGATGTGTTCAGGGTTTGTGGGTGCTTTACATGCTGAATGGATACAGGGCTTTTCCAGCAGCACATAAAGTTTTGGATCTCCTTCAGTACCTTCTCTCCACCAGTGATGCCTATGATCAACAGGTGATAGAGCTAAAACTGAAATATTGGTCACACTTAATATTATGTGGCCTTAACTACTATGTACTTACATCAAATAATGTATTTCAAAACACGTTTGCTGCTATTAAGGTGGGATATGGGTAAGGTTTGGGACAGGTTTGGTGGTATGGGTAGATAAGGGGGTTAAGTTATGGGGGGTGGGTCAACAGTGTAATTACAAATGTAATTACAGAAATTAATTGCAGATATAAGTACGTATAGGTAGTGTATTGAATCAAATGATTAATTCAAATGTAAGTACTAGTAGTTAAGGCCATGTAATATAAATAGGGACCGAAATATCTTCTCTTATGCGAAAGAGAATTTTATATCATATGTTGTTCACTGTGTGCAGATGGAGATATGGAGGGTGGAAAGCTTGTTGCCCCTCATAGCCACACTCTTCTTGGGTGTAGTCATCCTTGGAACTGGAGTGAGTATGTTCGTTTTGTTTTTGTCTTTTTGTTACACAGTATAAAGGGTTGCCGCAGCTGATTAGAAACGAACATGGACTGGTTTCTTTGTGTAAAGCTTGAACTTTCCTTTCTCCCCCCACTTGCTGTCACAACAGACTCTGTTCTGTATTAAAACCCTGGTGCCTGGCAACCCATCTTGCTTCCCTGACGACCGCCGTCAGTCCATGAGCAGACAGCCCTCCTTTACATATTCAGAATGGACAGATGCTAAACAGGAGGATTTCTATGAGCTGGATGCTGTTCCAGAGACGCCTGTGTTTGACTGCTTTATGGACATGAAGCCCGAAGCTGACCCTGTCACTCTCACTGTAAAACCTGTGGGCTTGCAGGAAAGGTAAGTAAAGTAAATATTTTTGCATTTGATGTATATTAGATTGATGGATTGGCAATCTGATAATACCGAGCATTTTCCTGCTGGGCTTACAGACTTTGGTCTAATGCAAAAAAAACTTTTGTTGATGTTTTTTTTTTTTTTTTTTTGCCAAGGATGGCAAAAAAAAAGCTATGTGGCTTCAGCTATGTGAAAGTATGCTAAAAGACATATAAACCTTCATGCATTTTAGAGCATCGCGAACAGCTTGCTGTGACTCTACAGAATTTTCTTAGGACATCTATTCAAAAAATAATTTCAGTGGTTGCCTCTAATTTCTAATGGCTACAGATTTTTTAAGGCCAGTTCAGCATGTAATAGAGCAAAAAATATCTTGTTCACATACTCTTTCATTCTTTTTTGTCTGTTGCTTAAAGGAAAAAAAAAGTAACCAAAATCAAAAATAAGCTGTACACATTACTTAAGACCGCTAATTTGTCTACCAACATGGTTGACAGCTGTTGAGGCGCTATTACCATTTTAGATGATACTCAGGATTGTATAAGATTTCTATTCACTTGTAACGTTAGGTCTCAGTGGAGAAGGAGAGCGCAGGAGTCGAGGAGTAGAAAACAAAAGTACTTTAATAAAGAGAAAAAC
>JAUCMU010000125.1:17212484-17225561 GCA_032275025.1 Enteromius treurensis
AGCCCAACTAATCGATAACGGCATTCGTTGACAACGAATTTCATTATCGATTTTATCGATTAGTTGTTGCAGCCCTATTTAATACCCTGGTTTTGAAGACAACATTTCATTTTTGTTGCAGTGTCAGAGCTATGATTGTAGTTTCTGTTAAATTGTCACTGAAATTGCAAGTTAAATTACTCATGTTCTCTTTCAGAATTCTGGAATTGAAAACTTGGTTGAAGAACTATGCTCTAAGCTCAAGGATATTCAAAACAAACAGAAAGGTTTGCATATTTTTTGTGTTATGCAGGTTGAGCCAAATTTGAAATGTCTTGCAGCTGTAACAGTCTATGGCAATACATCAATGATATTGCTTTACTGTTCTTGTCTTACAGAAAAAGAAAAGCAAGTAAATAAAAAGTCTGATATATGTCAGTCTCCTGAACCAGATGAATCCTTTTCTTCTAAGGACCAGGTTGAGATGTAAGTTATTAAACCTTATAGTCTGTAATGTAGGTCTAATAATGTGGATTATTGTACAGGTAGGGTTCTCAATGTAATTGATTAGAGTAATGATACTGATATTGTTACATGGCTTTTATTAAACCAGAAAAACCTGATCAATAAATAGTTGTGCTGTATGCTGCAGAGTGAATGGGCAGTGTTTTGTTTTGTGAGTTTAGAGTGTTCTTCGTAGGGCTGGACCATACAGCCAAAAACATGAACACAATATTTGTTCCGTATCGTATAAGATTGAAATCTCAATTTTCCAAAAAATTTTCATTTGCCATTAATGGGAAAGGAAGTGATTGATTAATGCTGACAATTATTTTATTGTTTTGTTATTTTGAAAGTCCATTGCTCATTGGCTCTTAATACACATCCAGACAAACCATGGGTCATAGGACGGGTGGGATGTTGATCAGTTCTGATTGGGGTAGGCCTAAGACTGCAGCAGCGCTCACATGAACACTTCCAATAAAATTATTTAAGCATTATAGTTAATATTCACAAACCTCTGTTCTGTTATTTTTAACCAAAAGTAATGCAACGTTCTTCTAATGATGGCTCAAGTGGGAAAAGGGAAGTTTCCAATAGCATGTGAAGGCATCAGAGAAGCACTCATGTTCAGCACAGTGGAGTGCGTAGTTTTGTTAACGTTGTTGTTTGTTATTTTGGGTCTATCGCTCTTGCTGCTCAGAAAAGTTTTTGCAATCATGCTGCGCGTATTATAAATTCCGCGCTTTGGTGCAGTTAGCACTCACACACTCTGATCTAGGGCTGGGCAATATATAGCACAATATATTTATGTGCATCTCGTCAGTTAAGCCAGTTCTTTGTTTAGCAGTAAATCTCCATGACCTGTTTTCAAATGAAGCCGCAGTTAATACATAGAGCAGTAGATCAGTGACCAGCTACGCAATATCGCGTTCAGTTTCGTGGGTGGATTCATTTGCGATCCTGAACCCGATATTGCATATCTTGACTAGTCAGCCAGTTACTGAACTGCATCCTGGCCCACCTCTTCCAACCGAGCCAGGGATGGTTAAAAGAACCCCGGCCAAGCATGGCATGGAGTGATTACTCGAGTCAAGCGAAACAGGCTTTGGCGTGCTCGGGCACGGTAAAGATCTTGTTCTGCACTCTGCTGTGTTGGGTGTCCAGTGATAGTGCAAGTCTCTACTCGGAAGGTGCCTGTTAAAATGATATGATTGAGGCTCTGGACTTTGAGTATAACTTGTTTTTCTGTTTCAAACTATTAAATATTTTCTATAAAAACGTTAATGCAGTGGCAGATGGCTTTAGTTTTATATTTAAATTGATTATATTAATGTTATAAGTTGAGATTTGTAAGAATTGTTGAGATTTACAAGAGCTGTTAATACTGTTTTATTTTATATTCTACTTATTGCTTCTTACTTAACTGCTTCTATGTAACAGGACTACAGCTACAAAAAAAGAATCTTATTTTTTATAAATGTTTGCTAACCAACTGTTGTTGTTTTGATATAGCTTTACTTTAAATGAAAATAGTGCACAATACAATACTTTTGAATGCGTCATTTGAATTTGTGCTTTTTTTTTAATTAATTTTGATTGAGTAAAATGAATGGTTGCTCAGCACTAGCCCTTATAAATTAAGGCGGTCCAACTCAATTTAGAAGTATTGGGCAGAATGTGTCCCTGAGACGTGGCTCTTCTGGTTACCTTATTACATATTTAGACACAGTTGTTGAAAACACTGAGCATCAAGTAGGGCTGGGCGATATAACGATATGTATCGCGATAGGCACGTGATCAATATCAATAAAAAAATGTGTTCGTTTTTTTTATTATTCTTCGTCAGAGGAAAACGTAGTGATGGGTCGTTCTTGAACAAATCTTTAATGTGACTTGGGAAGAACGAGTAATCTGGGGAGTGATTCGTTCAGTTGTGCATGCGCATTGCAAAAAGTTCTTACAGGAATTAGTTCACCTGTTTCAAGTCTTTGGGTTTGAGTCGTTCGTTCATAACGTGATAGCCCCATAAGCCAAAAGAACGAACCCAAAAAGACTTTTCAGATAAGAGGTGAGGTGAGCTTATCATAGACTAAAAACATTGGTAAACAATGAATGAATGAATTTTTTAAATTTCTTTTAGCATTAAAGTATTGTATTGTTTATAGTGTGATCAGCGTGTGCGTAGGAATCTACTATGATTACTAGGGTTAGGGGAAAAAACATTTTATTTATACGTGATACGCTTACAGTATCATGTTTGGTTGCGCTGGATTGCTTTATAAGCAGAAAATAAGATATGAAAATAGATATGAAACACTGATATCGTGATTTTTTTTTTTCAGCCATATCACCCAGCCCTAGCATCAAGTGTGTTTGAGTTGTGTAGTTGCCCAATCGCATCATTCATTTACTGAGACATATAGTAAGTGCAGACTTTTTTAGCTACATCCACTGACTCGTTGTCATGTTTATTTCTGCTTTGTGATAGGCTGTTAGATGTTAAGTAAAAAGGTTCAGTGCTCATCATCCAGCCCTAGTTCTTGCCAAACATAAACAGTTGGAATGTTTGTTGACTTGGGTGCAGTGAAAATGTAATAGCAACTTATATTATCCCAAATAGAAATTTAAAGTTGACCTTATCCTGTTTGCTCTTATTACTCTTTATTTTCTTTTTCATATTATTTACTCCATTGTTATACTATTAATATGATTATTACCATACTTTCTGTTGTTGTTGTGATTCTTATTATAATGCTGTTCTTTTTCCTCCTTAGGTACTATGAAGCTTTTCCACCTCTCTCAGAAAAATCTGTTTGTCTCCAAGAAATTATGACTGTGTGGAACAAAGCTAAAGCCTCCACATATTCCAGCTCATCATCATCTGCTGTCCCTCAAACAAGCACAGACACATCCTCTCCAAAAGACTGCACCAGCGAAGGTGAAGCTATTAAAGACCGAACAGTTGATGCACCCAGTTCCACCACCACGATTAGTGAGAGGACCCAGCAACGACGCACTAAGAGGGAGAAGGAAAACCGATTCCATGGAAGTGCAACAGAGGTGACTGATGATCAGGTTGCTCCTCATAGTAAGCGGCAGGCGAGACACCGGTCTGATGGGAGGTTCCGTCCCAGATCGTGGTCCTCTGGCTCTAGTGAGGCTGGCTCAAGCTCCAGTGGTAACCAGGGTGATCAAACCCCCAGTTGCAAAGTAGTCCGCGTAAGACACAAGTCTCGAGAGGTCAGTAGCAGAAACAAAAGAGGCCACAGTGGTGGCGGACAGGTCAAACTGGCCCTTAAAGTCATTGACAAAGAAGAGCGGAAAAATGCACGATGCAACATCAGTACCACTGGAGGCCCATCTAAACAACAGCAGCACTACATGAAAAAAGGCAAACGACCTCTGAGGGAGATCCGCAAAGATGCTAATCTGGTTGAGGCACAGGAGTCAGGTGGAGAGGCCAAAAGAAAAGAATATATGGAGGAGCCGCTTTGGTACACAGAGCCCATCTCTGAGTACTTTGTCCCCCTCAGTAGAAGTAAATTGGAGACAAAGTATCGGAGTAAAGATGACTCTTCCAATGACTTGGCTATGTCCATTGATGTAGACTGTCTGTCGGAGAGAATTCAAGGAATCTGCATTGCAAATTCTTGTTTTCAAAGGGCATACCTTGCAGCAGGCACTTTTGTTGATGGCCACTTCATTGAAGTGCCTGGCGAAGGTGACGAAGAGGCTCCTGAACTGAATGGGATTCTAAGCTGCCCTCCTCCTGAAGATGGTCAAAATTTAGATGACGAGCATCTGTCTGAATTCACTCACTTCTATGAAGTTGATCTTTATCAATCCATATTGGATCCTAGTGCCTCAGATGCGGTACAAGAGAGCCGAATCCTGAACATGATTCGTCAGAAAAGCATTGAGCAAAAACACTTTGAAGCAGGATGTGTAGTTTTAGATGGCCTTGAGCTGCAAGGGGAAAGTGCAATAAGGGTTGATTCTCTGGGAGCCTCAGAAGCAGATGTGTCTATCACACAAGATTTGGAAAATATTGCCCAAGTCTGGGAGTGCTGTTCATCATCGAGCTTGGAAGATTTGGAAGGAGAAAGCTGTCCCGGTGACACTCCAGTCAGGCTCTCCCCAGTGTTGGACAGTGTTCACTTTAGCAAACTGTCTGAAGCTTTTGTAGGGCCTCATCTCCAAGAAGCCAGCAGTAGCATCTCTGCCCTAAACACTTGTTTTCCACTTTTTGAGTTGCAGTATGACAGCCCTTCCTTTTCTTTTCCCTGCGACTCTCTCACTGAGGGACAGGACAATGTAGATTCAAGTAGCTGTTTAGATCCACAAGGAAACAAACAATCCCGTTTGCTAATTTGGACCAAAAACAGTGCCTTTGATGAAACAGAACACTGCTCTAACTTATCAACAAGGACCTGCAGTCCTTGGTCCCACTCGGAGGAGACACGGTCAGACAGTGAACAGATCAATGCTCCAGCAGATGAATCGGCTCAGTTTGGTAATGATGAGGTCAGCTGTATCTCCCTTATCCCACCTTTATGCCTAGAAGAAGAGCTTTTAGATTTCTTTCAAGAGAACTCCAGTCACCAGCAGGAAGAAACAAGTGTAGGCACAGAGTCCAGCCAGCCCTTCAATAAGAAATCGAAATTGGAGTCTGTTTGTGGCATAGCATTAGAGCAGGATGAGAGTAAACTCTATAATGCTGTTGTGTTTTCAGATGTCCCAAATCAACAAAGAGATGAATACACCTCAGGGATAATAAAAGACATTTGGATGGCTATTGGAGATGGAGACTGTGTCTTAACACTCGGGGTAAAGAATACAGGGGAGCACTTGTTTCCAGAGGAGACTACCGGCTATCAATGCAGCTGTCTTGATAAGGATGTGAAAGGTGAAATAATTCAAAAGAAAGCTGTGCAGTGTTCTGAGTATCATCTTTGGGATGGGCAGAAGGAGGACGGTGGACTTCATAAAAACAAGCTCTCTAAAATGAATGATGGGGATTACACGACGCCGGCCAAGCCCTGGAATTGTAATTCACAGGACAGCACCTCCTTTATCCTCGGTGGGGTTTATGGAGAACTGAAGAGCCTAAGCGGTGACAGAGAATGGGCAATGATTCCACCTGGTGATGCTTGTGGCAGTTTGTTGCAGTGTGCAGCAGCCACGTCTTCGGACATGGTAACCATTGCCGGGGCGGATGTGTTCATGAACACAAGCAGTTGCTTTGCTCCTGGCCACAAGCCATTGTGGAGGCCTCTTGTGTCCCTTGGTCAAAATGAGCAGGCTACCAAGGGACCAGGAGATGGTTTGAATAAGGGATTTTCTGTTGTCTTCCATGAAGATTTACTGGGATCATGCGGAGGCTTCCGTGGAGAGGAGTCACGACTGGATTACCCATTTTCATCCTTTGATTTGAACAACCCTTTTTCCCAGGTCCTGCATGTGGAGTGCTCCTTTGAGCCAGAGGACATGGCCTCTTTCAGCCCCGGATTTAAGCCAAAATCCATATTATGCTCAGACAATGAGCCCTTTTGCCCTTGGTTATATGGCATCAACCGGACTCAGTATCGGGCCATTCGAATTTCCCCAAGGACTCATTTCCGGCCGATATCTGCCTCTGAACTTTCTCCAGGTGGTTGCAGCGAGTCAGATGTAGAGTCCGAGAAAGAGGAAGTGAGTCTTCCGGTTAGTCAAGCAGACCTCTTTGACGACCCACAGGCTGACCTCAAGCCCCTAGAGGAGGACGCAGAGTGCGAAGGCCCTTACTATGGAAAATCGGAGTTGGAGTCTGGGAAGTTCCTACCCAGATTAAAGAAGTCTGGCATGGAGAAGAGTGCCCAGACGTCACTCGACTCGCAGGAGGGTGGGAGCACCCTTCTGCCGATTACTGAACAAGAGATTTGTGTACATTGTGAGACGGCAGCGGTTTCGGTGCCATGTTCTCCTCTGCAGTCCTCTGTTCTTCAGCAAGAGGAATCTAGCAGGGAGACAGAGTCTTGCAAATGCGCAGCAACTGATCAGATTCCAAAAAGTGGGAAGTCGCTTGATGTTGCTCAAGATATGCATGAGGTAAGTGATTGCAGAGCCAGTGTTTTCTCTGTCATCTAACCTTCAGAGAAACACATATGGAAGATTGAAAGATAGATTAACATGTTTTTGTTGTAACGTTGCTGTCACCTTAATAGCACTGAATTAATAAATTGTCTACGTTTTTACCTTTTCAAAAGTAAAAAAAAGTGCTCACTGATTGACAATTTTTTTTCTCTCGCAGTTTCCTTCGTTGAATTTAGGAGAACAGTGCTTAACCAATATGGAGCAAGAAGAGTGCTGGTGGCAAAGTACTCTTTGTTCTCCTCTATTTCCAGGTTCTCCGTGCGGAGGTGAGAAAAGGGCAGTATTAGTTACTTGGAAAGTCAGTTGTGAAAGTCTTCATCAATAGGGAATTTTCAAATTGAATCATACTGTCAAATTAAAAACACTACATTGAATTCAAAAGAGAGTTTGTAAGTTTGCTTAATACTAACCCTCTTTTTTCTTCTAGGAAGCAGTAATGTGTGAATCTTCTGCTGAGCGTGGAGGCATACCAATGCTAATTTCCTCCTATCACTTTCAACCAAAAACCAGAGAAGGTATAGGAGGATCCTTACAAGAACAGTGAGCCCAGGGCCCGCCGTGTCTTAACCACGCTGTCCTAAACCCTGTTATTCCTCAGTCAATTCATCTAAAATGGCGTATCACCAAGATGAAAGCATAAAGAGAGGAAAACATGGCAATAGGTTGAACATACAGTTAGATGATTCTGGTCAACAGCATTTATTATAGACTTGTTTTCAGTCTGTTAATTCCAAGGTTGATCAGTTTTGAAAAGAAAAAAAAAAAGGAATAGTTAAGCGTTAAGATTGTTCTTTAATTTACCCCTTATAGATTTTAGCTTCACTTTTATGTTTGATCTAGGATACAGTATAACTGTGGTCCTACTGATTGTGCATGTGCTTGTGAACCTAGTCTCAGTCCTTCTAATAGTCTAAGTTTCTGTGACAGAACTATGAATACTCAGAAGTCAGGATGAAAGCACTACAATGGTGACACCCCCTTCCCTAATCAGATAATTTAGCATTTAGCTTTTTTTTTGTTTTAATGACTTTTTGAGGACAGAGCTGCGTGAGGTTTGGTGTGTTGGAAGGAAGAGTGCTTTTGTTAAATCAATTACTGGTTTATGTTCCCCTTTAGTTTAGTGCTGCTTTGAAAGCATCTTAAAGAAATTAAGCAGGGTAATATGTTGTTGTAATAAAACAATAAGAAAAAGAAAAAAGAAAAACAAACCAAAAAAAAAAAAAAATACATCAGCTAAAACAGACGATTCAATGAGGTAACCTCCTTTGTCCTTGAAATTTTGAAGTTGCTTTCTTTGCAAGAGTTTCCCTTTTAATACAGCCATTGTGATTAATGTTTTACAATTTGCTAGGTAATTTTGTCCACTTCAGGTTAATATCTTTTCTTATTCTCTTATGCATTTGTCAGATGGCTTGATTTGCAAAGTCCCCTTTCATAAAAGTACATTTTGGAGAGAGCTGTGGTTTCAAAATACAGTTTACATTAACCCTGAACACAAGTACAGCAAGATATCTGGAAAGTTTGTGAAATATAAATGCTGCAGATAAAGGGGGAGGGGGAATAGGTAACTGAATAATTTGACCCAACTATATAATTTCACTTTAGTTGTTTCTAAGTCTTTAAAACTATACAGTTTACACCATTCAGGTGATCGTATCTATCATTTGCAGTTTGATATTGTAGACAATTTTATGTATTTCTTTTGTTTTGTGCAAAGTTTACGTATTTCAGTGAACTATCTTCCCCTTCTTTACACCGCAAAAGTGTGACTACTGATGATTTGTAATATGGCTTTATTGTTGTTTTTATTTTATTTTTTTTTTGTTTGGTGGTTTTTGTTTTTTTGACATGAAAAGAATTGAGTGTTTCCAGTAATGGCAGTTGATTGCTTGAAGGCTGATTCTTTTCATACTCTTTTCATTCGACTTGTTTTAGAAATATGTGGCCTTTTCATTGTGTGCTGATGCATCATACTAAAGAGGGGTGCAATAGAGTATTTTGGCACACCACAACTCTACAACCTTCCAATATTAATGTGTGGTTGTGTTAAAAAAAATATATACATAGGGTTTATTTGTGACAAGTCCCCACATTGCAAGGCCCAAATTACTTTTCCTACGTTCCTAGCTAGCTTAAATCTAACCTGGGTGGGTCATTTTCCGCATTTCATTCGTTTTGTTACAGAAGTTAGCATGAGATATTACTACATGCTACATCAGCAGAGTATAAATTGCTACGATTTGTGAAATTTGGCGTCTTTTTTTCTTTTTAAACTCTTGCGCATCCTTTTTCTGTACCAATGTGGGGAAACTGGTTTTAAAGCATTACTTGTTAAATGTTTGCAAGCGGGAATTGAATGTGGCAAGAAAATAGAAAAGGATATTCTTCATCATTGACCAAGCCCTTTTGAAAAATTCCTTAATTGGGCTCAAGGATCTAATTTTCTAGACTTTCTTTGGCATCAAATGTCACATGAAATATGTTTTTTTTTTTTTTTTTTTTTATGTGCTCATTCCCCTTTGCAAGTGAGAGTTTTTGTTGACTGCAGTCTTTACAGTAAGGTCTATAGAGTATTTTTTTTTTTTTTTTGTATTGGTGCTAATATTCATACACTACTGCACAGATGTCATCTTCAAACGTAAGAAGAAATGGCCACACAGTTAGTCCCTCTAAAAAAGATGTGCTTATATTAACAGAAACGGGTTGGGCCTTGTTCTTGTTGTTGAGGTCAATGCCTAAAGTTTGTTAAAATGACCCTAACCTTGGAGAGATGATTTTGTATGACCCAGTTTGAAACCGCTTGTGTGTGTGTGTTTGTGTGTTTCCCCACATTATTTGCTTATTGTGGTTGTGGGAGTTTGATTTTTCTTTTACAAAGATCATAAATGAGATGTATATTGGTAGAAAGCGAGTGTGACGGCACAAAGTTATTTTACTGTACGCTATAACTGGGTACAGCAGTGCATATAGGCTCCTTTATTGGATTTGTATTTAGTTGACAAATAACATGTTGCAATTAAATTTAATTTTTCCAGTTTCGGAATCTGATAGTATTTTAAATTCAATTCAATTACATTGCTGGCATCGCTTTCTCTCTCTAATCAATACATAAGTTAATCCTTGTTCTGTCAAGCACTTTGAGTTAAATATTGCCATCCTCCAAAATTGCATTAGTTTGGTTTATGTTGGGTGACAGGACAAAAGCATTTTAGATTTTGAGAAAATGCATAAATATAGTAAACGTGTTTGACAGTCAAATATAACTCAACAGCATAGACTGATTATTTACTGTTAAACAAATTTGAAATGGTTCTTAGTTTGAAGAGACTCATTTTAAAACAAAATAAAAAAACAAAACAATTTTTGTTGTACTTTTCAAGTCTAGCTCTGTGTGTGAGGTGGTATGGTTGCTGAAGAAAGAGTTCTCTTGTCTGTGGGAGACTGAAAATAGCATTATTTGAACTTAATTTTTTTTTTTTTCCTCCTCAAAGATTTTGGTTTAGTACATTTTGAAGAGGTTGACTTTCAGGTTCCTAAAGGTTTAAGTTTTAATTGCAATGTTGTATAACTTTTAATGCCGAACTGTTTCCTTATTGCAACAGCTTCTCAATTGAAGCCCAAACCTGATTTTTTCCTCTGAATACCTGATGAAAGTCATCAAACCCCAACACAATGTTGGTTGCATTGTTCTAATGCCATGTACATCGGAGTACATCATTTTGTTTCATTGTGAAGTTTCCAAACCTTTAATAAACATAAAAAAAAAAAAATCTTACGTTGTTTATTTGTGAGTGTAAGAGAGTCTGATTTCTACAATCCCTAACCAGAGAGCTAAATGTCGAATAGGTCACTTCTAGGTACACATTAAGCTTTGACTCCGGGCCAACCTGGTTATAACCGAATCAGACTGAGAGAAGTGGTAATCTCTCTGGCAGCGGAACTGACCTTAAAGACTTTCCAGCACAACTGTCCTGTAAACTTTAACATTACAAATACTGTAATTTGCCTTTTTAAAGGATACTTTCAGTATTTTCTCTCAGTGCCTCGAGTAGGCCTAATAAAATGTTGCATCCTGCCAATTCCAGACAGCACAATCCAGCTACAAATAGTTGCATGTTTAAAGTGCATTAAGTCATTATGTCTCTAGGTGGTAGTAAAATGAAAGTAAATAAAAGTTCTGACAGGAACATCAAACAACTGGGTGGACTCCTAGTAAGTAGACTGGAGAAATCCTGCTGTTTGCAGCCAATGGTCAGGCGCATTCAATAAAGCTGGTGTGAGAAATGAGGGACGTTCACTTTAATCAGCCTGATGCAGGTTTAGGGGTTTGTTTTGGTTACTATAGCAACAGTCTGTCTTCTGGTTACTGGTAAAATACCGCCTACGGTTTTATAACTTGGATTCTGGCAATAAGCAGTATCTACGCATAAACAAACTTCACCTTCACACCGCGTGTACACGTGACGCAACAAAACTATAATCAATCACCGGAGAGTGCGAGAGCAGCGTAACGTTAGGTTTATCGCGTCGCGTCAGTGTCTACAGGGCACTGGAGGTCACTTCCTGATTTACTGACTCTCGGCAATATGTCCTAACACTTTCAAAACGCTCTGCCTCTCTTTAAATGACAACGATTTACGTGCCTGAAAAGCGTCGTTACCTCCACAGGTGGAAGTAGCAAGAGTTTTTTTTTTACTTTATTGGATGCAGACCAGCACTTCCTTCAGTCGTAGCGCAGGTGGATTGATCGATTCGTATGTTTTCCTGACACGTTTATATATCGGCGAGGATGTTTTAAAATGGCGGTGGCAGCGTCACAACAGGTAACTTAAGATACTTTCCATTAGCTTTTATATCGCTGTTAGCGTTGCTCGTGCACAAACAAGAGTTTGCACCTTTCGCAGGAAGACACTTGCGGTTCTGTAAAAGTTTAATGTCTGTTCAACCCGTGGGTAAGTTATTGAAGAGCCCGAGCCGGGCGAAAGGTTTAGAGTTTAGATGATAAGTGAAATGCAGAAGTGCTCGTGAAACTAGTAGTAGTGTTTTATGTACGTTGTTGTTTGTCGGAGGGTCTGGAGTGAAGTTGAGGAGGTGATGGACGTACACACATCCTTCCACCTGCAGCAGGAACATGGCAGAAGCAGAGCACACGTCCGGTCAAAGCAGTGATGGTGAGTTCAAAGTAAACTTGTAGCCATGTGTGGGCTTCGTGTACAGTCTCGAAGCTTTTTTGTTTAGCAACTGGATATCAAAATGTTAGTATTACTCATTAGCATCACTGGGTGTTGAGTCATGGGGAGGGGGGATGCACTTCTATGCATCACATAATTATTTTAGTATAGTAATTTATTTGATATCTGTCATGCACTTCACTTTTTTTTTTAAATTGCACCTTAAATATTGTCAAAGTAGTGAACATCAGTGATTACTAATGTAGGCTACTAAATACAGTGGCGCTTCTGTGTTTATACACTTGCTAGTTATGAAAAAATGAGTGGGACAGTGTTTGCCCACTTTTTAAGCGTGGTTCCAGATGAAAGGGATTTTCCTGATTTACTGATCAAAACATGTATGCCTATAGGGAAAGAACTACAATCCCATGAAGCGTTGGCTATCAAAACTATGGAGAGATAAGAAACTAAGCTATTGATTTTAATTTGTAAATTATACATGTAAAATATAAGTGGCCTGAGAGCACACAGGAAAACTGAGTGGGTTGGCGCTGATATTTCTATTCTGTGATTTATTGGATTTTTCTTGGCAGAATCAGGCTTAAAGGGGTCATACAAACCCAGTTTTCCACTAGCTAATATGATTATTTAGGGTCTTAATGGAAAGTTTGAAATATAGTTTGTTTTAAAATTTCTCAAAGATAGTTTTAAAAACGCTTATTTTACCCTTTAAAAAAAAAGCTCTTTATAAATCACTCTGTTCTGTGTACTTCCCCTTTAAATCTTCACAAGCTCCGCTGAAGCCCCTCTTTTCAGAGGCTCTCTCGGAGGATCTTTTTTTTTAGCCGTATTCATAGTGAAACTTGCTAATTAGCTCATTATTAAGAAAGGCGATTTGCAAAGATTCATTAAAAGACATTAGACTCACTGATTCTGTTGTTGATCATGAATGATTCTCGCAAACATAAAGGCATTCAGGTTGATCAAGAAGGCGTTTCCCTTCAGAACCAAACACATTAATCACATTAACATTAATCCCCTGCTTCTTCAGTCACTCACATATCGGGAGTAAATCACTACTGCTATGATCATTAATACATTCAACAACAAAACACCTCAATCGCTTAGGAGTCTTGTTTGTCTCTGCGTCTCGGTCCGTTGACGGCTCACTCAGGGTTGGTCTGAGGTAAGACACCAGTTCAGTCTGTGTGACACTGCTGTCAATCAACTATTGTGGGAGTGGCCTCTGTCTGTGTGACGTCACACCGACATGCATTTGAGAATGGCTTGA
>JAUCMU010000125.1:17234439-17255293 GCA_032275025.1 Enteromius treurensis
AATAACCATGCTTTTGTGGTTGTTTACTGCGAGAACTCTGCCCTAAATCTATGGTGGTTTTTGCAGTTCTATGAATAAATTCTATGAATAAAAACCGTTACATGAAATAACCAAACTGTAGTGATTTAAGATTAGGGTCAGTCCTGGTATTCTGCAATTTTTAAAAAAGAAACGTTACATTGATTTGATGTTTTTAGCATTCTACCAAAATAGTGACGTTAAAATATATGGAACACATACTTGCTAAGCTCGGTATTCTGTTTCCACCCTATTTCATAGTTTCACATTCCAGTCTATTAAAACCTGATAGAGTGGAATCTAACAGGGTGGAAAGTTTTGAGCTAAATTAACTGTAATTTTTTCAGTGATCGGCATTTAGCTCTCTAACCTTCTACAGATGACCATAACATTTAGAACTATGTCAAATATATATATATATATATATATATTTTTTTTTTTGATTGGACAAACATTCTCTATAATATAGCCTAACAGAGTGGACCTTTAAGAGTGGGACAAGCAGGAGAACATTTCAAAAACATAAAAAAATAGTTTTTACATTTACCTCCATTTGCACAGTTAAATTTTATCTTAAAAAAATAAACAATATCACTTCTTGATAATAATGTAAGTGGAATTGTAGTCTGTTTTGGAAGGCGAGGAAATTCATCCTAACTGGGGGGAGTTTAGGGACATGGTAAACGAATTTTTTTTATCACTTCATGGTTTATATTTCTAGTTGAAGTTAAGTACTTTGCACTGAGGACATGATCAAGTTTAACATACATACATATATATATATATATATATATATATAAAGCAAAGGTTGGTAAAAAAAATAAAATAAAAAAATAATATTTTTTATGTCTATTATCTCTATTTAAGTGACAAATTAGGCCTAATATATATATATATATATATATATAAATATAAATAATTAGGCATAATATATAAAATATTTAGCATAGATTTGTAAACATAATTAACATGTAAATAACACCGTATTTTCGTGTGTATGTGTTTTAAACAGAGCTGTATAGCATCTGTTTGTCGAGAGCCAGAGAAAAGTGGAATGCCTTTGTAGCCCCAACAGCTGCTGCAGAAACAGAGAGTGAAGGTGATTTGTGTTTTTTCTGTTTTGCTGGAATTAGTTATTTTATCAAATATAAAACATTATTTATCATCCTTTCCTTTTTATTATTTATTATTAATATTATTCATTTGATTCTTTCTATTTTGCTTTATTTCTCCCCCTTTATCAGCTTTCCTTTGCTTGAATGCCCTTTTAACTAATTATTTCTTATGTTTTAGATGCAGGCTTGTCTCATGCTGATCGAGAGGCCAGTCTGGAACTTATCAAGTTAGACATTTCCAGAACCTTTCCCAATCTCTGTATTTTCCAACAGGTAGGATGCATTGTTGTTTCTAGAGTTTTATATCATCTGCTGAATATACATATATAATTGAATTGTGAAATTGAGATGTTTTATTTTTGCCATGAATATAGCCATTGTTGCTGGCATGGCGTTAAATCATAAATAAATAAAATATCATCTGCTGACAATAGTGTCATCGTATTTTTGGCTTTATTTTAAGGGAGGCCCATACCATGATGTATTGCACAGCATTCTTGGAGCTTACACTTGCTATCGTCCTGATGTGGGATATGTAAGTCTTGTCTACCCAAGTAATGTCTAATGGTTTTTGTTGTTGTTGTTGTTTGTTTTGTTATGTGCTTTGCACCACTGCTCGGTTCACCCCTCTTAATCCTCTCATGACCCTCAGTCTGCTTGAGTATTGACTCATACAAAGAGATATCTACAGAGTAAAACAAAAACTGACAGAGTTGCTGTGCCGTACAGCTGGTTTGCCGGAGTATGATGAGTGGTTCTGTTCCAGTTATTACGCACATGATAAGCAGAGCCTTAAAACTTATTTGGTTGCATATGTGAGAACATCAGAGCAATGTGTGCTGCACAACCTTCTTACATCCTGCTCACAAACCACAATATCAATTGTTTGCCAAAGTGCTCTTGCAACTTCATATAGATGCTGTTTGCAAGGTCATATTATAAACTGCAAAAATGTAAAGATAAGTTAAGAACAAATTTCCTGTTATTCTATCACGCTCTTAATTTTATTTAATAAAAAAATTCAGGATAAAAAATATCATCTTTAAGTTGATCAAAAAAAAGTGTATATATATATATATATATATATATATATATGTTTTATTTAATTATTAAAAAAAAAAAATCTTTGCTAGTATTGCCCTTTTTAAACATGACAGTTATTAAGGCACAGTGTCCTTCTGCTGCATCTGTGCTTGTTATCAGTTCGAAGTGTGCATACAGAAAGAAGGCACTGATCTGATGTTTAGAGGGGAAATCTTGATGTAGGGGTGGGGATAGATGCTATTTTAGTGAACAGAACTCTTTTATCAGTTCAAGCTTAGCATTAAAGATAAATCCTCATATTTGTATTCTGTATTGTAATTGTTTTTGTGTAGGTGCAGGGAATGTCCTTTATAGCAGCTGTGTTGATTCTCAACATGGACACTGCTGATGCCTTCATTGTGTTTGCCAATTTGTTGAACAAGCCTTGTCAAATGGCTTTCTACAGAGTGGACCACAGCCTTGTGAGTTATGAGCGGTCTTGAAATTGTGCAATCAAAAAGGTCATTAGTCAAAACTCTTTATATCTTTTTCTTTTTTAGATGTTGACATACTTTGCAGCATTTGAAGTGTTGTTCGAAGAAAATCTACCAAGTCTTTTTGCACATTTTAAAGATAACAACCTGTCCTCTGATATTTATTTAATTGACTGGTAAGTGAGTTGCTTTGTTTCTTCGGACAGAAGTTTTGATGTCCAGATGTGTTGATCGTAGATCTGCTTTGGTCTGTGTGCAGGATCTTCACCTTGTACAGTAAATCACTCCCACTGGACATCGCATGCCGTGTGTGGGACGTGTTCTGTCGTGATGGCGAGGAATTTCTCTTCCGCACAGCACTGGGGATTCTGCGTCTTTACGAGGACATCCTCACACACATGGACTTCATCCACATCGCTCAGTTCCTGACGCGCTTGCCGGAATGCATCTGTGCTGAGGATATCTTCTCCAGCATAACCACCATCAACATGAACAGCAAGAACAAGAAATGGGCACAAGTACGCCTCCTCTTATAAACCATCACAGATAAACACAGAGTGAACCAATGGTGCACATATTTAAATAGTGTTTGCCCTATTTTCTTTTACACCTCTAGGTTCTTCAGGCTTTGCAGAAAGGACAAGAGCGGGGCAGTCCACTACTGAAACGCTAAGGATGCATCATCGTGTCTTCTCTTCCACTTCACAGAGACTGAGAGATAAACCTGTGTTGACTGTGGATGGGTACTCCAGCATACCTCTGGTTCCTCATCAGAGAATATCATTTCCAGTGTCCTCTTTCATACAAACTGACCTCACAGGGCTGGAACGGAGGCGACACATCACATGAATGTACACTCCCGACTCTCGGTTAGCTGTGGCAATGTGAGTTTGTGAAGCTTGAAATTTATTAAACATCTCATTCCTTTCATCTTCACCCTTTCTTTTCTGCCTCCCTCAGCTTAAAGGAGGCATTTCAATTCAAGCGGAATAAAAGAATATATGTTTTGCTGTGGTTTTTATTTGTTGTTTGTCGTCTTGTGTGTTTTTACCGTTGTTTCTAAGACTTATTGCACACTGAACTATTATTTATTCTACCTCTTACTCCCTGTCTGTAATCTGTGTTTCTGTTCTCTGTCTCACAAATGTCTCTAATCAAAGATTTGAGTGGATACTGAAATATATTGCTGTTCATGGTATTGTTACTAGATTCTCTCTCCCTTTTTCACCTTTTTTTTTTCCTCTTAGAAAATATTGTGCCAGACCAAAACCAAACATCCTGGAGTACTAGTGTTTCTGACGTTACAAAGTTTGGTTTTAATTCATGCTTACAGAACAGGACTTCAGCATAATAAATGTGGCTTTAACATTGTGGTGCAGCTTGGATCTCATAGTGGTTGAAGTGTTGAAAAGAAGGTAGATGAAAGATTGCGTAGGAGTACGAGTTCAGTGATGATGGTGTTTTAGTCATATGGCTCAATGCAGCATCATGCTTGACTTCGCTTATTGCCTTCATTTAATTACGGAGAAACAAGCCTCTCTAGATTTTGAAGTGAATTATTCTTGACATCGAACATTTTGTGAAATTGAGATTTAAAATCAGATTATATCTTATTATTAAAAATATATCAAGTTTTATCACTTAAAGTCTTTTCATGTCAATAACATGCCTCATTTTTGGGACCATAATATGTAACGGCAATAAAACAATTTTTTTAAGTTCAGGGAAGTGAATGTCATTGTGGGGAATGTTTGTCACTTAGAACTATTGACAGTGTCGCATTAAACATTCAGATGCTTATTTATTATCTTGTTTAGAATTCATGGTAAAGTTCATAGATGATTATTTTTGAGGTATAGGACTTAAATTTCATGTCCTCAAAGTGTAGGTGTGCATACTGTATGTACACAGTAGTATGTAAACAATCAGAATACTGAATGGCACTTGATATAAGTTTATGTTCAGATATCATCAAGATAATGTGGTGAGATATCACTGTGATCGAAGGAAAACCTCCCACCTTTTTTGTGGTCTAAACCACACTCCTGCAATAAGCTGCTTTGCACTTTTCAATCGTAACTGTCTTACAGTTCTTAACAAATCTTTACTGTGCTCTCTTGTTCATTGTTTTGTGTTAATGTTGCCTGTTTTCAATCTATAATTTGATTGGTCATTGCCTTCAGTTTTAAAATATTTTTATATCTGGGAGACTCTGACTGGCTTTTTATTTTTGCCAAGGTTTTGCTTAACTTAAAGAAAATTAAAGTCACTCAGCAGTTTGAGTTCGTGTACAAAAAAAGGAGTGAAGACAACCTTAATTATAAAAGATGATGTGTGTCTTTGTGTAAACAACTTCATGTTATGTTGTGAGTACTTGGGTGCGTGCATTATCATAAAACAATTTGTGCTGTTCAAAAGAGCATAGGCCATCCATGAACACAGGATATGTTGATAATGAAGGACAGTAATGTATTGTGTTTCTGTGGGAATTGAGAGAATAATTTGGTAAGAGGAAGGCATTAGGATAGGCACTTACGAATGACTGGCTATTCCAACCTATTTAATGTTAGCTTTTCATTGATTTGTATGAACACTGAAGCGTGTGCAGACTGTGAGCATGCAATCCCACACTTGAAGCTTTCAGATGTTAGTTGAGCATGCACTGATGCAGCTCTCACAACACGCTTTAACCAATCTCTGTTCTTCTGTGTTTGTCCTTTTGTCCAAAAAATGCTGCCTTTGCTTTAGTTGTGTTAATACAGGTGACATAGAAATAAATAAAATTGTATATATTCACGGTCTATTGCCTGTCCAATTTTTTGGTGTTCACTCTGAGAACAATAGCAATGAGATGGTGAGTCATATACGAGGTTCAGTTTTGCTACATGAAATAACCACAAAACGGTTTCCTGTAAGACTTATGAGCACTTTTTTCTGTTTTGATCACAGTGGAACATTTCTCACCTATAACCTGCCCCCTTACCAAAACCACACTCGCCCCCTCCCCTTCTACCTTTAAAACTCATGGTAAAGTTTGTAGGACTTTACCTTCTTGATTTCAGCGTAATCCCGAGAAGAAGAATCTGCAGCCATGCATCGGTATTGTCTTTGTCTTTTTATTGGTCTTCTGGCGGTTGCATTCCTCCAGTCTCCTGTAATGGGCAACAGTAAGTCACTCTAAAGCTTCATTTTTTTATTCTTATCATACTTTATCATACATTTCTTACATTGAACAATTTGTTTATCTGTTAAAATGTAGGTGATATATGCCAGAATATTAATTAAATGAATGATTTTTCAAAACAGGCGCCGGTTCTCCGGATGAATGCTGTTTTAATTTTTATGGGAGAAAAATCCCTATTGCTAAAATTAATTCCTACATTGAGACAAGTTTGGAATGCTCCAAACCTGCAGCTATGTGAGTTTTCATTTGTCATCTGAATCAATAATTTGTCAAGGATGCTTAATGAAAAATTCATTATTATTTTTTGGAGTAATTGGGATATTTTTCTTCCATCAGTTTTACCACAGCGAAGGGTCGTCGTATCTGCGTGGATTCTGAGATGAAATGGGTGAAAAATGCCATGAAAGTAATCGATGAACGTAGTCTTTATTGACGCTGCTGTGGCGATGATCAACATGCTTAAAGCAACAGATCTGTTTGTTTCTTAACCCTCTTCCTGTAATGCTCAGTCATTCTTTTCATTATTATCCTGTGAGGCATGATGCCAAGTAAATGCATTGTGTTTTGACGAGTTAATTATTTCTTTAACATGCTGCTTTACATACTAAACGAAATGTTTTACCTTTTAAGTGTAGTGTTAATTTTAAACCGATGACAGTCGCCCTGTTCTTACCAGGGTTACAGGGATGATTTATGATAGCCTATTTTTTTCTATGTTAATGAAGAAAAAATTTGCTTTTGTTTTATTTTGTGTAACAACAGCTATCTTCTACAATGTTTTTAATTCTAATAAAACAGAACACAAAAATGATGTATTCTTGGGTCATACTGTACATCAGCAACAACAGAGCTTATTCAAAACAAGACACAACAAAATAGTTTGACTGACAGGAAAAAGACACAGAACCAAATTAACTTCAGGTTCTGTTAAGGCAACCCTTTACACTTTTGTGTTAAGGCAGTTTTTTAATTTATAACAATAAATAACAGTATTATTTATTATTCATAACAAAATAAAATATACAATTTAAAAGTTTTATATTAATTCCAAATTTAATAATATATGATAAAAACTAGTTGCCGCTGTCATTGTATTGTATTTTAAGTGTACGTAAGTTCATGTTAATCAGTTCCAGTGTCAATCATCACTGACCTTTTCTGTTTACAGAACGTATTAATTTCCCATTTTGCACACATAATTCAACAAGGTCTTTTAAACTAGTGAGGATAGCATTCAGTACCGCAGGCCCAACACAGCACTGACAATAGGTGTATTGTGACTAAAGAATATGAAAAAATACTGTAGTGCTGATGAGCAACGTTCCAGAATTTAGGATTGCAAAATGAATGTATTGTTCCTCATTTTGTTGCCTGAACAAATCTCATTAAAAAAAATCCAATACACAGTTACACGTGGATTTCCATAAGCCAACTCGGTCGAAACTGGTAATGCATCATTTAAAATAGATACAGCTAAAACTGCCAAGATCATGGTGTTGTTTTTCAACTACTATAAGGTTTTTTTTTTGAGCTAGCTATACCTTTAGCATGTGTGCAGCTACAGCATCTTTAAGCACCAAACCTTTTTTCAAGTATTATTAAAAGACTTCTGAATAGTGTCGGGTTCGAGTACATCTGAGTCTTTTAAAAACTGTACTCGAGTCCCGAGTACCCCAACATACTTCTGAAAGCAAGATTATTCAAAGAACGGATGACCTAATACTTGACCAGTAAAGCATGAGAGGGCCTCAAATAAGACAAACTATGTATATGAGCATTCTTAATATATTGGACGTTTAGTATTGCATAATAAAATGTTGTCTATATGTGTTGGTGGTGATGTCTTTTAATAGCACTAGCTAGTTTCTCACCTACATACAAACGTGACACTAGATGATAACACCTCGGAGCTTTCAGAGGAGCACTAGAACTTGTGGTCAGCCGCTTATGCCCATGACCCTCAACCACCTTCAGCTGCATTTCCTGTGGGAGGCCATATCCTCCTCATTGTTTTTAAAATAGATTGTCTAATTAGCTAAACCAACCTATAATGTTAAATGGAAAATGCCTTTCTAGTAGTGGAAGCAGTTAAACAAAAAAACGTCAAACGTTCCAACTTGCAGCAACAGCTTGGAAAATGAAGCTGAAGTGTGTGGTTTTTTCTTTCTTTCACTCTGACATTGCAGAAGCTAGGTGCTTAAACCAATCAATATTTGCTGAGCACTAGTTCTTTAGAACACATTGGAATAATATAACACATCGGAACAGGCACGTGCACAGGTAGGGCTCAACCCGTGCAGAGCACATGCCTTTTCCCCTAGACTCCGAAGTGCCTTTTTGGTGGTGTTTCCCCCCCCCCCATCAATAAATTAATGCTGTTAATAATTAATAAATTGCACTGTTAATATGCTCGTATTCGCTAGCTAGCTAATTTTTGTTTTTTTTAATCTAACTTAACTCGTTATCTTCACATGTATAAACGCATTAAAACATGGTTTACTACAGTAATGAATCAAATCGCTATAATTATATATTTTACAGTGGATAAAGTATTAAGAGGGGAGAGGCACAATTCAAACTTTGTCACTCATTGCTTTACCATCTTCCCAATAAACATGATAATCAAATATTACAAATTAGTTCATAAAACCAAACAGAATTTAGTTATAAAAAAACTTCAAACATATTTTGGGGCTTGCCCTTTTTTCAGTTTCAGCATATGCCCCTCAAAACGTCTGTGCACGGCCCTGCATTGGAATAGAAGTGGTCGTACCAGAAGTCCAGTTTACGTGTCTAATACTGCCATCTGCTGTTACCGTGATGCACAGAATTAAAAAAGACCCAGCAAGCAATTGTGCGTCTAAAAGACGTCTATCAGCTGTTAAAACACAGTCCAGACGTCTAGCATAAAACAAGGCAAAATTGGGGCTGTCAGTGAAAATTTAATAGACGTCTAATTGTAGCCCGAGAATAGACTAGTCATCAAATAGACAGCTAATGAATGCCTACAAACATATATCTAATCTAACAACAAAATGACAAACCGTCCAAACAAATTAGATATACAGCTTTTATTAAAAAAAATTCTAAATACAATTTACCTAAATATAAATATAACGACAAAATACATTGGATTTTTAACAACTTAAGAATTATTATTAATAATAATAATAATAATAATAATAAAAATATTTTTAAATAACTTAGCATGCTCTTTTTTTAAATATCTTATCAAACTTATCAAACATTAAAACATTATGGATAAATAACAAGATAAAAAAAGATGAACCCTTTTACTTGAACAAATAAAGAACCAACAGTGAACTTAAAGGAAATGATTCATTATTGATTTTATTTCTTGTTTAAAATGCTTCCCATCTGCAAGTCCAACTCTGTTGCTGTCAGGAAGATCTGCCAAATAAGGGGGAAAAAACATAAGAGAAAAAGAACATTTGTGACATAGTTGAAAGAAAACATGGGATTAATTTTTATGTTTAGGACTATGGTGATAGAAAATCCAGAAAATAATTAAGTTTATTATAATCTCTAATATGAAAACGAGTTATGATCATGTTAAGTCTAACAATAAACTTGCATCCAGAGTCTTGTCTGGATGTGCTTGTCATACATTGGCGGTGGTTACTTGCATTAACATGCATCCGTGATCCAATTACACAGATCTGATTATCACATCAGGTTCCATCCAAAGATTATTTTAAAACATAATTAGACAAACCAGCATCACCTATAATGGAAAATGCCTTTAGTAGTGGAAGCAGTTAAAAAAAAAAAAATAATTCAAATGTTCCACCTTGCAGCAGCAGCTTGGAAAATAAAGCTGAAGCATGTTTTTTTTTCTTGACTCTGACATTGCAAAGGTGACGCAATTAAACCAAACAATATTTGCTGAGCTAGTTTTTTTTAGAACACATTAAAAAATTATAAAACGTTAGAATATGAACAAGTGGTTGTCCCAGTAGTCCCTCATTGCATAACAAAACATCCAGGGGGCATGGTTGTGGAGCATGTTTAGGAATTAGCAGCGGTAATAGGCCAGTCAGATACAGTTTCAGGTTTTTATATTAGGCACATTTTTGTGTTTGTGCTCTGTGGAGAGCAAAAGGTTTCTATTTAGGTGGTTTTGCTGAATTGAGCAAAGTAGCCAATCACAGACATATCTGTTAATTTTGAAATGATTAACCCTGGGTCATCCTAAACCTTATCTGTAATCACCTTTCACACCGCTCATACTATACCTGGGGTAAACTGTTAATCTTGGGTGTTCTTTAAAAGACGTTTCACACTGTTCCTTCCTAGATCCCCGGTTAATGTTATCATTTGCATATTTCACACTCACTGATTGGACGAACAGTGGGCAACCTGTTTACATGTTTTTTTATGACTTGCCAGTTATTTAGAAGTGTTGACGTAGGTCTTCAGCTGTTTTAAGCCTCATGAAATGCACAAAGACAAACAAAGAAAAACCTCCTTATTGCTTTCACGCTTTTGTGAAACTCGGGGTTTAAAGTGGTGTTAAGAACAACGATAAGCACAAAAAAGTCCTAATGTGTTTTATGTTCCAATAAAGAAAAACATGACAGATTATTGGAGCGAAATAAGGGTCACATAGAGACAAGACTTTGTGTTCTCTACAAACATGAGCATTTTTAAGAGAGTTAAATAGCAGAATATTATCGCAAAATGTTTTGGGGGTTTTGTCTTTTCATAACATTAGCTTCTTTCTTACCTACATGTGTGTCAATAGATGATTTGTGGTTGGACATTAGACCATGACATTTCCTGTCATGGCCCCATATCCTGCGATTGTTTTAAAAAAGATTTTATCTGCTTAGCATAACCAGAATCACCTATAATGGTAATTGGAAAACACCTTTCTTTAGTAGTGGAATCAATCAGTAGTTTGTCTTGTAAAAATTCTTTAAAGGGCACCAAGTATGCCCCTTTTTACAAAATGTAATATTGATCTTGGGTATCCCCAGAATGTGTCAGTGACGTTTCAGCTAAAAAAAAGCACATATCATTTATTATAACACATGAAAAATGTAATTATGGGGGCATGTCGAAAAAAAGAGCTGTTTTTGGGTGTATTGCTATGATCTGCGAATTCTTGCCCCGTCATCATCTCTGCAAAAACAGCTGTTAGAAGCAACAGAGTTAGAGATCAGTATTTAGCCATACATGTATGAACCAGAGTCAGAAACAAATGACTCCAGCAGAAGAAACACTTGTGAGACTTAACCAGGATGTCTCAGAATGGCTATTTTATACATTTATGTACTTGCAGAGCAACAACAGAAGAGCAACACACCTACACACAAACACTTCAATAATGTTATATGTGCTTTATCGAAACAACACAATCCCACTTAAACATGGTTAAAATGTTATCTACGCAATACTATGACATGATTTTGAGGTGCACTACTCACAATAAATAAATGTAAACAACTGTAACCTCAGTGGCTCAGATGTTGGGGGAAAATGAAGACTTTTATATTCGAACACAGAACGATTGCTTATAACTCATTGTTACCGTTACATCTGCTCGAGCACAGAAAGAAATGGAGGACCACGTAGAGCCAAAGACAACCAGATGAGGGTGGAAACTATGGAATTGCAGGATCTGTGAGGAGGCCTAAATGTGACATCACACTGATTTGAGAATCAAAACCGCATGTCTACTGAGACTAATTTGTTTTAATGGGGATTATAAGGAGTTATTAAAATAAGGAGTGGGTGCATTTTCATCATTGTGTTCAAACACTATTTCCCAAAGACAAGGGTAAAATTTAATTCTTTATAAAACACAATTAGAACAAGACAGAAAGTTGTAAAAAAAATAAATAAATACTGCCATCTGCTGGCCCTATAGCACAATAAGATCTGCAATAAAAAAATTGAATAATGTTTGAGATGATAAATTCAGTGTATTATTTCTCAGTATTCCTTTATTTCCTTTATATATAATAAAGTTCCCTTTACCACAAGTGATGCTGGATCCCTCTTCTTAGTTTTTCTTTCATGTAATTTCCTTTGGTTTAAAATGTTATGCTTCATGCATGACATGCTTTATCAAATTACACTATGCAGATTAATAAGACTGAACAGAAAAAGATTTCATTTCAGAGAGAAAGCACACGCATTGTGCATTTGTGCACACCTGTGTTGTCACTGGCCCTCTGGTTTGCTTTGCTCGATCTTCTGCTTGACCCCAGCACACTTCAGCGTGAGCTCAGCGTGGCGTCTCTTCAACATCTCTAATCTCTGCTCCAGGCATTCTGAGATGTCTACCTTCTCCTCAAAGTCCTGCAGCAGCGTGGTGTTTCCCAGCAGGCCACAGCGCCCCTGCAGCTTAAGGTTATCTGCACGCAGGCCGTCACGAGCCTGGCGAGTATGTGTCAGCACTTCACGTTTAAGAGCCACCAATGCATCGGTCTTCGCCAGTTCTGAGTGTTTGACCTTATTCACCATATGCATGAAATGCATCTTCTCTTTCACATGGGAAATGCCCTGACGTTGTGGGACAAAAAATGTGTAAGAATACAATTTTGGAAACAATATAGGTTCTTAATTACAATGCATTATACAACTATACAACCTATATTAAGTGGGTTGTTTATATAGCTAAATATTTATTATGATTCATTTTTATTAAAATACATTTATGTAAAATCTATAACATATTGTTATTATCTTATTAATAATAAAAAAAAAAACAATAATTTCAATATATTAATATAGAATGTATTTTTATCATTTACATGCTCTTGATGACCTCAAAAACAAATTTCACTCCTGAAATGAGGTGGAAAATAGACACACACAATAATTAATAAATATTAATAATAAAAACTAAATTACCTGCACAGAGCTGGCAACCTTTCTTTTAAGCCTCAGTAGCTCCTCGTTGCGCCCCTTTAGCTTATCTTTAAATGTCTGATTCTCTATTTTGAGCTGCTGAAAGTCCATCCGCAGCAAGCCATCAGCAAGCTCACCCTTGGATTCAAGTTCTGTCTCAAGCTGACTAATTTTGTTCTTGAGCTTGATATTGTTGAGACGCACAGATGCCAGCTTGTCTTCCAGCTTCAGTTCGTCCGCCTGTAGCTTCTCCACCTTTGCCAGTGCTGCCTGTTTGCCCACCTTACCAGTCAGTGCTGTCATGGCAGCTTCATATTTCAGTGCAGCTAGGGATCTCAGCTCGTGGTCCACCTGCTTCAGTTTCTCTAAGGTCTGCTGGTGGAGCTCCTCTGTCCTCTGTTGGTGGAGCTCTAACACACGGTGGTGCTGCACTTTTAGCTCATCCATGAGATCAAGGTACTTTTGGTACTGCTCCTGGTCTAATATATCTTCGTCCAGTCTGGGATGTTTGTCACCTGCCTTCCTACTCAGGTATTCTGCTATTTGGGTCTGTAGATGGCCATTAAGCTTGCTGAGTGTTTCACTCTCAGCCTGCAGTTCAGGTAGCAGGGCCATATATTCTGGAGTGTTGATGATGAGGCCAGTCTCCTCTTCTTCTGCAGGCACCGTTAATTCATTAAGGGGGCTGGTCCTCTCACTCTCTGGATCAGGAGCTGGATGTCTATCCTCCTCCTCTTCTTCTTCCTCCGCAGTGTACTCATGTGACAGAAGATCGTCAATGAAATGTTCTATTTCAGGACCCTCAGTGTCCTCCAAGGTTTCATTTAAAAGGGGATCTATTCCATCTTCTTCTGTTGTCATATATTGCCCAAACTCAGGTTCAGATATCTGTGGTGCACTTGTTTCAGCAAAAGACATATCTTCTGTCAGCTGTGAACCCTGCTGGACAACATCATCTTCAACACCTTCTGAGATGTTAGGAAGTTCAGTTTCTTCGTCCCTAACCTGTGTAACGTTACTAGCTGCCTCTGTCGGATCCTCAAATGTTTCGGTGTTTTCCACCCGCTTGTTATTTTCTAAAACAGGACTTCCTTCATGTTTTATCTCTAATGACTCCTCTTCCATTTTTTTTTTAATTTTACAAATGTTTTTGTTATTAAATTATGAAATTACATATAATTTCTTAAAAGTAAGTCAATGTTTAGCTAATGAAACACGTTTGCCTCAAATGTTTTGTATCTGTATGAGAGTGCGTGCTTGTTGCCATGGGCACCCAGAGCGAGAACCAATCGCAGCCGTTCGCTGTGTCCTTATTAATATTAATGAGACGCAGCGGCGTGACCGGAGATACTCCACTGCGCATGCCCAGCCCCGCGCCACTGCTGCTTCCAACAACAAGCGGTAGTAAGCAATATGGCCGACCTAGGGAAGAAGTACTGCGTGAACTGCTTGGCAGATGTTACGAATTTGCGGATTCGCTGTGCGGAATGCCAGGATATTGAACTTTGCCCGGAGTGCTTCTCCGCGGGTGCCGAAATCGGTAACCACAGGCGATGGCACGGCTATCAGCAAGTTGACGGCGGGCGCTTCTCGCTCTGGGGTCCCGAGGCAGAGGGAGGATGGACTAGCAGGGAAGAGCAGTCGCTGCTCGATGCCATCGAGCAATATGGATTTGGTAACTGGGTACGATTCTCAAATGAGTCCATATTGATGCGGCTTTAATAAACTTCCTTTGCAAGGCCAAATGTGCACATCAATACAAAATGGTCATGCTTAGTCTTCAGCAAATGATGCATTGCTTGCTGCAGAAACTTAGAAATAGTTTAAGAACCAAGCATATTCCCTAGATATGTGCTGCATATTGCATTACAGCATTATTTAACCCAATGAAATGAATTGCAGAAATGAATTTTACAGCCCATTTAAAGTTTTGATAATTAATAATAACTGCACAATATAGTTTCCACAGAGAACAAACTGTACTGTGCACTAATGCTGAAAGCAAGTGATATTCCGTAACAGTTATATTTGCATTAATGTTCTGTATGTTCAGAAATAATAATAATATATATATATATATATTTTTTTTTTGGTTTGTAACTTGTACTTGCAAATGATATTATTATGATCTGTATGATAAAGGGTTAATTAATTTACTCACCCTCGTATTGTTCCAAGCTTGTAAGACTTTTATTGTCTTCTAAACACAACCTGAAGATATTTTTAATTAAACCTGATGAGAGATGTCCTTCAAAAAAACATAGTAAACATTATCCATATGAATCAAGCGGTTGAATTTAATGGTCTTATAAAGACACGGCTGTATTTGTGATTTGTAGATGAATGACATGAGAGAGAGGAAATGACAGAATTTAATGTTTGAATGAACTAACTCTTTATTTTTGTTTATTTCTGTGTGCTAGGAGGATATGGCAGCTCATGTGGGTGCATCACGCACCCCTCAGGAGGTCATGGACCATTATGTGAGCATGTATATTCATGGTAATCTGGGTAAAGCCTGCATCCCTGACAGCATCCCCAACCGTGTGACAGACCACACTTGTCCCAGCGGAGGTCCTCTGTCTCCTAGTTTGACTACCCCATTGCCCCCATTAGACATATCTGTGGCAGAGCAGCAGCAGCTGGGATATATGCCGCTTCGTGATGACTACGAGATCGAATACGACCAAGAGGCAGAGAAACTCATCAGTGGCCTGTCTGTAAACTACGACGATGAAGATATTGAGATCGAAATGAAACGAGCCCACGTGGACATGTACGTGCGCAAGCTGCGCGAGCGCCAGCGACGCAAAAACATCGCTCGTGATTACAATTTGGTGCCAGCCTTTCTGGGACGGGACAAAAAGGATAAAGAGCGAGAACGACCAGGTGGGACAGGAGGGGTTGTGAGCGTAGGTGGAGCTGTAGGATTGGGAGTTGGTACCACCATCATTCCGACAGGGTCGCTGGGCTCCTGTGTAGCAGCAACCCCAAAACGCAAAATCACAAAGGAAGAGAAAGAGCAGCGGATGAAACTCCGTGCCCTCTGCCAGTTCATGCCACAACGTGAGTTTGAAGAATTTTTCGATAACATGCACAAAGAGCGCATGCTGCGGGCGAAAGTTCGGGAGCTTCAGAGGTATCGGCGGAATGGCATCACGAGGCTCGACGAGGCGGCCGAGTACGAGGCGGCACGTCACAAGCGGGAAAAACGGAAGGAGAATAAAAGTATTGCTGGGTCCAAGAGAGGTAGCAGTGGCGGAGGAGGAGGGGCCGGGCTCGGGGGAGGAGTTGGAGCTGCAGGTGGGCTTGGAGGAGGTGGAGGAGTCAGTGCCATCAAAGAGGAGGGAAAGGACAGCGAGTTTTCAGCCATCGAGAACCTATCTGGCTTCGAGCTGCTGTCCGATCGGGAGAAGGTACTGTGCAACTCTATGAACCTAAGCCCCACACGCTATCTGACTGTCAAGACTATCATCATCAAAGATCACCTACAAAAAAGGCAAGGCATTCCTTCAAAAAGCCGCCTACCCAGCTACCTGGACAAGGTGCTGAAAAAACGGATTCTGAATTTCCTGTCGGAGAGCGGCTGGATATCCCGAGAAACGTCCTAACAACACTGTCCAAAGATTTGGCTCTAAGAAAAATGACTGTAAATATATTTTTCTACTGTTTTATATTGTATCTCAGAAAAGCCTGTGAGAACTAAATGACTGGCAAGTGCCAATTTACTGGTTGCGGACCTTCAGTCAGTCTAACATCTCTGGTTTTGATCTCAGATCTCCTCATCGAAACATAAATATGGTTATGGTACATAATCAGTATCCATAGGGAACTATTCCAGCAAGTTGTCCTGTGTAATAACCACACAAAACCCATTGCCCCACGTTAAAATGCCTCCGTTTTGAATGTGATTTTGAGTGGTGTTGAATGTTCCCTGCCAACAGAGTATAAACGGAATGTTTAATGTTGTACAAAGCAGATTTTTAAGATTGGTTCTGAGTTTCTTTTTTGTAATAAGAAGGAAATGAGGCTTGCCAAAAGTCTAAGGTTCCTGTGTTCTAACCTGAATTTGCCTGTTTCAGTTGGATGTATTTTGTTGTGTCAGTTGTGGGAATGTGAGTCACATGAAGCATGCTCCATACTAATGTCTGAAGTTCATGTATGATTATTATTATTTTTTGGAGTTGACCTTTGTGAGGTTATGTTACTATTGAGCGTGTTTCAGAGGCTCAAGTTAAATGGCACACATCCAGGCCATGACCACCAACGGGGGACATTTACCACGATGCTCCTGTTTCAAAAGAGTGTTATTCTGATTTGTTTGATGAAGTGAGGGTTAAAATTAAATACAGCATCAAGGGTTTTCATCTCAATGTGTAAACCGAGACTGTATGTTACAACTGCATACTACATTTTGTTTTCTTTAAATCCCTTGACAAAATCTTAGATTACAACGGAGATAAACATATTTTTCCTTGATTTTTAATGTTATTGACTGCTTTGTGTCTACCCCAAAGCTGTAGAAAACTAAGAAAAGCACTGTTCACAGAGGCCAATGCCAAGGTTAAATTTTTCTTTTACATAGTTTTGAAATGTTTAATATATTAAGAGTTAAATAGAATAGACAAGTGCAGTCTAACTTTTAGCCAGTTTTTTTTAAAAATGTACACGATATTGGAAATAACAGTGTTCAGGTTTAGGCCAAGGTGGTGGTCCTCATCTGTTTTTATACCCTGTTTTTTTTGCCCCAGACATTGGTACATATAAAGTCCCATAAACAGTCTTACATTGTTGAGTATGTTTATTTTGTGTGCCTATGTACCCTGGATGATGTTTTTATTCCTTTTACCTTGTAATATTATATTTTCATATTCAAATGTACCACATCAAACATTCTTTGTTTTTCTTCATTTTCATGATAAAAATAACTTCCCCACACAAATTTGTTATGACTAAAGCCATTAAAAGTAGATGTGTACTTGGAGAGAAGGATATATGCAGGATATTGGCTGTGACATCTGATAAATGATGAATGCAGGTATGGAAGACACTGTTATATAAGGACATTATGAAGCTAACATGGAGGGATCTCTTCTTTGTCCATGGTATTCTTTCACTGCCTTCGTATCGTTTGTATAAAGGTGCTTAACATGTTTAAGGTTTACTCTTCAGGTTGTTTTATGGTTTTTGGAAACAGGATCACAGAACCCAAGCCATTTTTCCAAGACTAGTTCAGTCAAGCTCACCAATATTGTGTTTATTATTTTAGTTTTTTAGGAAAAATTGACCTATTTATTTAAGTTTATTAGGGATAATACTTACACTTTAAATAACCATTCAGTATGCTATTTTCAGAGAAAAAAAGATTTGAGCAAGGATATGAGACTGAACAAGACATCATAAAGACACTACTGCAAGTACATTTTTATATATTTTTTAAAGACAATGTGGGATTTTTTTATTTTTTTGGTTAGTTGTGACATGAATGTTTTGTGGTTAAATTATCGATTTTGGAAGGATCATATTTGTCAAAATGTTGAGTATGTGGAAAGTATTTCATTGCATATGTTATTTCCTACTTTGTATTAAAGTGTTGAAATATAACCTTTTGTCTGTTAAGTAACAAAAACTGCGAAGAAATCTATAATTCAGAATCTACACGAAAAGCGCAATTTATAGATATTTTTTTAAGTCATGTTTTACAAGCCATTTAAGAAATATATCCAAATATGTACACTATACTTTCCTTCAAATAATCTACATATACTACCTTGAACGTTTCACCAAAAATGAATAACAAACACATGTAAAATGACTACATTTGAAAAGATGTACATGCTTTATTTGTCTGCTTCTTCACGTAGATGGAAAAGTTACTTTTTAAACCTGACGTTCATATTTTTCTCTTGACATGGCGCCATTCTATTTGTGACCCTGGACCACAAAAATTGTACAAAACTGAGATGTATACATCATATGAAAGCTCACTAAATAAGCCTTCTATCGATACATGGTTTGTTAGGATAGGACAATATTTGACCGAGATACATCTATTTGAAAATCTGGAATCGGAGGGAGCAAAAAAATCAAAACACTGAGCAAATCACCTTTAAAGTTGTCCAAATGAATATCTTACCAATGCATTTTACTAATCAAAAATGAAATTTTGATATGTTTACAGTAGGAATATTACAAAAAAATCTTAATTGTTTAATGATTTTTGGCATAAAAAAAAATCATTAATTTTGACCCATGCAATGTATTTTTGGCTATTGCTACAAATAAACCCCAGCGACTGGTTTTGTGGTCCAGGGTCACATTTGTTTTACAGCCACAATTTCTAAACGACTGATCTCTCAAGCAGCCATCCTTCTGTTACTCAGATCTTCATCAGGTTTGCACACTACGAAATGAATGCTGAAACTGCCAGTAGGTAAATTATTTTAAAATTTTATTTTTCGGATAAAATATTACTCCCAGTTCTATAAAGAAGACCAATTATTCTCTCATACAAATAAATAAAAAAAAACTGCGTAACACTGAAAAATTAAAAAGAAAAAAAAAAGGGGAATTTAACAACTGCTGTCATAGACCTCACCAACCTGGCAACGTTCTTCAGTAAATTAATTAATATAAGAGCAAATAAGTATAAAATGTGTTCAACAAGGTAATATGCTGCAGTGTTTCTTCAAAAGCTTTAGATTCTTCAGATGCTTCTCTATCTTTAGATCTCAGAAGGTCCTGGAATGGGAATGACTCAATTCTCTGAATCGTCTACCACATACACTCAGCTCTTCTACTCAAGAACTATTTTTTTTATTGATAATCATTATTAAATCACAAAGATGAGTCTGGCATTGTCCTTCAGCTGTCAATATATTGGATTTCACCTCTCAGAGGCACCTTTAACAAAGAAACATAAATCTGTGGAACCTAAGACCAGCTAAATTGCAGAAACTGATCTGTTGACCAGGTAATAACCATCATGTTGTGTATGACCAGTTAGGGGGCTTTGACTACACCCACCAGAGCTGGCCGGAGGGTGCGACTGTGCAGCTTGTAGCCTACTTTGGTAACTACAGCTATGGTACCTGGCTCCTTGCCCTCAATAGGTGCATGAAAGACAGCCTCGTGCTCGTAAGGGTCAAACTTCTGACCATCAGGGTTAAGCTTAACAAGGCCGTGTTTTTTGAAGACCTTTTGGATCTGCACCTCAGTCATTACAAGGCCGTCATAAAGATTTTTCAGATGTGGATTTGCAGTAGATATTTCAGTTTTTGGTACACTTTCGGTTGCCTTCTCCAAGATGTCGGCCACCTCCAAGAGATCTTTACAGAAGCCCTGGATTCCTAATAAAAAAAGAGGAGTCAAAACATATTAACACAATCCAGAAATGTCTTATTATAAAAACTGTTTATAAAATAACTATGACGGCTTACCATATAGCTTAGCATCATTAATCATCTTTTGACTCCTTTGCCTAAGGTTTTCAGTGTCGGCTAGCGCCCGCTTGTATTTATCCTTCAGCAAAAGACAATGGAAAATGAAAAAAAACATATTCATACTATTTGCAATGCTTTTGTCTGATTTTAGGTTAATTTATCTTTAGAACAGTAGCGAAGATTAAGAAGAACACAGCAATACCGTGACATCTTTAAGCTGTTCTTCCAGTTGGGTCTTTTCTTCTACGAAGGCTTTCTCAGCTGCACTGGGCTCTGGTTTCTCTTCTTCAGTCCCATTACCTGAGCTTTTCTGTTGGGTTGCTGTGCAAAAGAGGCGTGGAGTCGCCCTGAGAAGTTAAAAAGTGAGAGTATTTACACGTTACATTGTTATTATGCAACCAGCGTATTCTTAAAAGGAAGCATTTTCCCAAAAATAGTTTAATCATTATTATTTCCAAAATGAGGTTTAAAGTACACTTCCTCCGCAGGCTAAGAACTCCACTGAAGTACACAACTTAAAAAAACATTTTTGGATCTTAAAAGCTGCCACAGAATGCATTGAGAGAATATTTTAAATTGTTCTCTGATATGTACATAGAAGGTATGTATCTTAGGTAAGAGAAAAAAATGCCCAGAAACAGTTTTACAGGTCCATTTACAACCCTAGAATTTGACCCTAGAATGAAACAGTCTGTTTTT
>JAUCMU010000125.1:17255649-17267425 GCA_032275025.1 Enteromius treurensis
TTTATATAAGAAGTAGGAAATTATGGTGTTTGAGACTCACAGTATGTTATGTCCATGTACTGAACTGTTATTATTCAACCATGCCAAGGTAAATTCATTTTTCCATTCTATGGCACCTTTAAAGGAGCAATGAAATGAAGTAAACCATTTCTTTTGTACGGTGACGTGCATTTAAGTGTAACATATATGCATACACATATATATATATATATATATATATAATGCTGAATTCGACAGACATTGATATTACTTATATTAATTGTATAGACAAAGCTATTTCTAGGTAACAGTTAACTCTGTATGTAACGTTAACATGCAATGTAAAGACCTGGAAGAAATTTCACTGAGAAACAACGATAATCCCATGTAAGTACTCTGCAAATATATAAAGTATCTGACAGGACAACTATTGACACACAAAGACAATGCGGTCTAAACACTGTCAGATGAAGGAATATACCTGAGGGTGTTTAAAACATCAGCACCAATCTTTCATTTGTGAACAGCTCACGCAACAGAAAGATCGTTCTTTCCTGTAAACGCAAAATCCTAACCCAAACACGGCCATTAATTACACAGAGTAACACTGTTGTGGAAACCTACCTTATAAGTGAAGGAGACGCTATGATAGAGGAGCTCTGTCTAATCGCACGCACACACCAGGTCGCCATCTTCACTCAATGTCCACGCTGAGAGACCTGCTGAGCGAGACTGTCTCATTCAACCAATCACAGCCTCTGTTCTTACACTGTTGGTCCTTCACCACCAATCCCCGTTCTAGTCAGAACTGACGCATTTCTGTAGTTTGGTTGAGAGTAAGGTCGAAATATTCAGCACGTGACAAGGGACAGCTTCTGTCCTAGGCCAACTGAAGGTTACCTCACACTTTATTACTCAACTCCACTGAGCGTTTACATCACTTCAGATCCATCAGAAAACTGGATAATGTAAAAATAAAATGTAGGTGTAGCCATGAATTAAACACACAGTGGTGAGACCAAGTCATCTCTGATTGGAGAAAATTTTTTTTTAAACATTGGATTATCACAATTAGAATTTTACTGCTAGCATTTGCCTGTATTCAGAATTAAAGGAGGAACTTTGTTTGTGAATCTTCTTTTGGGTTATAAAGCAGACAGCTGATATTGTTTACTCTTTAAATTTAGTCCAGTAATCCTCTGACTCTCAGTCAGCCTAGTCTGTCTTATGGACAGTAAGTCATTTGAGAGCTTGAGGTAAGGATATCCTAACTTGTATCCTGATTTAGGATTAGAAACAGTTCCTGGTTGAGTAAGGATTTATTGGTTTCCCACAAACATTTAAACTAAGAAAGGCATCTTAGGCATCACTTTGACCTGATAAAATGTTGTTATTAAATTGGAATGGTTAGGACAGTGGCAGTGTTTCATCATTTTTTAATTTTTTTATTTACATACATAGATTGTTTGCGACATTCCTGCATTTTGGTTGGTATACTTGTGTTTGCTATATTATAGGCACATATATTAATAAGTTTATATAATACATTGCATAGGCTATGCATACATCCAAATGTGTGTGTGCATGGATATGACATGGGTATTACAAGGAGAAAGTGACTTTTTAGGACATTACTCCATGTCCCCAAGTGTTTTCGGTTTCACTTGTGAATCACACAGAATAGAGTGTATTGAAAATCTGAAATAGCACAGTTTCCTGTAAGGGGTTGGGGTAGGTGTAGGGCAAAAGCACATACCGTTTGTATAGTATAAAAACCATTAAGCCTATTGAATGTCACCACTTTTCACAAAATCAAACGTGTGTTTGTGTGTGTAGAGACAGAGAAAACCACAGCAGTTTCCCCTCTCTACTCAGCAGAAAAAACTATTTGTAAGCAATTCTGTGTAGCATAATCTTACTGTCCAAACTTGAAAAGTTTAAACAATACAATTACAAATAACATTTTAAGTAGTCTTATTTAGCAAGGATGCAATAAAATGAACAATGAATAATTTATAAAATGTATAATTTATAATACATATTATTTATATTCCAAATAAGTACTGTTGTTTTGATGTTTTTATATATAAAGTTTTATAAAGTCTTTGAAGAAAAAAACTTGGAAGACTAGCATAATAAAGTAATCACTGATAATAACAAGAAAAAAAATCCTGAACAAGCAAATCAGCATATTTGAATGGTTTCTGTAATATTATTGATAGTAGCTTTACGTGCTTACTTTTATTCTTTAAAAACTGTACGTTTCCATATGCATCATATTTCATGAATTCATAACATCATATGGTAAAATTGTTATGTTTTCTAATGAGATTGGGTAGGTAGGCTTATTTTAGATAGTTTGTTTAGGCAAAATTTTGACAGTGACATCCTAACTTCCTGTGCTTCCAGATGAAGTTTTAATGTATTTTCGGTAAGAAATTGACTAAATACCATCATGGAACATGATCTTTACTTACTAACGAACAGCTTTCTGAAATGGTTGTAACTTATCTAATTTGGCCTCTAGGTGGCAGGCGAATACGGCTGGTCTTCTCCTCGCTGTCAGCTGTCTGCTATACAAGCACACGAGCGCGCTCTGGTTTGAAGCTCTGCTTCCCCACCCTCTTCCCCTCTCTCTCTCTCTCTCTCCCTTTCTCTACCTCCCTCCCTCTCTCTTACATTAGAGCTTTCCATCTTTCGCTTGCATCGCACTTGCTTTGACAGTGTTAAATGAAAGCGCGCATCATGGCAGTTTTGGCGCACCTGTACCCAGCCGTGTTTTTTGCTTGCGCGTGGATGTCACTATTCCGACCGATTTCATGTCACACGGGCGTTATAAACCAGAGAAACGTACGGGACCGAGAGCTTGACAGCCGCGGTGGGCATGTCACTGGTAGAGATGAAGCGCTTATCTCAGCACACAGCCGCGGAGGTTACAGCGGGGACCCCGGCGGACCCCGAGTCCGCAGGGCATCGGCTCCGGAGAAAGTCTCCCTACTCAGCAGCTCTTTCGTCCTTAAAGGGGATGCCACCCACAACCAGGCAATGGTCCACTGGACGGGGGAAAATAGCAGCGTGAGTACCCCCTTCCCCCGTTCTCTAATGCAATTGTCCCGGAAAGTCCTAAGCTTGAACGTTGAGTTGTTATTACAGTGAATTGTTTTCATAGGGTGCGTAGATGATTTCAGGTTGAGAAACAGGTAATGAAGCATCATGAGCAGAAAGGCGGGTGTTTGGACTGCAGGTAGATGCATAGCGACCAGCTTTCATCATCGCACAAAACCCATCTGCTGTGTATCGAGAGGTTTAGGTTCAGTGTTTACCAAGTCATCCTGCTTGTAATGTGAGCCAGAATGACAGCTGATGCCGAAACGCACCTATTCACCTGCTCACTCCTAAAAAAACAGAAGTTCACTGCCAGTCCTTGTTTGTATACGGCTGGCTCATGCACAATTTAAAGTTTCACTGTGTTTACTTGCTGAATCGTATACGCGACGCAATGTGATACACTTATTAAAAGAGCGATCGAAGGAGCGCGAACAGCTTGGATGCGCTCTGAACAAACGCGCGCTTGTCTGTGTGATGGTAGCCTAGTTTGGTGAATTGTATCTGGAGGAGACATCTCTCATTTACAAAGCTGCCAAAACAAATCATGAGCTGTTTACACAAAATGCAAGCGCCCTGAATAAAAGCTGCTTTTTAATATCTATTGAAAGTGCTTTCAAGTCGCGCTTTTGTAGTAGGTTTCATTCCCATTAAACTATTTTCAGAAAGTTGAGGAATGATAAAGATCATTGCTCAGATGCTTCATAGTTTAGTTTAAGTAGGAACTACATATTAGATCTATATTGTTGACATAATGTAAAGAATGTAAAAAATGTGGATGGTATAGTTTTATGCGTTAAATCAGTTTGATGAGAATTGTGTTGACACTTGTAATCTCTATATTATTTAAGACACTCTATTGAAACTCTATGGTTTGTCTATACTAGAAGAGTTACATGTGCCTTTTTAGAAGACAAATGTGAGAAACAGGAAACAAGTGAAATTATTTGTTTTAACTAATTGATGTGTATGACACTATAAAAGAAATAATATAGAGGTGCTATTTCTTATAAATTGTTACTAATAATTGTAACTGAAAGTTTAAGAACACCATTGAAACCAACTCCCAGTTTCTGTAATGAAGCACTTTTCCTCCTAACCACATCTAGTCTGCTTCTCTGAAGAATCTAGAAAAAATGCAAACAAAAAAGTCATTTGGAGAAGCATGGAATGGGCATGTATTTTGTTTGTGTTGGAAATGCAAGTGTTTGTATGTGGAATGTGGTCCTGTTGCTTTTTTTTTAATTACTTAATGTCAGAAATAGCTGTGTGAATTATGCAGGTCCTGGCTGCTATGTTAGATGTTCTACGGTGAGCAGAGCCGTAACCTCAGTTGAGTTGTGTTATTACTGTTAACTGAAACAAAAAACATATAACAATTTCTTTATGTGAAAAATAAAATAGTTTTACAATAAAACACTGAAACATAATCTGAAAAGAACTTAAACTAAGTTGATAAAAACTATATAGACATTAAAAAACAACAACAACAACAACAACAAGATAACCATTAACTAAAACTATAACTGCAACTGACAGATGCACAGTGGATAGAATAGATACACAGAGGTCAAATAGAATTGAGATACAGCTGCTGCATATATTCATTTATCAGGTTTGCTGACATACTACATTAGGATTTTACCAAAACAAATTTCTGCCTTTTTATTTTATGTCATCTCCAGATTTCCATTCACAACAGGGTTGCTTTGGCATTTAGTGATTGTTCAAAATAGATTTACCACAGTTCCATGTGGGAAAGATGACACCATAAGGAACTGACAACATGTTACAAGCATTCATATTGTGAGAGTATGGAAATGTTATGCTGTTTATAGGAAAGTCTTCATGCAATTGTCTTTAACCTACAGAAATCACTGACGGATATGAAAATAATGCAAGCCAATCCAGCACAGCCGTGTAGACAGATTTAAATCATTTATGCTATGATCTGCTGTTGTAATAGGAGCATGCAGAATCCATGTTCGATATCAGTTTAATTAAATGAGCAAATAAGAGGAAGGAAGATTTATACACGTCACAGTGCTTCAAAAAATTGCTGTATGTATAAACATAATGGGCATTTCTTTTATAGCGCAGCCTTTGAAGAAAAGCAAATACTTCCTGTGCTTTGAGTGATGTGCAGAATAGACTCAAAACAAAGAAAGCACAATCAGTCATTTTTCCCGTACCTAGGCTCTAGTCTTGGAGAGCGATACTAGACTCCTGACTTAATACCAGCATTAAAGCCTTTCAGTGTGTTGAACGGTTGCTCTTTGTGTTTTCCGTTCTACCTCTTTTGTTCTGCCTCACTTTCTCTGGGGAGTGCGACCATCTTGATTCATTTATTTTGCCCTCCTGCACTTCTCTAAATATGAGGAGATATAGTCATCTATCTGGTATTTAGCAGCAGTCTCTGCTGTTGTTTGTGTTTGCAGCGTTGTCAGGAACCATCCATCTGTTTGCCTGCTGATAGCTGTGTTTAGTTAAGACAGAGAGAGAGCAGAGGAAAATGACACAGAAAACTAAGATAATGCATTTGAGAAAGGGAGCGATAGATATATAGACAGACAGACAGACAGTATTGATATTTAGAATGGAGATGGATAGAAAAGGAGTGCAAGGAAGCAATGGTGGAGAGACTTATTACGATCTCATTTCGCTCAGAATGTGTGCATGTTGTTCCTTTGCCTTCATGCTATTAGTGAATCTGATAAAATGAAAGACACATGGCTCATTGACATTTCCAAGGCAGCCCAGAGACGCCACCACCATGTGCGCTTCTCCCCTAAGTCTGTAGGTTTTCCAATTCCAAGTTTTAGGCGGGATCTGTAATAAATTACAAATTACGTATAATCTCATATGAGAGAGATAAACTATTACACACCAGATCATGCAGAAATTTGGCTCCCTAAAACGGATCACATACTTGTCTCGTGAATCTTATGATGCGGTACTGTTTATTATTTTTGCATTGTGTAAATTAAATGGCCATGTGTTTTATACAGTAGATTATATGCATATAAAATACAATTTTTCAGTTCACCAAATGATGTGTCCAAGTGCAAAAGATGGATGAGCCGTTCAAGATAGTCACTGGCAAATGGTTAATGAAAATTTGTGTTGCTTTGCATGTAAATTGGGAGTAGAGTATAAAAACAAGTTGCTATTAAGATACGTGGCATGTCTGCAATTTTTCTCTGTCTTTGTCACGTCCTCTTAAAGGCTTACTTCATGAAATAGGCATTCATCCATGGTACATATACTTAACAGACAGTTAATTTGGCCCCTCCCATTGCATGGCAAAATTGTTAGCACATGTCTTGTCTGTCTGAATCAATATTCCCTAGTTTTTTCTGAATGTTTCTGTTTCGCAATCAGTCAGATTTGGCTTGCAAACATATGGCAGAGTGGACAAAAGTGTTTTCCATCCACATTTTTAAAAAGCCTTTCCAAATCCAGTTTTCCAATTCCAATCTTCTTTCAAATATCAGTACTAATTACTGGCATGCCATCGGTGGTTTTCCTCATTTTCAGCACAGAGACTTTAGTTTCTCTACGTCTATTAGCACAACTTATTAGAGGCTTATTTGTGGTCCCTTTTCCTTGTTCTCCCAATGAGGATTTCTTCCTTTGTTTCCTGGGAGACCTCATCAGAATCTGGAGGGACAGCTCAGGCGGAGGGTTCATGTGCAGCATGCAGAATGTGTTTTATTCATTGGCTTTGCATATGTCATATTGCTCCTCCAGTGGTGTTTTTGAAGGACTAGTTTGAGATAATTAAAGAAGCTGACATAATTTACTCACTTCATCTACTCATCAGAGTAGAGAGATTTTTGCTAGAAGTAGGATTAGGCTAATATAAGTTCATAAATATAAAGAAATAATTTTTTGCAATTCAAGTGGTTTGTGAGAACCATATCTGAGAGGATCTGACCAGTTGATTAATTTCCATTCATCATAAGCTCAAATATTTTGTATTTTGAATTAGAAATGTGACACAACAGGTGCTTTTGTACTCACCAATGTACTCACCTTCAGCATTCAGACAATGAGGAATAAGTAGAATTCTGTAATCAATGCAATAAGATTCCATTCAGATGTATGCATATACACTATACTGTGCTGATTTACAAACAACTAAAATATACAATAGCATATTTTTCAAATGTCCTCAGAATATCCCATAAAGAATCATAAAAATAGTCAATTTGATGTGTATACTTTAGGTCGAGTCTGAAGCAATCTGATAACTAAACTTTGTGTGTGAAACAGACTGAAATTTAAGCCATCAATTACTGATAATCTTCACTATAGACGAGAGTTCTCAAATCCTCCTTGTATGTAAAGCAGCTCAGACGTTCGGTCTATGATCCCCTTTCATATTTCACAGAAGAAAGGAAACAACATTGCGGATTAGAGCAGTGTAGGGTGAGAAAACGATGACAAAGCTTTCATTTTTGGAGAACTGTTTCTTTAATAAATCTCAGAGCTGTGGACTCATTAAACCTACAGTGAATGACACTAGTTGTTGATGTCAGATGTGTTCTTCAGTCTAGATCTGTATCACTGTTGGCTTTGACTGAGAATACCCCCTGTTTCTGCCACGTCATACAAACCTGAGGGAATTCATGTCTGTAGATTTTAGTCATTTCAGCATATAATAGATGATTAACTGATCTGTCTACTGTCCATAAGTGTTAATAAAATACAAATTAACAAGACCAAAACATTTATAACAAATGATAGCCGTTACTTTGAGATGGCCACATCTGATACAAGAAAAGCTCACAGATATAGATTTAAAGAAACAGAACTAGTATACTGGTTGGCCTGTTGGCAACATGTCTCTGAAATGAAAAAATGATGTTTAAAACAATTGTTGGCTATACCAATACATTTTTTACTCCTAGTTCTGTATGTTTAGCCATATCCAAATCTCCTGATCAGTTTGTGCAGTGACTCATGTTGATTGCACACATACACTGGAAAATGGTTTTTATATTATACTCCAGCATAGGTTCACCTTAACATCCTTTTTTACTTAAGTTTGGACAAACAGTTAAGTGGGATTACAGTCTTTAGAAAGGGCAGAAAAACAGAGCTTGAGAGTTCTAAAGACCGTCTGGAGAATAAGATTTCTAGCATTCTGTAAAATATTAATTCAGTAATGTTAAACAAGGTATATCAAAGAAAAACATACACTTCTAGTTAGGTTTTGCGCAATATGGTCATTTTTCATATCGTCATATCGCCAGCCTGTGAGATCGCCGATACACCATATTATCATGTATGGGTGGGTGGGGGCAAGAGAGAGGATCTCAGTACTTATCACAGGCTATTTGATGATTTTAAACCGCGTGAGAGAGAGAGAAAGAGAGCGCGCCTGGAAGCACCAGTAACCGAAATACTATACCTTCAAACATATTGAAAACTGACATGTTAAATGTAGAAACATTTAAAACAGCTAGTTCATATATTCGGATACAGCAGTCATACATCGTTATTATAGGACCGCACGTCCTACAAGTTTACTGCATTCTCGCAGACGTTATCAGTTTAAAACGGTGAAAATCAAAAGTAGACCCTAACCCTAACCTTATCGTCTATCGGCTCAACCCTACTGATGAGCTAGACACAGTAACATCATAGTGACGCAATCCAATCCGTAAACTCCTCCCATAAAAAACAGTTTATAGTGATAAAGATACGATTAATCGTGCAGCCCTAACACAGTAACAATAAAATTACATATCAACAATTAACAGCTATTCACTACATATGGTAACTTACAGTTAAACAGTTAACAGCTTTTATGGCCCTTTTCGTGTGTAAAAATTATTTTTAAGGTGTAAATTTAAAAGGATAGTTCACCTAAAATAATTTTTTTTTAACACTCATGCCGTTTCACATGCATATTCTTGTATTTTGAATACAAAAGAACAAATTCCACACTTCTCTTTTTCTGTACGGTGACACTAACTTTGGCCAAGGCCAGCATGCTTAGTGTTTTTCGTCATGAGAAGAACACAACACAGAGGAACACAGTTGTGCTTTACAGTAGCATGGTTCGAAACCTACTCAGGTTTACACCAGAATGTGTTATATAACTCATAAAACCATTGACAAATAAACCAGTCATCTTAAACACAGTTCTGCAGAATAAACCTGTGGACAGTTTAAACCTCTCCTACTCTAGACACAGCTCTCCATTACATATTCAGTCAAAGATCATCACAAATTCAATCTCAGCTCGAGCTTTCTAGAAAATAAAACCAAAAATCCACGTTCAGCAGTTGGGATTAGTTGGCTTTACGAATGGACAGCAAGCTACTGGTCATAAGAAATTGCCCTAACCTGACCCTAAAGAAAGGGCGTCTCATATGCCACAGGTAAAAATGGTTTTCATAACAGGGTGTGTCAATCGTTTTTATAGAAAGCATCCAGCGGTAACACCTTTCGCCCAGTTTCTCACACATTTGCTGCTACAAAGGATTCGCTGTTATCCGTCAGCGGCTATTGAAGTGCTCTGGGAGACGGCCGGGCACACAGACGCTGCCAGCTGTATGAAGCGCTCTGTGAGGAGCTAATGAGGCGCCACAGTATGACAGACTTACTAAGCGGAGCAGTTTTGTCTCTGGAAAAATAGGTTTGTGTGCGAACCCAACGCTTAAATGAACACGGCCTGGCAATCAGACAAAAATAGTGGTTCACGCTTGTTACAAACATTCTTTTATGGCCTAGTGCTAAAAAAAAGAATCATCAATTGAGGAGTGTCGGGTCTGTTTGAGGAGCTGAGAGCGACTTTACGCCTATACAGAGCTTGGACTATAAGATTGCTGAACAATTGAGATTTACTGATGTTATTCAGCGACCTGATAATGCTGCTTTTCAGAGTGCAAGAGCACCTGGCCTAATGAATTATTAAATGACAAATTCAATAAAACCTCACCAAAAAAAAGTATAGTGACAGTAGCATGCAACAGAAATTATATCAGACTGTAAAAACATGGTACTTTGATATGGTGAGTGATGGAATTTAAGAAAATAATAGTTAAATGTGCTTTTGTTAGTAAAGCACAAACATTATATTATTATCTAGTGTAAGTTTCTGGTGTAAACTAGTACACCTAATAGTGCACATGACTCATAAAGTCACCTTACAGACTTTGGAGTATCTTGATTGAATAAAAAAGAAAGAAAAACACCGAAAGTGTAATTAAAATTAGTGACTGACTCTAATTACTTATATAATATATATTCCCGCTTTCATTCACATTACAGTATGAATCATTTTCCAAAGTTAGTACAAAACTCACAAGATAGCAAAAGAACCAGATAGGACAAAATACACTGGTCCTGACAGAAAGTTACAAAATATTTTAAATATCTCTAAAAACCGCACTTTTAAGCAACTCGATGAAAGTCCAGACGAATGTACTGTTACAGATGTAGGCCTATGTCTTATGCAAACAAGCTAGAAGCAGCCCAAGTCACAACTACTACTTAATCAGAATGAAGTCGATGGTGTGGAAAGCATTTCAACACACAAGCCATTTAGCCCCCCAAAAAATATTGAAATAAACCAATGTAGATGTTGTAACCATTTCATAAAAGCAATAATTGATGTGGCCCGTAACCACACATAAAAATGTGCATTAATTTTAAATAACTCAATAGTCTGTCAGCTGTTTCTTATCAGACGGTTTCTTATTAGGCATATCTGGCTGTACGTCTACTAAAGGAAAGTGACCCTTGTAATACTGACCCAGATCTGAAAGCTCCACCACTGAAAAATTAATAAGTTCATCAGCCAAGAAGGCACATATCTCTTAAATTCCAGTAGTTAACCTCATTAAAAACATCAAAATCACACTTAATCTGGGTTCATCGGCTTATTGGGTGAAATCCTTTAACAAGGAATGCATTGTTTAGCTCTCTAAAAACCTTCGCAGTTTTACAGGCTATAGGAAGAACTTGTACATCGACTTGAATCTTGTTTGCTCCAGAACGTGTAATCATACAGAGAGAGAGTTTGAAGGTTGTCTCCTTGAGATAAAACACGCACAAAGAACCCAAGTAGCATGTTGACTCTTGTGTAATGCAGAGACTGCATCCTGAAAAGGCTGACAACATCATACGGGGAACTTTGAGCCAATACTGAGATTCACTTCCCCTCACACGGAGAAACTGAAAACCTAGGGGTTGTCATTTAAGGTTAAATCTTGTTTTGTGGAAATACCACAACATTTACATGCCACTTTTTAATCAGCTCTTGTTTAAAACAACAACAACTAACAAATATGACAAATATGTCATAGGGCTGGGCAATTAATCGAAATCGACATTCAGAACCTATAATCGATCAAATTTTTCCAGGTCGATTATTTTGATTAAAAACACTACCGGGTATGGAGTCACGTGACTTGCTCCGTTACCCTACGCTCACACCAGACACGACTTACGCAAATAAATCATGCTATTCACACGTAGTTGGACAATTGAACATTTTAAGTTTACTCGCTTCATTCGCGCGTGAAATTCTCTTTGCAGCAAACACAAAATCACGTCATGGGATGGGCTTCTGCCAGGCCTTCCAGTCTCTGTACATCGCGAAAGGATATGACTCCCTTGGCTACAGCGGAGCGAAGCGGGTTTAAACACCTCGTTAAAACTCTCGACAGAAGATACC
>JAUCMU010000125.1:17289859-17304901 GCA_032275025.1 Enteromius treurensis
TAAGGACCGGGGCGGGGTTTACAGAATGACAGGAGCACACGAGGGAGACTGAATGAAAATAAAAACACAGATCACGATGACACGACACGAGTGGGGACGTGAAACAAGCATTCCAAAGAGCCGTGTAATAAGTCTTAATAATAAAATGTCACAGAGTAGCATATTTGTAAATATATAAGTAGTAATGGAGAAAGAGGCAGGAGGAAGAAATACTATATAATTTGTTATTCATATTTTTCTTTTCTCGACAATTTGCATCTTTGTGAATTACATCTGTAAGTATATAGCATTATTTGCATTCAGCACTTTATGCAATACAGATTATTTGAAAGCAGTTCATAAACAGGAAAGTAACAGTATTAATGATGAAAGCTTCATCAAATATGAAACGAAATAAAATTTTGCTACAAAGCGGCTTTACGAAGACAACATTGTCATTATTCAGCTCAAGTTGGTTCAGTGTTTATTCAGTTCAGTTCAATAACTCTCAATGTTTAAAATGTATTAATTATGAAACAGAGCCCTACAGTATACAATAGGGTCATAATTCAACTCAAGTCAGTTCTCATTAATGAAGTAGATTATTTTATAACATATGAGCTATAAATGTTATTGCTCGAGCATATGTAGGCAGAACTCTCTGTCTCCTGGTGTATTATTGTTGTGAACTTGATGTTTCTTCTCTCTCTGTCACACACACACACACACACACATACGTACAAATAGTTTCCTCTTGTTTGTGATCCGCACAAAAGGACCTTTTATCAATGCAGCCAGTGTCGACAAAACTCTTGTTCCTCCAGGTCACCTACAGCTGCTATTGACCTCTGTTAAATGGATTCTCACACTAGAAGTGCAGTATTGTGTGATGTCCTATTGTGTAACAAATTGGTTGGAGTCAGTGAAAGATTTGATTTTCACTTTATGGCATCTGGATAGAAATGCTGATAAATATTGACTGTAGTTTTTGTCTCCTGTGCCGGAAGCTACTTTGAGATAGTGGTCTAAAGCAGGTTTCTATGGCTCACTTCAATATCATCAAAAGATTGTTCTGCAGATTCTTACGTTTCTAAGGGTCTGCCACGAAATGAGTAAAGCTCTCAGGGAACAACTGTAATAAAAAGCAAACCTGCTGTAGATCAAAGCTGAATGTCCACTAAAAAACATGGTCCAAGTATAAAATAAGATCTTTGTCAAGTAATCCACCCAACGTTTTAAAGGGCTAGTGTAGCTGGAGAGCCAGATGGAGGGAATCCAATAAAGAATATGGGCCTCCTCTGTAAATCATTAATAATGCGGAAACTATCACATTTACAGGCCAACAACAGCCCCCGAGGACGCGATAACTCCCATCACAGACGTCCATGCACAGAGTTAACCAAAATGATTAGGCAATACTTCATAAATGGCATATTTGTTATATGCTCTTTGTACTTGCACTCATCATTTACAAGCTTTACATGTTTACAAAAGACATTTATACAAGATATGTGTTTGACTGATCCATTAAGATAAAGAACACATCTTTTTCAAATCTGTCTGTTAGTGGAAAAAGCTTTCGAAGACATCAAACAGAGCGAGCTGGTAACATCTGGGAAATTATCAAACTATCAACCTTAGAATAAAACAAATTAAAGAACCAAATAAAATGCATTATCAAGCACTTTTAATCCAAACAAAGGTTAAATTATGAATTGTTTTTTGCTGGGGTTTTGTTTTTTTTTTGGTCTCATTGTGTCCACAATTTTTAGCACCAAGAATTTTCTTTTCAGTGCATCACTAACTGACCTGATGACCAGGTGATCTGACCAATCATGATGCCAAATCTGCCATTTTGTCCAACAAGAAAACCAGACAGCAGAGAAAATTAACTTTGGTGTATTGACGTTTTTTCCACAGTTGAAGCTGTGAAGATACCTTATGATGTTCATTCATGTTTATTTTGCGCTTTAAATATGAATAAAGGTTGGTTTACAGGTGCAGCTTGATCTGAGGCACTGTAGCAATCTGTCACAACACATTAAAGAGCTACACATTTTTTTTTACATTTTTACAAAAATTGACAAAATTGTAAAGCTGACACATTCATATCAAAAGTAACATCCTTTGTTTTATCTGTTGGTGTGTTGTTAGTTTCCTCTGAGACAGAAAAGGTTCCTTGTAGTATGAAATTTAGTAATTTCTTTTTTTAAAGAAATGGAATGTATTTTCTGTGCGTTATTAAATGCACATCTGTGACTGGCTGCAAATTCTTATCATTGTGCCAAATGTGTATGTTATTTGAAAACTGTTAACTATATTTTGTCTATAAACTGTATTACTTTTATGAAAGTAATTATTATTAATAAATGTAACAATTTATTGAAAATTGCTGAGTTATAGCATATTAACAGTGTTTTATTAAAGCAATAAACAATACTGTCACTGTGTGGTATGGACCTAGGGTGTTATGGTTTAGGAGACTCTCTTGGACCATGGTAATAACATCACTGTGTCTTATTTCCACAGTCTACATCTGTTAATCAGATGCAGAATAAAGCCATGGTTTAGTCTGTTAGAACAGTGTAGATGATTAAATTGTGTCTCACCGCTATACACTTCAGGGAAAAGCACAAAAGCCTTCAATTTCATTACTTGCCTAGATTTATGGATTGCATTTTTCTCTTGGGTATTTGTTTATTTGTTTATTTTTGGTTTTGTTGAAATTCCTCATGCACATGTAATTTAACATTTCGATAACTGTCCAGTTTAATGTGTACATACATGTACATCCTATATATAGGGAAAAAGTCATATTAAAAGATGGGCTGCTGTAGTTGTGTGAGTGAATGCGTCTGATTTATTAAGCTCTGACAGACTGTACACAGTAATGCACAATATATACAACACACATAGTCCACTGAGTGCTACTGGTTTGGACGTCCTACCATTATGACTCTCTCCGAGGCCATTTCTTTCCATAAAAGCCCTGTAATAATGTCTTCTCTCCCCTTGTGTCATATAACAGATTATGGTTGTGTTGACGTGAATTGCCATGGGAACCTTTCGCCTCACTGACCCAAGATCAATCATCATTATCTGTGGAAAGTTAACACTGGCTAAGAAACACAGTATAGAGCCTCCTAGTTATGTAACCTGCAGACCATTTCATGTGATCTTTGTTTTGTTTTCTGTCCTAGTCTGGTGATGGAATAAAGCTCACACTCTTAAAAGTATTCTTCAGTTCATTATGCTGTGTCATTAAAAGGAAAATATGTGAGCTCATCATCAAATAAGCCGCAAATCTGGTTACTTTCCATGAAAGCAATTGCATTTGGCAATGAATATTTATAAAACCAGCCATTAATCATATTTCTGTGTAAACCTGTTCCCTTTGCTGTGTGCCATCAGTCCTCTTTAGAAGATGCTTGAGGTTGCGATTTCAGCAAGATGATTGTCAGAAAGGTTTAGCTCTCTTTCATTCACCCCTGCATGATAAACGCTGTGAAGTTTTAGATATAAACATGCAGCCTGTAAGATAGACACAGTGTTTGTGTGATACTCTCTCATTGCGGTGGTGTCATTAAAGTTCACTGAGTAAGGCAATGTGTTCTGCTTTTCAAATGAGAGTCATTATGTAAGGCCTTTGGAAGGCCAAGCTCTCACCCTCTGCCTATTTTCTGCCCTCTTTCTCATTTGTTCACTTGCTCGTTCATTTACTCACTCACTCAGCTGGAGTTTCTCTTTTTTCTTTATCTGTCACTCTCTCTGTGTCTCTTGTGCAATCTACTATTTCATCTGTTGAAGTAATCCGTTCTCTTTCACAACTCTCATGTTTGTGGCATGCTTACCAGAGTTTGTAGTTTGATTCATTTTATACAGTTGCTGCACATTTGTCCCGGATGCTGTCAAGTCAAATACACTACTTTTCTAAAGTTTGAAGTTTTTTTTATATTATGGAAAGAAATCTCCAAGGCTAAAAAATCAGAAGTAAAATCAGAAATATTTTCCTGTAATGGCAAAGCGGAATTTTCAGCATCATTACTCATCTTCAGTGTAACATGATCCTTCAGAAATCATTCAAATAGTCTTAGTTAGAGTGGAAATGGTAACATTTGTTAAAAATATAAGCAGTGAGTAAAAGTACTCACACATGATAGTGTGTAGAATGATTCATTTGGGGATACGTTGCTATATCCTATGTCTTAGTCTCTTTGAATTGCCGCAGCCATTTACAAATCAAAATGATCTTTGTTTAAATATGCATGATGTTTATGTTGGTTTGTACCTGCAGTCCTAGACTAAAACATCTACTGGAATCCTAACTAGTATCTGTCAGACTCAAGACCTTTGCTTGTTTTTAGGCCTGACAGCACTTCTCTGTTTGATAAGGTCAGCGCTGCTTGCCTCTGAGGCTCCTCCAATGCATGTCAGTGAAGTGCTGAAGCATTGTTTTGGCTTTAAGTCATGCAACCATCTGATGGCATAGGGTTTGTTCTTTTTAGAAGTTTTTTAAACTAAGTTAAACTCAAGGCTCCCCCTGTTCTTACTGGGGTGGTCTATAAAGTTAGACCCAGTTGTGGTTCATTGTAAATGTGATATTTTGAAAGATGGTGTTGCCACAAGGTGAAGTACAGCATACTTGTTCCATGCGCTTTTGTATGAACAGATGATGTCAGAGGATTTTATTATAAATAATCTTGTAAATGTTGGGTTATGCTGTAACTTTATATATTTACATTTTGGCTGTGAGAAATGGAAAGAAACAGGTTTACATCTGCGTTTTAAATATGGTAGTGATCTTTTTTTTTGGTGTATGATTTATTTTACTTTGCTACATTCATTTCTTATATATTAGAAACTACTTTGAAATAGTGACTTTTTATAATACTTCATGCCTTCATGATGGTGTTTTGCGGTTTTGTGCACAATATATGAGAAATGTTATGTTTAAAGTTGGATCTGATCCTGGAGATGCCTTAATTCATCATGTTAGGTAGAAAGGCACCACCCAGACCAACTGCTCATGCTTACTGTAACATGAAGGGATATCAGTGCCGAAATTTCCTACAACCTTCATTCTGTCCCTCATACAATGGCAGTGTTTTATATATTAATGCCTCTGTTATTTTTTCTCATTCTAATGCCACTACAACATGATGTGTGGTACTGTTAGGATTGATCCTGTTTATGTATGAGATGAAGAAAAAGCCAGTCCTGTTCTGGATGAATGAATTTTGAATGAATTTTGAGACTGTGTATGCATGAGCTCAGCTCTGCATTGGATGCTGCTTCTCTTTATCTATCCTCTTCACTAAACTCACCACACTTATGTTTTCCACTGTGTTATAAGACTGTCCAGGTAATAACTGAGACGGTATGACAGCCATTTATAAAATGTCTTTCAATTTTTCCATGAACTTACCATCCTTGTGGTTTTGTATCCTAATGGCACTGAAATAGATTGCTGTGGAGTGGTGCAGCCTGCACAGCATGTAAGAAAACTGATTCACCTGACGGCTAATGAGAGTGGTTTCAATTGAGAGCAAACCAAAGCTGCTTTAGCCAAGATCGTTTATTTCCATGACTAACTGGACCTATAAAGAGAAAAAACAGTAAATATGGACATTTCATTTATCAGTTACACACACACACACACACACACACTGCCAAGAGATCTGACTCAGGTCAAAGCTGGTACTTGGTCTTGTTTGGATCTCTTTTCTCTTAACATTAATTCTGTTTACACAAAGGCTGACCACCTTGAAACATAGTGGAAATAGACAAAAACAGGGTGGTCACACATTTATAATGTACTGCTTGCCTGTAAACATAGAAGAGACTCTCCAGCCAGTTAAAATAAATATCTATCACCATTTTTTCCCTACCACATGTTATAGAGGCCATGATAGGAGATTCTATTAGACCATGATGCGAACAAGCAAAAGAACCCAAAACTCACCTTTGTGTTGTTCAAACCCTGTATGACTTTGCTCCACAGATGAAAGAAAGTCATACAGGTTTGGAAAAACATGACGGTTGAGTTGCTGAGTTTTCATTTAAGAAATCCCTTAAATAAATAGATTATTTGTTTATGCTTATTAAATGCATTTAATTAAATTAATTTCATTTAAAGCTTGTAGATTATAGAAAGAACCAACAGGCAGATACTGTAAAAGAATATGAAAAGGAAAAGGAAAAGTAAAGCGAGAGGAAAGTTTTTGGGGTGATGGCCAGCAGCGAGATGCTTTACTCCTGGGAGTCAGACAGGCTCGTGTGCACAGTTTAATGGAGCGAAGAGGCCAAAAAATACTTGATTCAATTAGCCATGAGAGCATTAGGCTGAGCTTCAGAGATCTCTCTATACTCAACATGTTTACATTGCTCTCCTCTAAACCTTGTGTGGCCAGCATATCCCTCTTAATTACTCTCTCATCAGATGGATCCCTTTCTAGTGGTCAGTGTAATTTCCCCTAATCCAGATAAAGGCTCACATTGAAGTAATAGTATCATATGTGCATGGCCAATCTAGACTTCTTGAGACAGCACCAGCCCACATCAAAGAAGACTCTGTTAACTGAGGCAATGGTTTTTGCTTTGTTTGGAAAAGATTAGAGGTTAAAGCAAACATTGTGGATGTTTATATCGGAGGATTCGTGTTTTCTCATGAAGCTATTTGCTCCTCTTTTAAATAAAGCTGAAAAATGACTTTTTTTATTCCTCATATTTCATACAGTTCAACCATTACTTGCATTAAATCCAAGGAATTTGGATAATTTTATTATAATGGGCCAGTGTAATAAATTAATGTGAGTAATTGATTATTTATTCTTATAGTGATATATATTATTAAACCTTTACACACACACACACACACACACACATAAATACATATATATACACTAGAATATTAGAATATATGTATCAGAGACTATAGAATACCCAAGACCTGTCACTCATATAGTTTTGAATGGGGAAATATGCAACGCTTAACATGTCTGATCAATCACAGGAACCCAATCGCTGATTTGTAAAGTCAGCGCATTAATGCATCTGCCGTTAGAAGTTCCGGTTGCTATAGAAACAGTCAGCATTCTGAGACGTGTGGCAAGAAATAAGCTTTTTATAACGCTATTTGAGCAAAAGAAGCAACATTTATTACACAGTTGTTGTCAGATTTCATATTTCAAATCTGAAATTTACTTCTAAGCAGTTTTGGAGAATTTCATGTTTCCCCATTCAAAGAGATAGGAGATGCACTTGGATGCCCGAGAGGCATTTCAAAGATGGCCGCTAAGTGTCTTAAAGAGACTTATATATATATATATACCCCTTACATCCATTTTTTGAAAGTATGACTGAATCTTAAAAATGTTATACAAATTAATAATTACATGACAAATTAACATGTATTAAATGTTGTTGTTTTTTTATGTTGGAAATAGTGTCTTTTGTTCTATTCCTGTACTCCTTAATCTTTTTCTTTTGTCTTTCTTGTTCTGGCACTCACAATAACTACCCCACATATTTGTTTTGTATCTTTGCCCTTTATTGCTTATTGTTCCTTTTCAGTCATTATCTGTGAATTTATGTTTGACTGAAACCTGGCGAACTGCAAACATTTTCGTTAAGGAGCATCATCCCTTCAGTCGAGCGTGCAGCTTCAAGCGCTCTCAGAAAGAATATGGTTTACGTTTTGCTGCTTTTTAAGGCAACCAGTTTCAAAGCCTAAATGAGGAATGCAAAACCAGCACAAAACCAGCTTTGTTGCTAAGTCCGAACCTTTAGTAGCTATGTGTAATGTATTACACACACAGTCCCACAGCTTCAGAACCTCATCTTTTATATCTGAGACAAAAGTTATCTGTTCTCTGTTCACTCCACAGAAGTACACAAATAAGTGAAGACAGATAACATTGCTAAACATGTCAGGAAGAGGCTTCAGGCTATGAATGCTGATAATGAGACAGGACACTTTAAGTGGAAGAATGATATTGGGATCATGTTGAATTTAAAGAATGTCAGAAAGAAATATAGATGGAAATGTATCGTCAAAGAGGTATTATTGCCACGCAGAGGCAATAATCCACCACAGCAAAAGAGAATGGGGTGAGGGGTAGATAGAGTAATGAAGATACATGGGGAACTTATTACAACATAAGGGATGACTGAGAGAAAAGGATTACTGTTTTGCAAAGGTGACAGCTGTTATGCCAGTAATAACAGCTGTGTCCACTATGAGCCTCTCTCACTGTGTCTGGCTGAGGAAAGCCTCCACTGTCAGCGTGCCAGGAGGCCTTGCCAGATCTTCTGTCTGCAGAGTTCATTATGAACCTACTTTTCCTCTTAGTTCCTCGATGCACCGTTGCAGGCCATTCAGTCACATCTTAAACACATGCGCACAACACTCACAGTTAGACTTTGTGCTTTCACTTTTGTTTGTTTTTTCTCTCAGATTTAACAGTCTGGCTGAATTTACAGGGAGTGATGGGAATAAAATCACTGGGAGGAAACAACGCAGCTGGACAGTGGGTCTGTGGTCATTTTTTCACTCTTTCATTCCCTGCATCAGCTGTTTTTATGTGTCACTCACATGCCGAGTGTTTATTGGCAGTCGATACTTAAAAAATGTATAATAGATTGTGTCATAATGGAACAAGATACCGTTCTTGCAGTGTCTGTATTATTTTCTTTGTCTTTGCAAAGGATCTTTCATGCTCCCCAGGCTTGTATTTATTTAATCAAAATGTAATATTATGAAATATTACAAACTTAAAAACAAAACAAAACAGAATTTTTAAAGGTAATTGGTTCCAAAGCATTTTATTAGTGTTGAAAACAGTTAATAATTTTGTGGTGACCATGATACTTAAAATGATTTGTTTAATGGTTCAAAAAACTGCTTTTTAAAATATTAATTTAAATTTATAAATAATATATATTATAAATAAAAAAATATTTGTTTAAATTTATAATATTACATTTCCCTTTCTGTCACCAATTGAATGGATCCTGGACAAAAGAATAAAATAAAAGTATTAATTTCTTTAAGAAAAAAAGAGTAGCTATTACTGACTATAATTTTTTAATGGTAGCCTGTGCCAGAAACAGTAATGCAAAAATATTTTATTCATTTGTTTTTTAAAAATCAATATAGAGTAGCGTTTCAACCAATGCGCCCATTTACACCTTTGCAATGGCAGAGGTGCTGTATTGCAAATTATTGTATATAATTGCTATGGCAATAAGAATAAAATATTTAGCTGCAGGTTGTTCTCAAACATAATTGCATTTTAATTGCACATTACACATCTAATTATACTTTAACATGAGCTCTGCAATGTAAAGTGTGACATTATGTTAATATTCTAGAAAGTTTCTTTTCAAAGTGCATTACAAGACATTGCCTACAAGCTTCTTGATTTAAGCAGATCGTTTTCAACACACACATCTGTACACTAATTCTCTCATAATCTCACATTTCTGAGATTACGTAGTCAATCTGTGTGATAGACGGTGAAGAGAGCTGTGTGAAGTAATCTTCAGGGGTCCGTCCTAAAATCCTGAACTTCACTCCACAGGATTATGGGTAATCAGCCTGAGATGGATTTGCATTTGTCACATTTTAAACACATTTTACTTTTAGACTCTCCAGTTAATGCAGAGGAACATAAATGAGACATTTATCATCGGTATCGCCATTCCAACCAATCAGTCGTTAATTTGAGAGACACTATGCAGTCATTTAAATCGTGAATGGCTTTCTGTGTATCTTTTTCTATGTGTGTGGCCTGACTGCTTCACACGTGTTAGATTGCTCATTCTTGAGAAATGATTCATTTCCATATCTGGCTTTATAAGAGTGACTTTCAGCACAGACATGGTGAATTATTTGCACTCTCTATCACTTGATTTACTGCACTTCAATGAAACGCCAAGTTCATTGGAATGTCGAATAGTGAACTGAAGTCAGTGCTCTGTGCAGACACAGTTCACATGTGGTATGTTTGCCATGGTGCCTTTTTCAATGGTGCCTCTTGTGGCATTGTGTTTGTCCATTCAAGTGTCGTCACAGGCTGGTTGACTTTTACCCAATAAATGTCACCAACTGGCTGAGAAATGGCATTCTCCCAGAGCTTTTTCTTGGCACTTTTGTTTTTAAAGAGAATTTCACAAATTTCAGGAAAATCAGGCTCTTTTTCGAAGGATTACTGAAAAATGCACTGGCGGTTTTTGGAGCAGCCTGAGAAAGTATGACTGCAAAAATGAATTTCAGTGTCCTCTCTTTTCTCTTTGGTTTTTGAAGCACTTCAGGCATGAGAGAGTGAAACATGCAACATAGCCAGCAGGAGGAGGAAACACACAACCGCAGACTGACATGGGAAGGTCGGGCGGTTGATCAGTGGCCCCCCTTGTGTCCTACTTGAATGCATCCTTAAAGAAACACAATTTATTAAAAGAGTCTCCGTTTAACGAGGTTTGCATCTATTCAGATGTTTCTGGGGGCTGTGAAACAATACAAAAAACAACATTAACATCGACACATCCAAAGAATCAATTGAGAACTATATAACGTAGTCAGTGAGAGCAATTATTGCTGCCATAATTTGTCATATTTTTTATTAATGATTCTCAGTGTCTTACGCACCTGCACTCTGTCTCGTCCTCTAATTAGTACCAGATTTATAGTGTCCATAAAAGACGCCCCGCAGAAGCCTTATGTGGAGGCGCTGTCTTGCAGTCTTTCCCAGCATGTGATGTACTGAAGATATTTCTAGACTAAGATTTAGATTAACCAGTTTGCCAAGCTGATATTCTGGGATGAGGGCCAGTGTGTTGGTATAACTGCATCGGGATCACAGCTCTTTTTCCTCGGAAGGTCTCTGATAGAGAGTCTGTCTGCTGCCGTGCAGTGGACTGATTGATGGCTACCTATCCCCTTGCCTCTATCGCCATTACTCACAGGAGCAGAAATCGTTTTCCCCCCAGCAGAACTGTGACCCCTCGTCTCACAATAGAACCGATGGAGAGACAAACTGTAGACCTGCCTTTTCTTTAGTGGCAACACTTTTATGTCACTGAAGAAAAAACCCTTTTGACTTATGGATAAATGATTTATGCGTAAAGGCTTCTGCGACGCAGCTGAGAAAGGCTACAAGAGGCGCTTTTATACTTTTCCTATCTTGGCAAGCCAAATCTGTGTGTGTAATGCTTGAGGCATTTATCTGCATTTATACAGGACAGTGATGGTGACAAATCCCAGGGATCTCTGCTGAGGTTTGAGGAAAAGCTTCAGTGTCTCCGTTATCTTTTTTTTAAGCGCACACAGTGCTGTTAAGCATATTCTATCACCTCAAGTAGTGTCTATAGAAAAGAACTGTATTTACAATCACACTTTTACTAACCCCCTTTTGTATCTTCTGCTATCATCAGTCCATTGGAAAGTTGTCGTTTAGTCATAAATATGAAAAAAGCATGATATATTAAAACTGTGTTTGATATTGTTAAATGTTTGATTTTGAATTTCAAAGTTTGAAAGAAGTTTGAAGTTGGCCGTCTATGCAGTAGAAATCAAAGTGTTGCTTATATTTAAACATAAAAGACAAAACTCTGGTATTTTCAGAACTCAAAACCAACTAGTTAAAATATGAATGATTCTTTTTTACTCTTGTGAAGTGCCCAGATTTAAAATCAGGAAAAATATTTCTGCACAGCATGGCCCTTAACCTGCATCAAATGTAATCAGGAAGATATGACCTGCTCTCGCGACTCTTTGTTTAGCTTTCCTAAAGATCTCATTATTAGAAACCTATAGTCTGTCAGCTATGGTGTGTATTCCAAACACGCAGAGAGATGTAGGAACAGTTTAACAATATTTAATATTAACAAAGGTCAGAGAAAACACACTATACATTGACGAGAGCTGGAGGACAGAAAGCAACTTATAAAGGAAGGCAAATCAATGATAATTAACTAGACACACCTGAACAGAATAACTAATTAAACAGAACTAGGTCACGGGTAAAAACAAAGAGCACATGGGAAAATGACAACAAGGAACATCAGACATTTTAATTATTATTTTAATTACGGGCCTGATTGATATGCTCAATAATCTTTTACACTTAGATGTATATCATAATCCTGAAGAAAAGATATCTCGCTACTTCCATTTCTTTGCTTTAATTATTAGATTTTTATTTTATTTTAGCTATTTAAGTTAGCTCATTTCCCCATTTTTTTTTTTTGTCATTTAACAAGCACTGAAATCTTATCTTATCTTCTATTAAATATTTTGTGTCTTTAATGTGATGAATAACGATTATCCATTAATGCACTTAAATTGATTTAGCTGATTGACCTTTTGTCTCAAAATAGTATAGAGAACAAGGATCCCTCTCAGTAACAGGTTCTTCTTGTCCTCAGTGCTGAAACTGCTGTTGTATTTCTTTGCTCTCCCTTCCTCTTGGTAAACAGATAAACCGAGGGGCTGCCACCAGAGCGCCTGTGTATTAAGGAAGTTGTCGCTTTCGTTCACTCTCAGCTGATGTCAGCTTTGTTAGTGCTCAAAGTAAATGATGTGAAGATTATTCTTTGCATGCTGATGTCAGTAATATGTTCAGTGGGCTTTGCTCTAAGCTGCTGATCATCAGTTGTTCTTTTCCTCAAACTGTATTTGCATGATGTCAGTGACTGAAAGTCTTTACTCCCAGTGGTTCATTAGCGTTTTGCTCCAGACAGCTGGGTGCAGACAGACTCTTTCCAAAGGCCACCATCTGATGCCTGTGCAGGGGCACTCAGCCCCCTGGGTAGACTGAGAAAACTGCTTGCTGATGCCAAATGCGCTGTGGACATCTAATATGTTTGATTAGATTCAGCATGGTTAATTCAAAAGGAATTGTCAAAACGTTGTCTGTACTGATGAATAGGGCAGATTCGCAGTTGTTGGTGGTCACTTGGTGGTATTTTTATTTGGGAAAGTACAAATGCCTTCTGTCTTGTTGAGTGAATGTAGAGCACTCATCCACAGTTTGATAAATGTTTTATTCATCTCCAAGTATGTAAGGCCTTTAAAAATCATATTCTTCCAGATACAGTTGTGTTTGCAGTAACAGAAAGTCTGATTTTCTTTAGTATTCCCAGAGAGAAAGGTTCTTTAAATTAGTTACAGATCACATCTGGTAAATAGTTATGTTCTTGACAAATTATGGCATGAGTAGCCAAGAGGATGTTTGGGGGCCTGTTGCCTGAGATGCTTTTCAGATTTGTTTTCATGGAAGTTGATGATAGACAAAGAGAAATACAGAGAGAGAGAGAGAGAAAGGAAAGAAACATAATATACGAAGTAATAAAACCTAAGAAACAGATTTGGTTTGAACAATTATGATAATGATCAGATGGTTTGCTTTTGCTCAAATCTCGGGGAAAAAAACAACATACAAGGCTGTTGATTCTTATGCACTATTTGTGGAATTACAATCAAATGGATTTAGTTTGTTTATTCTCACTTGTACATTAACTTTGACAAATTTGGGCTCAGTAAGATATGTTTAAAAGAAAATAATACGCTTTTAGTTAACAAAGGGTGCATTCAATAAGAATAGTGCATTGTGTTTTCAACACTGATGATAATGTTTCTGGAGCACCAAATCAATGTTTTAGAATCATTTCTGAAGAGTGATTTCTGAGTGCTGAAAATTCTGCTTTGTTATCAAAACAATAAAGACAAAACAGTTTACAATACCACTGTTTTTACTATTTTTGATCAAATATATGCAGGCTGGTGACTATTTCAGAAAGATTTGAAAAATATTACCAACTAGTGGAAAATTACAACGAAGAACAATGGTAGTAATGGTGGTAATTTGGCCTATAGAAAAATAACTTTAAATTACTTTAAATTGTAAAATGTAAATCACATTATAGTGTTGTGTTTAAAAAATATTCCGGCTCGAATGCAATGCACTTTATAGAGTATTTTGACATCACTGCAGGAATAACTCAATTTTTAATGAACTGGGTTTTGGTACAGTTCGATTTGAGACCTGCCACGGATCACTGTAAAAGGTTAAAATAGCTTTTTGGCCATACACAACCTCCATACTGTTAAAAACCCTTTGCTTTTCTGCTCACACCTTTCTGACCTTTAGCGCCTCTGTCGTCTGCAGAGGGAGGGACAGGCTCAGGGCAAAAACCCTCTCAGTCGATCCTCTAAGCAAAGCCCAAGGCTGGCTCGGCCCACACGCTTCCTGCCACATTCCAGTGCTGACCTGTCAATCACCCTGCCAAGGCCTCGAATCTTTCTGACCCTTTTTCATGGCGATGCTTTTCCACAGGGCTTTGCTGTCAGAGACCCAGTGTGTGAGGCAGCAGAGAAAGATAAAGGAGACACACAGACACAAGTCATCCTCCTTCACTCACACTCTACTGATTTGTTACTGCAAACTCAGGCGTGTCACTAACATGAATAAAAGATAGAAGAGACTTTAAGGATACACCTCACACTGGCTTTTATACTTAAACCAGATAGACCAGAGGAAGGTATTACTTTGTGTAGTCTGTGTGCGTGCTCTATATTCCTCATGTGTTTGTCATCTTAATGCACAAAAAAAGCATTTGCCATCCATTACACAAATACAGTAAGTCCTGGGATTGAAACCAGTTTTATAGAATACATGCATACCTTAGTGCACTTTTTAATGAACAACAAGTACTTGTTAGCACAGTTTCCAAAAGAAATGAACACTAGAGGCACCTTTTATTCCTTTTCACACAAATTTTGATTAATAAAGCATCGTTTTTGCACAATTACTTGGAAGAATATCATGTTGTGACTTCATGATTGGAGATTTGAAAACTGATGCTTTTGAACATTAGGATCACACATATCCAGCGTCATAATGTATCTATAAGTTTTCATATGGTAGGTTTGTTCACGGAGTACAGAGATGTACAGTACTTTTACGATTAATCGCATCCAAAATACAAATACAAACACATGCATGTATATATTTAATGAAAATATGTTTTGTTTATAAATTAAATATATTTAGATATAATATC
>JAUCMU010000125.1:17305001-17319980 GCA_032275025.1 Enteromius treurensis
TCAAAATATATACTGTTCGTGTGTGTTTTAATATAAACATAATAAATAAACGCAGCATAAACACATATATTATGTAATTTGTACTTTTACTTGTATTATGTACTTTTATTTTGGATGCGATGAATCGCAATTCATCTTTTGACAGCACTACTGGCAACCTAATCAGCAAGGTAGTGTTGTTAAGCCTTGCTCTTGCTAAAATGCCACAATACAGAGTGATACATACCCTCCACCATAAATTCTAATTAACAAGATGTCACAATTTCAGACCTAAAAAAAAGCTGTGTATCATACTTGTTTAGATTAAAATACTCTAAAATGCAACTGATGAATGAAAGCTGTGTTGCTTTGTTGACGCTTGTCTCCCCACTTGCATATTTCATGTGTGATTTTTATGGTTTTATGGGGAAAATAAGATCAACAAAACAAACACACTGTGGTGATGTCATCAGAAAATCTAAATATAATCTAATCCTCATCACCAGCTGGCGTTTCAGTGATGAATCTAATCCAGACCGGTTATGAAAGACTTGTTCATCAGCGCTATAGCAACTGCTTGCAGTGCAGTCAGTCCTAAAGATAAAAAAGACTAAGTTATTAGCAGAAGCTGGGAAGATGTTGTCCGTCAAGTGGTTACGGTGTGATGGATCTGACAAATGAGGTTAGCATATGCTGCTTCTAACACCACCAACACACCATGCTTCTGTGTAAGTCTGAACTAGACACTTCTAGTGAAATCTCTTTGCTGTCTTTCTCAGACTAAAACATTTTTGCAAACACAATCCTCACTGCAGATATGAGATCGTACATTACAAAGCAGGATTGAGTGTTCTCGGGTTACTCCATCTCACATACAATTTTGATGTGATTTTTGAACATGAATGCATTTATAAGTAGCATTGAATGTAAAAATTTGTGTATACATATAGTTTCTCCAGTGTTTAATAACACTTTTTTTTTCTCCATAGGTCATCCTCATTCTCACTAAATATTACCATGCAGACTCCAACAAAGTTCTTGAGAGTTCCCTTTGGAGGTAAGTGACAGAGTTTTTTTTTTTTTCAAATTTATGTTCAAACACTTAAAACCTACAGACACAGAGACAAAAACGACATCAGTCACAATAGGAATAATTTTTTAATGGTGGGTTAGGAAAAAAAATCCCTTGCGGCCCTTTTTCAGATGACAATAGTCAATTTGTAATTCAAATGATTTTCCCTTGAGAATTGTTTTTCAAAAAATCTTCCACTGACTTTAAGGCAATTTTAGATATCTCATTATTTGCTAGATAATGCCAGATTTCTTTTTAGACGATTACTTTTGTTTAACATGACTGATTTAATCAGATGTTACTAAAAAATAAAAATAAAAAATCTTGGAATGAAATAGTTATAGATATTGAAATACAGTATGAATAATACAATTGATACAAAATCTAGATGCATATGGAATTACCTGGGTGAGAAAGAAATGTAGGAAAAGATAGAGTGCTGCACAATGGGCCATTCTTTGAAAAACACAAGACGCTTACAATAGAACGGGGAAGACACTTGTCTGGAGACACAGTTATTTTCTCGAATGTTTAACTAATTTTAATATGGTCATTGTGTATTTAACATCTATGTGTAATCATGAACGAGAGGCTGCAAAAGATGCATCATGTAAATGTAATGTCTAAACACCAAATAGTGTGTTTACATACAAAAACACTGGAACGCTAATGCAATGTGAACAGCTCCTAAAGCTCTGAAAAGAAAAAGACAGATGCCAGTGAGGGCTGGAGTCTGACCTGATGGCCTTTAACACTGTTGTCCAGGAAGACAGAGCTCAGGTAAAGAGGAAGAGCATAAGGCAAGAGGAGAATCCAAGAGCAGATGCCAGCGAAAAGAGAATAAATGTAGATGGCTAAGGACTTCGTTTATCCGGTTCAAAACATTCAAACTGACCATCAGCAGTCACAGCTGACCTCACTGTAAAACATTTCACCCGACAAACCCAGACTGTCCGTGGGCTAAGGAAGAGGTCCCTTATGGAAAGAAAACAGGGTTGTAAGAAGTAAATACTTTCCTTTGTTTAAACCATCTAAGCATAAGTTCACGTAGAGTGCATAGAAAGGGCATCATTTAGAAACTACCGTTGTTTATGTCTGGATCTCTTTCTCTTGTGTTGGTTTCTGCAGTCCTCTTGGGTGTCCAGTGCCTCTGCAGTGAACTTAGAGATGACTTAATTAGGACTGCCGAGGGCTCTCCTGGACCCTGTGCTAATTGCCTCACACCATCCACTATTAGCAACTAACCCTGACCGTTTAATGACCGCCAGCCAGGTCTTTGTTTGTTTTGCTTTATTTGGGGCTTTGTAACCCTTTCTGGGTTAGGCAAAGTTAGGCTTAATTACCAGTCTGTCGTGAGAGAAATGTTTCGTTTTATTGTGGGTTTAAAGATTGAGGCCACTGAAGTGTGAAAAGAAGATGGAGCTAAAAATATAGTGCTGCATATGGAATAATTGATGCCATGTTTGTTCCAATGCTCTCATTAGCCTGTCTGTCTGAGGTTGATACGAGGGTGGCATTAATTTTACATTGGGGCTCAGAATATATCAGTTGCACAGCTGCCTAATGACCAGGTGGAATGCTAAACACTGTGTTTTTCCCAGCCAGAGCTTCAGCATTCAACGGACCCCAAGTTACATGCAGGCACACATAGCAGAAATGTGCTCTGGAGGAGCGGAAGAGACGGTGGGTTGTGAAAGAAAGGGCACAAGACTGTACTTGACATGTGTTTGGGCAGGTAGGGTACCTCTGTGGCCATCTGGATATTTCTTTATAGCAGGAAGGCAAAATTACAGTGCAATGCTTCCTTCTTCATTCAGTTCATGAAGGTACTTCAAAGAGCTTCATGCTCTTTTTTTCTCAGTTATTTGAGTCATAAGGGTATCATGTTACTTATGTCATGGATTGAGTGCTGTTTTTGACGCACTTGAGTTGTCGTACATTAGCACATGGTGTTTGTCCGGAACAGTTGGTAAGAACGGCCGCTCCACTCTCATGCCTCCCATGCACGAAAATGTTTCACTAACACAGATGGCTTTCCAAAAAAAATCAATGTTCTAGAATAAATGAATCGAATTAGTAAAATTTTCTCTTATTTTATTCATGATATTCATAGAGCTGCCGAATCCCAGACTTCAAAGACCAGTCCGTCGTTAACCAGACAACCAGTCTTTCTCTACAAGTCAGTCAATTAATTATGCAGTCTTTCGTGTTGATGTTTTAATTGTTGTTGTTCAACTCATAAATTATGCACTGAAATTATGATGGAGCGGTCCGAATTCGAAGACACAGGGAGAAGATAAATCAAATTAAACTGGAGACTTAAGTTCATCTCAGGCCGTGAAGCTTTTCATTTGTCGGGTTTTAGTTAAACATTATCTGCATCATGGTAGAAAAGTGTGTGAAATTCTCTTGGTTGTTTAGTAGGGTAATCGCTTAAGGCTAAAGGGTTTGTAACAAATTAGAACGTTTTATGTCATTGTTTGACATTTATTGCACTGTTTTTTGGGCAGCAAATGAAATACAGTAACAACGTTGATGAAGGAGAATCAAATCAAATTTTGATTACACCGATAACAATAAGTATCTATCACTGAGAAAAAATGCTGAATAAAGATTTGTTACATTATGATGGTCACTTTATAAAAAATATATTTTCAGAACATTAATCATAAAGGAATATTGTCGTTCTGTCTGAGGTATTTTTTAATGATCAGTCTGCATATACTTGCAAAAACACAAAGGTGGTACTTCAAGCTTGAATTGCTCTGATGGTCGTCCCCTTTTGCAGAATTTATGTGTTGGGGCATGAATAATGGTCTAGTTTTTTTCATCACATTATTATTTTTGAATAATTAATCACACTATATTCAGTCGACAGCATTCGTTTCTTGATGTATTCAATGATACATGATTGTCCCTTGAAAGTTTATGGCCAAGAAGGTGTATGCCTCCTACATAATGTAGGTATAATGACGGTGTAGAATCTGAGCTATCAGGGAACATGAAAAGAAATACATCAAAGCTGATTCAAAGACACCTAGAGAGGGACCTTAATAAATCATGATAGCTCTAGCCTTGGCAGACTTTACATACCTGAAAATATACTCATTAAATATACTCCATTAAACTCCACATAGTTATGATGCCGCACTCTGTGCTCACCAGTAGGACATAAGAGAAGGTTAGGTTGGAGGACGGATTGTGGAGGAATTGACAGAAAGAGTGAGGCAAGCAACTATTCAAACTGCATATATAGTGACACTTCACTTTGCTGATGTCGTCTTACCTTAGCATTTTATTGTTGCTATAGTATCTTTAACATGAGCTTTCATTTTTAACTCACTCTGTTTCTACGCTACTGCTCTTTATATGTTGTTATTGACCTTTACTGTATGTCAGCAGAGAGAGAACGAGAACACGGCAAGTCCCACTGATGAATGAAAATGTGATTATATGTGTGTGTTTCCTCTGAGGCCTTGGTTTAATTCTCTATTGAGCAAAAGAGATGTTTATGACAGTGCTGAACTTCTCCTGAGGTTCGAAAATGCATGTTTCAGTGTCAGTGATCTCAGATTTGACTCTGTTTACATGTCTTTCTGCATATATTATTAATTTATATTTAAATGATCTTGACTTAAGTACAGAGTCAGCAGCTAAACAAGCGTTTCTCAACCAGCAGCCCACGGCTGGCAAGCTCTGACTCGTGATCCCTAATTTTAACCATTTAGCATTGCTGGCGTTTCATCTCTGCCTGCGTGTTCACCAGTGCACATGTACGAGCTGATGATAGGGATATTTTCGCATGCTATGCATATCATGTATAAAGTATATCCTTTTCAATTAAATTGATGTAAACGAACATCTATTATTTCAATGACGTGCACTTCATCAACAACCAGTCTAATAAGATGCTCCTGCAACACGCTGTTTTAGAGCGCGTCTCTCTCTTTTTAGTGCCAACAAGCGATACAGATGATCCAAATACTGAATGCGCAAACTGCAGTGTCAGCGTTGGTGGGTTCATTTGTGTTGCAGATGTTCCCTTTTCAGTGAGGTATTCACCTCATCCTCAGTTATAGATGTGAGACGACAGCTGATAAAATGAGATCACTCTGGATTCCTTTCATATGTTGGCAAACGGTCGTCCAAGCTTGGTAAATGATCAAACTTAGACTTCTGACTTTGAGAAAATGTTTCCACTTTAAGGTACCACATGCAACAGGCATTTAGCGATTGGAGGTGGGTGGTCTGTGGGCATGACTTTTGATGCTGAGACTAATATCTCATTATTTTTAACAGTCCGAAAACACTTTTGGCCCCTTGAGGAGACATCGTTTGGACGCCATTCCAAGAGCATCATAAAATGTTTTTTTTTTTTCTGATAAATACAATTTTGTTCACGCACAGCTCAGTTTCAGTAGTGATGATTGCATTATATAACTATACAAATATTCATTAGTAATTGCTATCTGAACAAAACCTAACTAGAAAACTAGTTGTTTCGTTTGAAATAAAAGGTCTTTATTTGTGAGTATTTACAGTACCTTAGCTAATTTACAATTACAGACATTATTCACAGGTTTTGCGAGTGCAGAAATTGAATTTATCATTATTCGTTTTTACAGACAATATTCGATCGTCTCCTGTAAGAGGTTTACGACGAGGACAGTTTAAGAATCGCACCTATTGCCAGACTGAAGGAAAGATGATCGATTTTGAAAATCTCTTGTTATTTAGCGTAGATTATGATGATTTTAAGGTACTGCTTCAAAATAATAATAAATACGTTTTCTATCAAGCTTGTAAAAGAGCCACTGGGTTTTTTTTTATTGATTGCTTTTTTTCTCCTGTTGTATACAAATGACCACTTCTCAGAGTCTCTTTAGCGAACTCCCAGTCGTGCTGAAGCTGATGGTGCAGTTTTGAGAGCACAGATACAGGCGGCATGAATACATTCCGATGTGTTTATCTGGAGTGCGCGGCAAATAACAGCAGTGCGCGAGCGGAGAACAGACAGGGAGCTGTTGTGCATGTAGACGCAGGAGTACACCCACATTCACACGCTGGAAGCGGAGCAGCACTTCCAATAACACCTTTCAAATGCATTTTGTGTTTCACACTCTCTCACACATACTCACACATGTCTTGTGCAGATGGGATTTATAATTCATGCGTTCTTCACACATCTTTTGAACTGCTGAAGAAGGATTGCTAAGAGACATCCCCCCCATCATGCCTCACTAACACACACACATAATTCTCTAGGGGATTCACTCCTCCATAATACATGAAGAGATTCTCCAGCATCCCATCAACCCCCACCCCTCTGACCCCCTGTGCCTCCGACAAGTGTAATTAAGGGTCCTTGGGGGAGGAAGAAGGAGCGAAATGAAATCACTTCAGGCAATGCCTCCCGGGCCACCAGTCAGCACTGTCTTTTTTTAGAGACTTTTAAAAACTGATTTTAGTATCTCTATATCCCAGCTGTTTATGTCTTCACTTTATTCTTTTATCTTCTATTTATTCCTGCCTTTGTTCAGCTTGCGTTTATCACAGCTGCTGCTCCTCTCCATCGCTCTGTATCTTTGTTCTTCCAGTCACCCGTCACTCAGCCCACACAGAATCAGCACAGAAAGCTCTGCAGATTTCCTCAGAATTGGAACGACTGTCATTCACAGAGCTCTACACATCTTCCCGCCTCCTCTGTGTTTGTTTTTTAAATATTTTGGCTTTCTTGATTATTGCTAGGAGTGCAATGCTGTCAGGTCAGCTTAACACATTTTGCCATGAGTTTTATGACGAGCAACTGGTTCTGTGTTTGAAGAAATGTTGTTGAAAGAAGTCCCAAAAAATGAATAAAAAACACATTTAAACATGTTTCTTTTTAGTCTTATACACTTAACAGTACTCTAACAGTAAACGTTTGATAGCCGTTGCTTTAAATCTTTCTTGTCATGACATGTAGCATGTGTTTCTCTGTGATTAAGATTTTGTAAACTCTGAACTCTTCTGCAAGAGTCTTCTTCTTTCCCTTCATCACTGCCTCTGAGTTGTTAAATAGTTAATTCGTGCTCTGGCTCGTCTGCATGTGTATTGTAATGTTATGAGTCCTTTGCACCACACTGGTGTTTCTGCAGAATCTGGGAGAAATACAAGATCTGTAAGAATAACATAAACTATAGTTCTGTGTCTGTAAGAGCGTTTTTTAATCACCTCTGAAGAGCTGAACCTAAAGACCTTCTGTGTTTCTGTCTTTCTCACGCATACGCATGCAGAAGCTTGGAAAATGCGGCTTAACGGAAAACCAGAGAAAGGTCCAGGGAGGCAAAATATTCTCCACAGATCATCCTAGAGAGTCTTTTCTCAAGAACTGAAATGTGAAGTGTGCTCTGTCAAATGGTCCCGTGTTTATATCATAAGAGCTTAAACCGGCAGTAATGAGGGAAGGTGACGATGGTGCCGTTCACAGTGACTCTATTTACACCTCAGAGCTGCTAATGAGGATAATAAGAGCAAGAAAAACAAACAGTGAGCAAAATACTCATGTGGATGTACATGCAAAGTCATCTCATATTTGTGTCCATGGATTTGCTATGATTTGTGCAGTATAATCTTGTTGGAGCTAGAAAGATACTGAGTAGATCAGCTAACTGGAAATATTGTATTTCAACACTTAGTCCCCAGCTAGGTCCTTGCACATTTCAAGTGGTTTTGCATTTCCTACATCAAGGCTGCTGACTCATAAATACTTCTATCCACTCTGCTGTTTCTGTGGCAGTGAAAACTACAGGGTGTGAGATATGATAGACAGACACAGAGAGGCTGATAGATTGTTGTGTGAGACAAAGAGAGACGCATATAATCTGATCTGCTGAAATGTCAGTTGAATTATTGTGTGGTGTGTAGGTGTGAACCGGGTTTAGAAATTATTTTTAATCATTTTGCGATATCTGCCCCCCTCAAATAGATTTTCAGGGGCGTTTTACCTTATTGATGGATTTTTTTTCCTGATAATATAAAGACGTGCAGTTTGCCAGTTATATACTTACGATGAATTAATGAGTTGAAATAAATTCTTAATCTGATAAATTATGAACAGTCAAGAAAAATATTAAAATATGTCCGCAATTTATTAATGAGTGATTGATGAGGCACTGCCTACCATCTTAGTTAAATTATTATTCTCTCATTTATTTTATATATCATTTTCTGGGCAGTGTTTTATACAGTGTTTACAGCTATAAATCAGTATGATAAGACACACTAAACTCATAAGTAGAGCAATGGCAAAAACTATAATATTGATAATACTATAACCCTAAAAAAACATGAATTCACTATGGAATTATTTTTTCTCCTCATTTTAAATATCTGGAGGTTTCTTTTATTGGCATTTTTGCCTAGAGCCCTGGACTGCTTCTGACCCTGGCGTAAACGTCTTCTAACTAAAAGGATGTGAGTGAGTGTGTTGCTTTGAATATATGTAAAAATCTGAATTTATGTGTGTGGGGGTCACCAGGCGGGAGTCGATCGGATTCAAGCGCAGACATTTATTTGTGACAGAACATATAAAGGGAGTCAGGCAGAATCATAACAGGGTCTCCAGGCATAATCATCCGCGGCAAACATGTATATACTAGGAAAAGGCAGAGACCGTAATCCTACTAACGTGGCGAGGTTCAAACGATGAGCAAACACAGTCCGTGGGGCAAGGCTGAAGCGAGTATCCAAAAGGGAGGCAAAAGGTCAGGCATGAAACACAGATGGCAGGACAAGAAACACGGATGGCTAGACAAGGAGAGCTAGGGTACAAGGAACAAACAAACAACAATGACTAGCAAATTGCTAAACCGCTAACCGAAACTTAAATACACTTACAAACAAGGTTACGGGGTGGAGTCATATCAGTAGTCAAGACAACAGACAGGGGTGAGTGTAAAGTTCATAATAAAAGTCCGGGGAGAGCAAACGGAGACAAACACGCACACAGTCCGCTGGGGGCTGGAGTGCCATCCAGTGGCTGGGTTGGCATCCAGCCGATCATAACAGTGGGTTTGCTTAGTCGATAAACAAAAGTGTACCAATAAGTGAGTTGAATCAATGATTCATGAATTAAGTACATTATATGTTTTGTTGGGTTTTATTTATCCTGTAATTATTATTAATACTATAGCTTCATATGAAAATAATAGAAGTATATGGTTTTTCTTCCTTTAGATAAGTAAATGTGTGTGTGTGTCTCTGTGAAAAAGGAGAAAAGAGGGAAGGAAAGACATGTAAATCTGGAATGTGAATGGTTTTTGAACTAGTTGAATGGAGTCAAACGCGTCGCCATCTGGAGAGAGTTTCACATTTCTGTGGACATTCCTTCAGTGACGAAAAACAGACTCGAACTAAATTACAGGCAGCTGCTGCTCTGAGAAACGCATAGGGTTGAGTGAAGAGGAGGAGAGAGTGAAAAAACAAGTGTCCCCACTGATTTGTTCTTCATTTGCGTTTGAGAAAACTGTGAATGCATTCAGAGCTCAAAAAAACCAACAATGGGGCTTCTTACCTCACACGTTTTCCTATTTACCCTCTCCAGTTAAAGCGCTTGGCTCGTCACCAGCAGGATTTCACCCCCTCTTTTTGGGTGAGGCTGAAGTTCCGGACCTCACATCTCAGGGGCTAAACGGTGCTGACAGAGCCTCGGTAATTACGGGTACACGGGAGTTATAGTTCTCTTGCTCTCACTCTGTAGCGGCTGAAGTTATCTATAGGTTTAAGTACTGGAAGGCAGAATTGAGATGTTTCTGACAGGTGGTTAAAAGAAGATCTTTTAGGCATGTCTTTGTGGTGTAGACATGCGTCTACAGCAGCTTAGATATGCATATGCACACACTTTCATTTTTTTTCATCAATACCCACCACTTCTCTCCCTCTCTCTCTCTCTCTCTCCTCTAGACATGAATAATACATTCCTTCATTTCCTTGGCCCGCTTTTTGACCACACACATGCTCACCACTGACCGTAACAATTTATTTCACCCCAGATTACTTAGATCTCACCATAGGCAGTGTTTCTGTAGTGCAAATGTCTGGCCATATTCAAAAAACGGTTCCCTCGTTTAGTTTAGAGCCGTGTTGTGCTCTGATTTGAGTGGTCTCACACCGGTCCGGCTTTGAATCGAAGCCCTTGCGCACACACACAGACACACACTAATGCTCAAGAGTGAGTATTCAGCACGTTTCAGATGCGAGTTTACCATGGTGCTGTAGGCTCAGTGGGGTGCGCTGAGGATATACAGTCACACAACACGACACAACATAGAGACTATCCATCTCTCTCCATTTTCCAACAGACAACCCGCTGCGTGTGTGTCTCCATGTGTGTGTTTGGCAAAGGTGCTTGGCAGACAAGCCCATCAATGCTGTGAAAGTGTTTGCCAGGCTTTTATCAAACACCTCTGCTGGAGCTCATTGATTCGGCCCGGCAGGGTGGTCAACCAAAAGAAATCCTTGGTTTAACTTCAGTGCGTTTGCTGTGCTTGTCTCTTGTATAATGACATGCGTTCTTGGAACTATTTTTTGTTTAAAATGAACAATGTAGTGCTGCATCATTAGCCTGGCTAGAGATACAAAGCTGAACTACGAATGTTATTATAATTCCATGTTTTCTTCCTGCTTTCTGAGGACTATTTGAGAAAAACAAAAACCCTGATAGAAGTTCAGAGTGTGAAGAGACCTTGTTGTGCTGCTGAACACAGCGTACTTGGACAGCGGCCTAGCTTCAGGCGCAGACACAGTAAGCTCACTTTGCTATGATCTCGTTCTTTCACTCCTTCTGCTGCTTACTGCAAGGCCAACACCTACACACATATGCAAACAATAGGATGGAGGCTACTGCAAGCAAAAAGGCCAAATCAATGTTGTGAAAATGTGGCATGGCACATGCAGCATCAGTTAGTAAGAAATCAGCTAATTGATAGGTAATGGATACGGGTGTCCAGAGTTCGAATCTGCTGGAGGACCTTTCCTCGTCTTCCTCTCTCTCTCTCTCTCTCTTTCTCTTCCACTTTAATTCTTGTCTCATCTGCACTGTCCTATTGTAATAAAGACAAAAACACCAAAATAGTAATAATAATAATTTAGATTTTTTTTCAACGTCAGCATGCTCAGACTGGTAGATCTATCTAGTGCAGCTGTGTTTTTAAAGATATTAAAATATTTAAGAAAACCTTATGTGCGGGTTTTATTAATTGAGAAGTGTTATATAGCATTTTCATAAGCATTTCCAATCTTTCTTTGATTAAAACTGATTGTAAGACTTTATTTTGATAGTCCATTTCAGACATTCCACCAACACTAACTTTGCAACTACATGTCAACTAGAGTATTAGTAGACTGCTTAATATCTTCCACAAAGTACTGACATCAGAAACTTTACAAGTACAGTATATGTCAACTTATTCTACTAACCCTGAATCTACCCTGACAGAGTTAGTAGACATGTAGTTGCAAATTAGTGAGAATTACGTAGTTGACATGTAGTTCACATGTAGTTAGTAGAATGGACTATCAAAATACAGTGTAACCGCCGCAGGTGTGCTGTGGTGTCTAATTTAAATGAATTTTAACCAAACCAATTTCGGGATAACCAGCTGCAGCCAATCTCCCAGTTAACCCCATCAGATCTCGATCAGGCCCTATATAAACTGCCAAACTCCCTATTCTCGGTATCTTCGTCTTTGCATCCCTCCGCCTCCCCTCGTTCCTCCTAAACGTCCTTTTAGCTTCACTCAAAGCAACCGGCCGCTCCACTCGCCTCCTGGGGGGCACGCGGTGAGCAGGCTGGGCTCCGAGCTCTTCTCAGCTCAGGCCGCTTATTGGGCACTCCCCTTGGGCTCAGGGCCCGCCAAGCTCTTGGCCTGCTCCCCGGACAGTCTGCCAATCATGCCTATTTGGCTATTACCGAGGAAGTGGAAACTCGTGAATTGATAACTTCTCTAATCCTTCAACAGCGTCTTTGCACAGTTTGCATTTCATAATATTGCATACACTGATTTTTATTTTTATGTAACATCTCTGTAATCTTTGTGAATTGTGTGAATGCATGTTACTTGTTTTATTCGGAAAAGTTCAGAAATTAAAAAGTTTATAATTTTTCTGATTTATCTTAAGGTTTGTGCATTTATTAGGGGGTCAGTCCCATGCCCACATTCCGTAGTGCTCACCTCACCACTCACAGAGGTATCAATGCTCTGGGTCAACTACGGGGAAGGTACCAGCAAAACATAGGGTGCAGTTTATTCAGAACAAATTGAAGTTTGCTTGGTAAAAGGTCCCAAGGGACATACCCTAGATGTGGTCCCCTATTAAGGCCAACTCATTGCATAATGAATTGACCTGCCCTGCAAGGTAAAGATATTAAAAATCATAGCTGATATTGAGCATGGTTTATTAGTCACAAGGAAAAGGAAGTGGAGTCTTCAATGCAGCTCTGTTGCAGATTTTAGCAAATGCACAGTCACTGTAATGGCAGTTTGTTACTATTTTATTTTTTGGCAGATTGCTGGTGAGTTTTGAATGAATTAGTAAGAACTCATTTGTATTTTTTGTACAATTTGCATACTCCCAAATGAAGGTTATGTATAGGGATGAACTTTATGGTTATTATTTATTTATTCTTTAAAAATGATGCTTTCATCAAGTCTAATTGTAAACAACTATGTAAAATAGTACATTTTCCGGATATAAGTGTTCAACTGTCAAGAGCTGTTATGCAGTAAATGAGCTCAATCTAACTAATTATGCTGTGAACACAGCCTGATTATGTAAATAACATCATTAATGAGCCATAGCCTATATAGTTGAAATGAACAAGTAAAAAGACATTATTATATGAAATCTATTCATTAATATTTCTCTGAAAAAACACTTTCTCATCACTCATTCACAATACCATAGAGAGTCTGCTGTCTCTTATAGCAATGCTGACTCTGTTTCTGTGAATGACTTGACTGGTTTGAGACCCAACAAGACTTTTTCCAACCCGAATAACGGTGTGGATAACCTCCCATGATCCTTTACAATTTCATTCCAAACCCCAGAGCATTAAGAAATAGAAAGAAAATGAGGAACGAAATAGAGATTTGAGGAGAAATTCACACTGAAAGCATTGAAGGGCTTCTTAATTAAAGCAAAAGTGGCCAACACAGATGCTGTCATACTTTGCCAAGCCTTTGGCCTCCTCCTTCTCTCACTCATTCCCTTTCACCCCCACTATCCCACACACTTTTCACACTATGGAAGCCCTTGGGTAGCAGGGGAATGAACAGTCCTATGGAAGTTCTGAAGTATAGGAAGTCCTGGAGAGAGCCAAGTGAGCTACTCTTTGGCTAGCTGGTCGCTGTGAATGTGCTGGCACTCTGAACAACAGACAGTCAGTTTGGGGCCTTACATGGAAATCAGGTTGACCAAACCATGAATGAACAGCAACAAGGCACGCATTCATTAAAAATGCTTTAATTTACTCCTGAATGCTTTTGTGAAATGCACTATGAACAATGCAGGTAGAAGGAACTGATATTGCATGTCAAACTTTCAAATCTTTCAGCTGCTGTTTTTATTTCTGGGCACATATTTTCTATATTGTCAATTCTGCAGCCTGCTCTGTGTCCCCTAGACCTCAGGAATATTTGGTTGAGGCGGTCTTATCAAGCGCTGTGTACTGCTGTCTGATGATTCAGCTTGTCTGGGTGTAGGTGGCAAAGCAAACCAATGAAGAAATGAATACAGACCCAAGGAGACCTTGACTTTCGTCGTGAATAACTCAGCTGCAGACAGACAGTTTACTAAAAATGAAACGAAAGGAAGACAGACCACATGATTACAGAGTTACCCATCCAGAAAACAATCAGGGTTCCACTTCAGCATTACAGGCCCATCACATAATGTGGTTAATGTTGTAACATGTGGGCACATTAAGTTAATTAGTCCTTAAACTGTAAGATGATTCAATCGTCCCGAGCTGTAATGGCATGTAGAGGGAGTGAATAGATTGACTTTATCTGTCTCCTGTGCTCGTTTGATTGTGTTCTTAATGACGGGGAGGATTTGAAGTGATTATTTTAATATGATCATGACTGATAAGATGTGAGAGTATTTGTGCCTATTATATCCATAATGCTGCTTTGAAGACAAAAACAAAATTAACTTTAATTGCAGATTTGCCGAAAATTGGCACAGGTTTTCTGGTATTTTTTTTAGATATCTCCCAAAAAATGTCAAAACAACTACATATATGCATAAATAGCATTATCATACTGTTGTAAGATAAAGCTGTAGCATTTCAGACTGTTTATTTGTAGATTATCAAGGTCTCCATTTCCCTGAATGAACAAAACAGTAGAAATGTTTTTTTTAATCTTCTTGCATAAATTATGATTTTTAGGTGAGCCATTCTTTTAAAGGGTTAGTTCACACCCAAAAATGAAAATGATATTTTACTCACCCTCACCCTGGTGTGCGTACTTAAAGGTCTTTTGTAGTGAATCGATGCATTTTTGTAAAGAAAAAAAATCCATATTTTAAATAATATAAACAGTTTTTTGTAACTTCCTCTTATTGTCTTTTTTTTCCCTTATTAATGTGCACAGCACCCCGTATTGACAGAAAAACACTGAATTGTTGACATTTTTGTAGATTTATTAAAAAAGAAAAACTAAAAAAATATAACATTATCCTAAGTATTCAGACCCTTTGCTCAGTATTTAGTAGAAGCATCGTTTTGATCGAATACAGCGACGAGTTTTTTTGGGAAAGATGCAACAAGTTTTTCACACCTGGATTTGGGGATCCTCCTTGCAGATGCTCTCCAGTTCTGTCAGGTTGGATGGTAAACGTTGGTGGACAGCCATTTTTAGGTCTCTCCAGAGATGCTCAATTGG
>JAUCMU010000125.1:17320080-17336639 GCA_032275025.1 Enteromius treurensis
TAGAACCATCTCAAGGATGATCAGAAGAAATGGACAGCACCTGAGTTAAATATATGAGTGTCACAGCAATACTTAGGACCACATGATATTTAAGTTTTTCTTTTTTTAATAAATCTGCAAAAATGTCAACAATTCTGTGTTTTTCAGTCATTATGGGGTGCTGTGTGTACATTAACGAGGAAAAAATTAACTTAAATGATTTTAGTAAATGGCTGTAATATAACAAAGAGTGAAAAATTTAAGGGGGTCTGAATACTTTCCGTTCCCACTGTACATCACTGTACACTGTACACCATTTTTTATGTAACTCTGATTGGATTCATCTGAAAGAAGAAAGTCACACACACAAAGGATACCTTAACTCATTTTCATTTTTGGGTGATCGTAGAGCATTTTTATTAGTAGTAGTAGTATTATAGTGTAATTTAATGTAAGTACGCATTTACAGATAATAAATACATGAATTCAGAGACGGGAGTAGTGCTTTCAGTATGCATTACATACAGGGCCAGACTGTGTTCTATACCCACAGCATCAAACGTGTTATCCTCTTATTATTATGAAAATATTTATAAGATCAGAAGGAGAGCCCTCTATTCATGTGATTCCATATTTAATCATAATTTCTAGACTCACTGTACGGGCACACTCAGAAAACACGGGCACACTGGCGCAGTGCTAATCCTCTTAGCTGATAGCTTTGTAAGGTCCTGCTGGGTGCTTGGAGGAGGCCGCCGTGTTGCTGCTGACCACTGTGTCCCGATGGGGAAGAGAGGGATGCTGGCTCTTTTAATTGAGTAATTGATACCCGCTGGCTCAGAGTGTGACTGATGGCATTACTTCCCATCATAGTGTATGTTCAGGTATGCTGTGAGTCCAGTTCTTATGCCCCCGTTTTACTGTATTGTAATTTGCTGTAGTTGCTGTAGTAATTCCTGTATTACTTGGACTTGTATTTCAGCTTTTGAATGGATTAGTTTACTTCAAATTTAAAATGATGCCATTATTTAATAACCTCCGTATCTTTCCTGACCTGCATGTTTCTTAATTTTGTGGAAAACAAATTCTAGAACTGTTTATGCAGCTCTTTTTCATACAAAGACAATTCATAAAGCTCCAGGATGGCTGGTATTATGTTAATAAGTGTAGAAATGGTACCAAAGATTGGATAGCAGAGATTGCTACAGCAGGTTTTATTCGTGTAAGATTTTACTGATGTAATGTTTATATAAACAGCAATGTGATAAAGGCTCATTTAAACCTGCCACTTATTGAATTTGTCTCTCGACTGTTTGCTGGAAGTTGCTGACTTTGGCAGCGCTTTGTGCTTCTCATTAAGCCTAAACTCATATACTTCTATAGAATGTGTTGAAAACTTAATTGAAATTATTGAAAGTGCCCAAGTGCCAATTACAGTGAATTGTGTTAAATATAAATCAATATATGTCATGTTAGATCAGAGAAACAGCGGGTGAGAGAGAGAGGAGTTGGAGACAAGAAGCTGGATATGTGCCAACGTGAGCTCCTACTGTTGTGTGGAATATGAAATTTGGGTAGCATAAGTAGGAGGTGTCATATTAAAGTGAGAAATATGGCTTAAGGCTTTTGCTTATAAAACGTGGAGTTATTGAATTGGGAATTCAGAAAAGCATAAATTTTTTTTTGATTTGACGCATTGGAAAGGGGCGGGGGGGTGTTGTGGACAGGCATAGTCATTTTGCTGTATATCACTTTAAAAGTGCAAAATACTTACAGATGCAAAAGGTTTATTTTCTGACAGAGAATAATGTAGTGAAATCTTTCACTCGAACATCCTGAAATTAAGAAACCGGGAACTATAACAGAATTCCATTTCAGTGACAGGAAATTAATGGGCGTTTTCATAATTTACCCCTCAAGCCATCTGGCCCTGGGGTTTTGTGAGATTTCATCTCTGCGAGGCAAACAGCAATCTAACTCTCTGTTTGTATGGTGTATTAATATATGAGAACCCAGAGGCTCATCTGCAAACATCACCATCAAAACTGACTGGAATCAATGGTAAATAAAGCATCATCCTCATTTATTTTATTCTGTAATTATACTTTCCTTCCCATAAGGCCCACACAGAATGTGCGCTCCTCTGAAAAAGCAACGCCTGCGCATGCACAGTGCAACATCCCCCGGCCTTGACATGTTTCTTCATTAAATATTGTGACTCATTTGAATTTATGCTTTTAGCTACCATTATAAGTGTTCTTAGCTATGATTAACATTACCATGTGCTTAAATCCATGAATGTCTGCAGATTCTTAATGTCTGTTCTGAACATTTTATCAGAATAACTTTTACAGAAACAGGTGTATGATCCTAAAACCTGTCATTTTTGCCATATCAATTATGGCTGTATTGAATCTAAATGTGAGGTAAATTTGTACTCATTTCTTTTGTCTCCACCATAACACTCACAGCTATGCAGGATCTCAATCTGCAGGCATTCTGCACATGCCCCTTTTATGTCAGTGAGTGTGAAGTGACCTGCAGTGAATGCATAAGCAATAATACAATTCAACATGTGGGATAGTTTACTCAAAAATAAAAATGCTCCTGTCGTTCCAAACCTGCTTGAGTAAAAGAACATATTTTAGAGAATGTTGGTAACCGAACTGTTTCTGTCATCAATGACTTCCCCTGTGTGAACAGAAAAACATTAAGACATTTCTCAAAATATTGTCTTTTATGTTCACAGAAGAAAAAGTCATACAGGAATCTCATTTTCATTTTTGAGTGAATTATACCTTTAAAGTTAGAGAGAAGCAGAGACACATGGAAATATACTATAATATAAATTCTGTCATTAATTACTCCCCCTTATGTTGTTCCAAACCCAGAAGACCTTTGTTAATTTTCGGAACACAAATGGAGATATTTTTGATAAAATCAGACAGCTATCTGACCCTCCATAGACAGCAATGCACCTGAAATGATCCCAGGTCCAGAAACTAAGTAAAAACATTGTTTAAACAGTCCATGTGACATCAGAGGATCAACTTTAATTTTTACGGTGCTTGTTTTGCGCAAAGAAAACAAAAATAGCATACCATTATTCTCTCCTTCTTTAGAGAGTATCCTAATGCTTACACATGCTTTAACGCATTTGATCAGCCTTGTTTACACCCGGGGAAAAGCATGCACATGTGTGTAATCTGCGGTTGTTAACACCTAGAGGAAGTCATACACATACGTAGTGTTACTCTCTAAAATTGGCGGAAGACGTTATAAGTCAGAGAAGAAGAAAGGCACGCATATTGCAGCATCACAAATCTTGGCTAATTTGGCTTTTTCCTGTGCACACTGCATCAATCAGCGAGTCAAACGTCAGTTTTCGGTTCACTTTTATTTAATCAGGTCACACATGAACTTCCCTTTCTACTTGCTTATCCTGGCTCACCATGTGCTGTGCTTTGAGATTGATCAAATCTGACCTGATTTCCCAAGGGTAGTGTGGCATACAGTTTAAGAAGCATCTGCTGTGTTTCCAAAACACTGCCCAAGTGGACAGGAACAGCAGAGAGGCCACTTAATGAACTTCTGCTGTGTAAACGGGTGACTTGACACATCATATTTATGTTTATTTTAAAGTCATCTTTGAAGAATGTTTTGGATTTCAGTGTCATGCCATATGTTTACCATATCCAGACACATCTGTCGATAATGCAATTTACAACAGATTGATTTTACTGGAGTTTACTGGAAAATCCTTAAAAGCTACAGGTTTTGCAAGACTTACAGTTCGTGGTGCCTCTGTGTTCAGTAATTAGGGCACTGTGGAAGGATTGGTGCATTCTGTGACAGCACGTTTAAACGTTGCACCATTCAATCATTAGACATGCTTGCTTGTCTTCCTTTCCCTCAGAAATATAGTGAATTGTTTTTGAAAACTGACTTGTGAGGATATTTGAAGTTGTCGTAAGTTCAATTACACTGATATTTACTAGTTTGTACAAGGCGGGAGAGGTTTGCAAGTGTCATCACCTACATATATAATTTAAACCATTGCATCTAGGAGATCTTCTCACTAATATAGTGAAACTAAAGTGTGTTTGTGTGTGTGTGTCCTTCCTGTCACCCCTGGGCTAAACCTAATCCAACCTGACACCTAAATGTGTGTGTGACTTCTAATGGATGCCTTACTTTGCTTTGACTGCTAACAGAGACCCCCAGGGACTGGAGACACACACAGACACACACACACTCAGATGTCTGCAGATATTTACTGCGGATGTTGTAGAGGTCATTTTTGGAGACAAAAACCTTGTACAGACGACATCTAAATCAGTGTCTGAGTTCAAAGCAATTTAATATCTTAATTTGTACTTAATGTGATCTAAGCAGTGTTTCCCAAACCACTATACAGCATGAATCATCAGTGGCGTGGCGTAGCAAAATATATTTCAGCTAAGGCTAAAACGTCAGCTTGCAGTATGAGTTGAATTTGAGCAAAAAGGCACAAAACATAAAGCACAGAGTAGTCTGAGTCCAGAACAAAGGATTCTTTTAATACTCTTTTTTTTTTTAATGAATCAGTCTGAAAGACTAGGGAACTCTGAATTCATGACTGAATTAACATCTGACCCACTTATTGAACCACTCTGTCATACATTAACTTTTTTATTAAGGGGCAGTATTTGGGTAGCATTTGCACTCTGCAGTTGATTTTCAGTAGTTTTTTTTTTTTCTTTTTTTTTTTTTAAATTTTTATTAAAGTGAGAAATGTAATGTAACGTGTACCTCGTAAGTTTACTTAAATTGTGGTTAAGCAAAGATAAATAAATAACTTAGTTAATTAAAATGTTATAAAAACAGATACCTGTAAAAAAACACTAGATCTATACTTACACTATGTGTACAGGATCGAAGTCGTTTTCTTTCTGTATTTACTTTGTTTCAGATCAATGAGATTCATAGCAGCCGTGAGTCTCTTGATGTGTTGCAGATCAGGATAAAACACAGTTCTTTTGAGGATGGATCAAATAATGGCGAAAGTGAAATAGATCACTCCTCTTTTCTTGTCAAGGACTATGTATTTCAATTATGCTAAGTGGACTGCTGATTAGATTACCTGTCTCTTGTGCTACCTCTCCCTGAGAGAGAGAGAGAAAGAGAGAGAGAGAGAGAAAGAGAGAGAGAGAGAGAGATTTGTTCAATTAGATGGAGATGTGTAAATGCCTCTCAAAAGCCCCTCTCAGACAGGTTGTCAAGTGTCTTATAGTACTCACTAACCCCCCACCATCACAAATACATTGATTACCTCAATGAGGCTTCAGATTTGTGTCTGATTAATGGTTAGAACCGTGTCTCTCTTATTTTAGGACCATATGAGACAAAAAGGAGCAATGCTTCAAAAGAGAAGCCTTGTTATTCTTTAATCTTGTTTTGTTCATCCCTACACTTGAGAATCTGTGAAAATACCTCTGAACATTCAAAGATGTTTAAACATTATACAGTATCATATATCAAAGTTTAAGTAATAGTACGTATTCTTTTCATTAAAATAGCAAGTCATGTTTAAAGTAATATATATATATAGTTCAGACGTAAAAGCCTCTAAGTACTTCCGATGTTTTTCTTTAAAATGATCATTTCTTTCTGGCTACTTTGTACAGGTTTCTGTGTAAGCACTGGTACTGAGTGGATTGAGGCTAGCATTTAGCGCATTTGAAGTGAAAGTACTTGAAGAACATATGCTATGTGTGGAGAGCATTCACTTTCTTTATTTCATTTTTGACCAAGATGGCTTTTAGAGGCTTTTGCATCTGAACTCTTCATATATATATACTGTATGTATGTATATATATATTTTTCTTTTTATTAAAGTGAGAAATGTAATGTAACGAGGTATATATATATATATGCAAAGACATTCAAAATGATAGGTACATCAAAGTACCTTATATTTAAACAGCATATAAAGGATTTTTATTAATCTGTAAACATTTTAATTGCCTTTGTATAAAACAATAGAAGTCTACAGTAGGGCAGTAGGCAAGTAAACGTGTATGTTTTTGTTTGTTTGTTTGTTGGAGTGTGTGTATCTGCTTAGCTAATGTGAAATTTTGACAAGAGTCCCTTGGGGATGAACAGATGTATTTGTCTCTGAACTAACAGCCTGTTGACGATGTGCAATGTCTGGTCACATGTGGGTTCTGTCAGAGAGAACACACACACACAGCACAGACCTTGTAAAGACACCCTCTTTGGCCCTTAATTGGATTGTTTATGGTCTTCAAGATTGTGTGATGTGTGTGTCTGCCTGTGTGTGAGAGAGAGAGAGAGGCGCTCCTAATTGGGTGTATTTGTGGCTTGTGTATGATGAATGTAGTCAGTCCTCAGCAAGTGTTTTTCTCTCTCTCGATAAGTTTCTTATTGTTAGTTTTATTCTTTCTGGTTGTCCTTTGCTTTGTTAGTGAATGGTGTTACCACATAAAAATAAGCTCCCATCAAATAATGGTATGTTTGATGATGGGCCAAAAACTGTTTTATCTCTTTCGCATACAAAGCCCAGAAGCGCCAGCTGTCGGCAAATTTAGACATTATGAGTCCAGTATAAAAGCAAGTGTGCTTTTAATGCAATTACATAAATGAGCTGCCTTTTTAAATCACACCCAATAAATTTCACACTTATGAAAGACAAGCTTGTGACAGAATGAGGTTTTCAGTCCAACTATGCTTTCAGCAAACTCCGTTTTCAAAATGGGCAGCACTGTAAAATGTTAATGGATGCCGTAATGTGCAGTAGCTAATGGACGGCTACAAGAAGCTGCAAAGGGCACATTTCTTGAGTGTTTAGTGGACGCATAAGGTGATATAACAGGGCAGTTGTGAAGACCATGTCTTTTCCGTTCATCAGTCAATCACCATCACATTTACAATGTTTATACTCAGCTAATTCATTCAGCATCAAAAGGTCAGAGACAGGACAGATGAACTAGTTATATGTGTAATTACATAGCTGTCTGTCACATAGCAGAAATGTCATATCAGGGGCCTGTACCATGAAGCCGGTTTAGGTGACTAGCCAGGTAAGTTTGCGCCAAACCTGGGTTTTAGGTCCCATGAAAGAAACTCAGCTTCAATTGGTGTTCGTTGCCATGGTAACTTGCGCTGCACGGTTAACCTGCTCTGGGGCAGGTTATGTTCTGGGTTAGAGATCTCAAAATGAAATTTGACCAATCAGCTTCAGCTGTTTTACCTATAGTGTTATTTTAGTGTTATACTTAGAAATATTATCAACTTTACAGCTTACTTGCACGTTTTTTTTTTTTTTAAGTTTTCCACTTTCATTGATAGATTGTTTCATCTTGCTGTGTGAATGTTAAAATTCTTCATGTTGTTCAATCTTTTAATCTTTGGTCTGAATCACTTTCTCACGAGAAGTGAATTTTAGTTTCAAGGCATGTGATTGGCTGCTCATTGCTGATGTCACACTTTCATGTGCACATGCTACATTAACTCAGAATCATGTTGACAAAGAAAGTTGATGATCAGCTTCATGGTACCAACAAACCCAGACTGCATCGGTTTGGATTTGTCAACCCAAACCTAATCCTGTAACCCTGAGTTTGTTGATCTACATTCATGGTACAGGCCCCAGGTGTGTTATGTCTGTGTTGGATTCGTACATAAAGCACTTATTATTATCTGTAGATTTCTATGTTTATCCCATTGGAATAATGCGCTTTAAGATTACTGTATATTAATGAGCAGTTTCTGTGAGACGGTTTATTTTTTGCTCTGTTTGTTTCTATCATAGCGTGTTTGAAAAAGAGCTCCTTGAGCTTAGTTCCCATTAAGTGTTTGTGTTTTCCCTCTAAGATTAGATAAATTGTGAGGAGTGGTACGGATGATACATTGTGGATTCCTCAGGCAAACAGAGAGATTTGTGTCAGAGTACTTCCTCGTAAACAATTACCGGGGAAGCAAACAAAGAACACAGTCAAACACACTCACACACACAGTTAGTATAAAATCTCTCTCGCCTTCAAAGCATCTGTCTAACCGAAACTCTCTCTTTGTCAGGAAAGCTTTGACTTGTCTGTTAACTGCTTACCCATATGTCACTGAACCTGCCATTTCTCCTTTATTTGAACAATTGCTTCTCAGCTGTCCGGTGGAGTTTTCCCTAGCGATATGACCCTTGAACCCAATAGCACACAAATTGTCTTTCAGATCTTCCAGCGAGGGTCAAAGGTCAATTAGCATCTCAAAGATAAGGGAAACAGAGATTTTGAGAGACTGTGCAAGTAGGTGATGTTAAAGGTTATACGGTAGCTGATAATAGAAGAATTATGTGGTATCACAGAACATGAGTTTACCTGACAGATCAATAGTATCTTATGGAGATATGATGTAGTATATAAAAAGAATGAAGTGTTGTTAAACCATTTCTAAAATGAATAATTCATGTGATTGGATGGAATTGACAAACGAGTAACTGAGTAACACTTAAGTAACATCAACGTGTTTATATTTTTATGTTCATGTGAAACATATTGGTATATACGCTGAAGCTGGCTTTAAATATTAATACTTTATTGACCAATATGTGTGTGATATAAAAATATGTCTAGCTTACCGATGTCTACTATGTATTTCTGACCATGAATCATAGGAGTTTTGTGCAGTCAGTGATTTGTCTTGAAGTCTAAAGTGGGCCTTAAAATAATTTTTTTAATTAATATTATAAATTAATTCCTTCTCTTACATTGTGTCCATAGAAATATATATCAGTAAAGTCTTATACTTGCTTTGCTGCTGTAATTTACACAGGAATCTTGTGCTTCCTGTCATATTTAAATCTAACGCAGGAATAAGACATGTAGTGAGAAAGTGAGTGAGAGAGAGAGAAAGAAAGTAGAAATAAAATATGTCACTGGTGTTCTGAATTCTCAGCCTGGTCCCAGCGGTCCTCATGAGGGTGTCATTTAGATAAATGATCCCAATTACAGCACTGCTGCCCAGTACTCACAGGCACAAGAGTCTGTCTATGTTTCTGAAGGTGTAAATGAGAGTTTTTCCTTCTCTGTGTATGTGTGCCTGAGGGCGTTTCTACTCAATATTAGAAATCATACTACATTCTTAAATGCGTTTTAAGGGCATCAGCAGCTCCATGAAGAATTTTTAACATCCATAGAATCTTTCCAGTGTGCAAGTTTTTTTAGTAGTGAAAAAACATTATAAACAGATTTTTTTTTCTTTTTAAATGTTCTTTGCATGTAAGAAAAGTGGCTTTTTTGAAAAGTGTTCTCTTATGGCATCTGTGTGAATATTCCCTCCTGGAAGCCTGTAGCCTGATTCCTGTTTCAGAATGTGGATGTGACTGCTTTGGCTGTGTCCGTATCTAATAGTTACAGAAGTCAGAATTATCTCTGTGTTCCCAGCCTCAAGTTGGCAGCTGAACAGGCCCCTTTGCAACACTGAGTCTTTGAAATTATAGATACATATTTTTCTGAAAGCAAACCACACAGATCATCCCTAAGGGCTTTCTGTGAGTGTTGGGTCATGCTTCCCTCTGATTTAGTTCTGCTGTTAGGAGAAAATAGCCTGTGTGATAAATGCGGGTTTTAACTTTCTATTTATCAAAGATTTCCACAAAATAATGACACAGCACAAACGTTTTTCAGCATTTAAAATAATGCAAAATGTTTCTTGAGCACCAAATGCACATATTAAACTGATAGGTCCATGTTATGCTGAAGACTGGAGTAATTCTTTTTTGCCATACCAGTAATAAATTAGTTATATAAATGTATATCATACATTTAATATAAATTGGGATTATTTTCTATAAATAAGCTTAATAAATGTATATATACTTTATATAAGTTATTGTTATGTTAGCCAGCTGGAGTGCCCTCGAGCTCCATCAGAGGACGCTCCACCCCAGACTGCCTGTGTTCCCCAGCCTGGTCAGTTGTGGACTTTTATGTTGAAAATGTCTGTTCCTTTGTGTCTCCACCCCCTTGTTTGTCACTATGGTTTTTGATTAGCTCCTCCTCCCTCATCATCTCCCTCATTGACTGGTTTTCCTGTTTCTGTTATTCTCTGTTTTCTTAGTTACCGACCCCTGCCTTGTGTTTTGGACTCTCGTGCTTATTTTCCCCTGTTCGTTCGTTAACCCACCCTAGCTACCACTTTGGACTTTTCTTGTGTATTGCCTTCGTTTATCCTGTTTGCTGTTTTCTCGATCCCGCCTGCCTGACCATGTCTTTCAATAAAGCCCCGCAAATGGATCCACTCATATCGTTATAGTTATATAGCATAGGTAAAATAAGTGCTATAAATCAGTGTATTGTACTGTGAAGTGCTGACAGTTTTCATGAATCCCTTGAGCTATTTGTAAACAATAGAAGCATTCTGGTTAGCTTGAATGTTGATATGCTATTTACAGAGTAGCGGTGAGGTAATGTCCTTTGGGAGGGTTGGAGGCTGGATGCTTGTGTTCAGTTTTAGAGATGTCAGAGCTAATCAAGACAAACATAGTGAGTCATAGTAACTTTGGTGAACACATGGATTCAACAAGACTTCTCCTTTCTCTCTCCTTTGGCTTCTATCAAATGATCTCTCCTTTTGGTTGACTGGTTTGTGAACCTTCCCCTGCTGACTAGAGTAACTGTTGGTTGGCTCTTTTATGCTTCCTTGCCTTTTCATGTAATTAAGACTCAAATCCCTCAGATATGTGCAGGTATGTGGACTGACTCTCTGCTCCTGCTCCTCAATCCTTCAATTTTCCTTTTAGGCAAACTACTCCTTTACATATTTTCCCACAAAAAAGACAGGGCAATCTGCTCTACTAAACAAATGTATGTCAGTAACCGAATTAGATAATACAAACAAACAGATGCTTGAAAAAGCTTATTATAAACATCCTCTTTATGGGATTTATCTTTATGATGTGCTTTGAAATAGTCGCAGATTTGATTTATGAAGTCTCATGACCTTTTCCTGCTCTCTGTGCAATAAAAACCATATGATAGGCTTTCATAATAAAAAGTGAGAAGGCATTAGCGAGAATTAATTGCCCCCCAGCAGTATAATATGAGGGGTGTACATTAATCAGCAGTGGCTTAATGACTACCAAATACATTTCAGGCATCTCTGAATGGAGTGGCCATTTCATTCAGTTTATAGCAAAAACTATACTGAAACATTATAATAGGATTGCAATTTCTTCGTTATCATCAGGTTAGCAATTTATTAATTTTGTTCTTAATTCAGTTCATCACACGTCCTTGTACATTAGCTGAATTTTAAAGGTTACGATGACTTGCTTTGCACAGATCACTGTGATTCTCATTTGACCACAACCCTTTTCTCATTGTGTTCGGGTCACTATTATGTTTTTGGCATAATCTAGACATGCTCTAATATTCTCTGCATCTGATCCTTCAAAGTGATTTTTTTGGCTGTTCTGTGGCTTCTCTCGCAAGTCTCCTTGTTCGTGCAGAGAATTTTGATAGACGACCTTTACTAAACTGAGTGGTTTGGTTTTGCTTCCACTTTCTGATATTTGAGCCAACACAGAGCCCACTGAGACATTCACACACTTGGAAATGACTTTTTCCTAATTTCAGCATTTGTTGTGCTTATTTATAGCTAATTTGGCATTCTCTTTAGCATTCATTACAGTCTTTGAATCTTTTACTGGGGGGTTTTCAGCCAGTTCAAATAGCATATTTTTTATTACGAATATCTTAAAACAATGCCATATTGAGATAATTAATATTTGATTTAGTGCTTAGGAATACATAACAAGCTACATTTCACTGTTATTTGCATTTCATTACAGTTGTAAAGACATTTGCCAGCATCCATCACCAGAGCGTCTTGTTTCTTAAATGCAGAAGGACTAAAATACCTCTAATTTTCACAACACAAAGGACAAAGGATATTAGCATCATTAGATTAGAGGATATCTGCACGGTGGCACAGAAGCACTTTGCACTGCTGTAAACACTTCACAGACACTTCACAGATCCCCTCGCAGCCCCCTCACGGCCTACTTCAACCTGTTTGTGCCTCTTAATGGTGAACAGAGCGTTTAAAAACTCACCCAAATATGAGTCAGCAAAGACGCTGAACCCTATTCAGTGTTTTGTTCTTTAAGAATTCTTGAAGAAAATGGATATCGAAGGATATTCAGGCTTCACTGTGGGCAGAAAATATATGCACTCTTTCAGTTACATGATTTACTAAGCATTTAAATATTTTGATTTACAGTTTGTCCTTTCTAAAGTCATAGACATTAACAGTTGTTTATGGAAATGTACAACATTGCCTCAAGCTTTTAGACTTTTCTTTATACTGTATGTCCTTGAATTTAAGCTAATTCATTTATTGAAATCAATCATTTTGACAAACACTTATGAAAACGTACCTGACTTTTCAATGAAGGTATATGATACTGTATCACAGATCCCTTTGTCTAACTAGGAACATGTTATGACAGGACAGAGGAGGACCTTAACGCCAACTTTAACAGTGACCACTGATATTACACTCTTATACTACTGGTTAAAAACAGAAGCTCAAACATCTTGTTTCAACCTGCTGGACACACTACAACTCTTCCTTTCCCGTCTAATGCAGGTGTGAAGGTGTGTGTTTGCAGAGGAGAAATGGATCTCTGACTGAGATGCTTTTCCTTCTCAGTTTCTGTGATCTGATGGCATTTTGGTTCCATAAAAAACTTTGTATTCATAACTGATGTCTAAAATGCACTTAATATTGAGTAATATTATCAGTGTGCCTGCACTGACACCATCGGTTGGGAACAAAACCTGATCTGAATTAGGTTGGTAATGACACCGTGGTAGTCTGTAGAGCTGCTTTACTGTAGCTCATCTTGCAGCAATAACAATGTTGTTGAACAGAATTGAATCAACTGATTTGGCCTTACTGAGTCATACTTATGACCTTGATGTTGTTAGCACCATGCTGCAGGAGTGCTATTCTGTTATTATGACTTTCAAAGGTGAAAAATGTTTTGGATTGATGTAATATTGTTTGGTTTTAATGTATTGACATAGTAGATTTGAAAAGTACTAGAAGTTACTGAAATGGACACATGCTTATCACAAGCAGATCTGAGCAGCTTCACAAATTATATTTTGGAAAGTACGTCATTTGAAAAGTTTCAAGTTTAAAAGTACAAATAACAAAGAGCACGTCATTGTCAGATCACCAGGACACTATAAAATGTAAATTTATGACACCACTTCACGTAAATTATGTTTGACGCTAATGCTAACCTCCCACTGTGTTTCTAGTGGTGGTCTGAAGGATTTTACGCAAGCATAGAAATCAAGTAGGCTTGTCAAAGTGTGAGTTATTTTCAGTAGAGATCCATCAACGAGCAAAAAAAAAAAAAACAGTCAAGGACAAGGACATGCACATGGCTTTGAAAAATAATGTGCACGTTATTCGATGCGTAGATGCTTTTGTACGTTTTTCGATCGCACTGTTTTTCTACAGCGCTTCCCTCCAAATATGCTGCCTGTTCTTATACCTTGAACTTTGATTCAATGTGACAGCGAATGCACAGCGTATGACTCATGATCCCAAATGAATACAGAATGTCACAATGTTTTCTGTTCATTTCCAAACTTGGAAACAGTTCACTTTCCCTCATGGCAAGAATTTGATTTATTCTGAGATTTAGGATTGCCTCAAAACTAATTTGACTTTCTACAAGCTTTTCAAGGATGCACCATTATCAGTAGATTGGCAGATGATGCTGTTGATGTTACGATATAACATGCCTAATAAATTTCAATTGTCTTGAAATGCACCTTGTTTTATTTTTCTGTTAATGATTTCTAAAGGATCACGCAACACTGAAGACTGGAGTAATGACTGTAAAAAATAAATGGCACTTTAAACAGATTAAAATAGATTTCTTTGTTTAATTGTAATAATATTTCAAAATATTGTGTAGCTTTGGTGAGCACAAGAGACTTCTTTTAATAGCATTAGAAAAATTATTTTGTATGAATACTTTATCCTGGGGGAAAAAAATTGATTGGATATCAATTGGATTTGAAGTTTTTAAGTATTGTCCCTTTTCTCCTTCTCCACCTTTTCTTCCCTTCATGTTTCTCTATTATCCACACTCCTCCTTCACCAGCGGCATTAGTCCTGTCAGCTAATCAGTGGCATTAAATGAGCCATCCGATTAAGTTAGCATCATTAGCGAAACGTTTGGCAACCGAAGCACAGCGTGCCACACAATCCTACAAATTAGCTTTATTAGTTACATAATGTTCCTCTGAGGCCTCTGACATTTCACTCTCCACAAGAGGATTTACTTAATGAGTTGGCTGTTTCTGGCGCTCGCTCCACCAACTCCGCTGATGACCTCTGCCTAGTTTTACTCCACTTTGAGACGCTGAACGCCGTCATTGTCTGATTGAGTATTCCAATTAACAGGCTCAACTCTTCTTAATGAATGGCATGTATTAGTATTTCAATTATGATTTAAAAATATGCGTGGCCTCTTGGTGTTATTTTTTTTGTATTGTATTGTAACTAAGTGGAGGATGTTCTGGTTATAATGAAGCAAATTTTATAAGCATACACTGCTTATATTTTGTGTATGGGTTAACAAGCTTAAAAAATAGGTCCTGGACATAAGGGTAAGTTTTCCAAAATTGAGGTTTATACATAATGAAAGCAGATTAAATAATGTTTTCATTGATGTATGGTGTGTTACAATTTAGAAAATATCTTCATGGAAAATCATGTTTGCTTAAAGCTGCAGTCCATAACTTTTTGGATAAAAATGACCCAAAATCAATATTTGAGAAAGTACCAGCCAGTGTTCAAAACTTTCACATTACTTTAGCCTAATTCAAAACGCATAGCTTCTAATAATGTTTTCTAATTTGAGCGGTACAGGTTTTTGCAGGAAATTTGAGGAATGACACGTCATTACAGTACGTCAAGTCTGTAAACATAAAGAAGTTGTCCTGACTACTATTGCATGTGAGGATTCAGCTGGTGAAAGATCATTCATAGTCTTTTCTCACAGCTAGAATAATTTAATGTCAAAAAATCGTTTTGATGGTGGATTGTAATCCAAAAACCATTATATTATGAAACACATCTGAAAGAAATAAAATTATGTTCTAGTTTTAAAGTGCTTCTGATTACAGAGAGCCTGGGATTGCACATATTTGTATTTTAAGAAAACCAGTTAGAAGGGAACACAGTTTTGTTTTTGGGTTAAAAGAATGTCTTAATATAAAATTTGAATGATGTGACAATAAGAGATTAGAGTGTACCTAAATTGAAATCTACACACCAGTAGCTTAACTACAGACAGTCCACTGTGTGGCGGGGGGGCCGCATCACAAGACAAAGTTACTATATTAATATATATAGAAATATGAATAAAACAATATAATTCATGCTGAGACTTTTCATTGAAGTGAATAAATACATAAATTTGCATCAGTTACTTGTGCACTTTAGTGATGTAGTGGAAAATCTGTTGTGGTTCCGGGTTCTGATCCACCTTTCTTTTTTTTCTTTTTTTATTGAAAACAAAGCGGTGTTTATTAGTGTGATCGTATATTTAAGAGCAAGGACATGTTTATGTGCATTTTGTTTTGTGCTTTTACCAGAACGAAGCGCCCGACCGCCTGTGTGAAGATGCGCATTGTGCACAAGTGCCAAGAGAGAACTGATAACAGCATCAACAAACACTCACCATAACACATTCCAGCGATAGATCACTTGTTATTTAACACAGACCAACCAATTTCTTATCAAATGGAGATGTTTCTTTCATTTTGGTACATCCGATGCATTGAAGCAATTGTGTGCCGTGAGAAGGTTGTGCTCTCTTGCCTCTCAGAGAGGAGTGTTGTTACTATGATTCCTGTGTGTGTGTGCGTGTGTGTGTGTTAGAGAGAGACACACACAAAAATTTAATGTAAGAACTGTTAAGACAATGGTTTAAGTTGGTCTAAATGAATTAGGTTATGCACAAATTCGCTTATATGTGTTCCCTTTTAGACACGAGTGTTGAGCATCATAACGGTGCCTGCACTGGGCTTGTCATGACTAAGTTACGCCATTGCTACAGTACATGCTAATACACACTATACTCATAGTCACATGCTGATCTTGTTCAGATAAATATTTTGAGAATAAAATATAACAATAATAATAATTTGCAGGGTTTGATGTGACATGTGCTAATCAATCTTTAGATTAAATTGGTAGTGGTGGAATGCTTTTTAGAACAAACTTGGCAGATTTGTTACTTGTCCAGATGACAATATATAGTGAAAATTCTTATTTGGGACATATTGCAAGACAGAATCTGTGATTACTAAGTACAGGATTCACTCCGGTGTAGTGACTGACAGCAACACATTCACCTCAAAACATTAGATTCACCCTCGCTGGAGTCGCACTTGAGTATAACCCAAGTATGGGATATACACTCAACAAAAATATAAACGCAACACCTTTGTTTCTGCTCCGATTTTTCATGAGATGGACTTAAAGATCTA
>JAUCMU010000125.1:17351548-17405409 GCA_032275025.1 Enteromius treurensis
TTAAAAAGTAAAAATTAAAATAAATACAAATTATACATATAACAAGAAGGCAATACACTAGACAATATAATATACAGAACAATATTGAAATAAGGTGAGGCTGGATCATGAATGATTCGCGCGAACATAAACACATTTTTGTGTACACACACACTCCCAACACACATTTCAGTCCAAACAGCTTGAAAAAGTGCATGTACCGCCGTATGACCCCTTTAAATGAATATGTGGCTGGAACAGTTTGTGAAAACTTACATTTACATTTTTGAATTTTTAAATGCAACATTTCATCATGTGTGTTAGTATATTTCAATAATTATTTAAAAGATCCCTAAATATATAGAACTGCCTGAATTCACACAAACAAATGGAACATCTTCGGTCAGTGATTTGACCGAGAGCGGGTTGTGTGTGAACATGAGCCCGATCCAAACCAAAGTTGCATAGTTGTCTCTTCAGTCTAGATGAATGCTTGCAGTCTGAAATCTGAAAATAAATATAAAAAGCTGAAATAGATGAGGCTGCCAAGGGGCATGCCATGAAAAATTGGCCAATTTGTTCCTGAACTGGAATCATTGTGCGTGTCTGGAAGGCCAGGGCTCTGCTTGCTCCCGTCACTCGTCTTCCCTCTCTTTCATTCACCATCATTCTCTATCTCTCCCTCTTTTTCTTTATACCCTGTGTTTACTCCACTGGCCTCCAGGCTGTCCCCATGTTTCTCTGTCTGACTTCATCTTGGTTTCAGTGCTTTCATATTCCTTGCTTCATGGATAAAATTATTGAATAGAACAGTGTTTCTGTAGGAAATCAAGCCAGCCTTGAGAACACTGGGAATGCTTTATCTAAGAATCTAAGATAGAAAGTTCTTTTTTTTTTAGTTGCATGGCACAATATAACAATTTTATAAAATAGAGATTTTTGTGACAGATATCATACGACAGCCTCAATATATTGGATTTTATCCAGCAAGAGTGAATATGTTCCGATCTTTCAAGAATTTTTTAAAGGAACAGGAAAAGAGACTTTGACAAAGTAATGATGTTGCTTTTATTGATGATAACAATTAAGTGAATAACTGGAGAATTCAACAAATAATAAGAAAAAGCATTACGGAGGTGAATGAAAAGATATTTTTAAAGAAAAGAGCTGTAGGAGGAATGAGAGAGAAGCTGGGGCACAGCCTGTCTCTTTGAGTATGTATTTTCAGATACGGAATGACCCACTCGTTGGTAAAACGTGATAAAGACGCAAGATTGCATGTTTATCGTGCAACCCTGTCACACACATTCCTGCAGCACTGGAGACAAACCTGTAGGACCTCTGTTTGCTGTCTTGATGAATACAAAGTCTCCTTTTCACATTAGCCTCTGTTTGACTGTTATTAGAATCAAAGGCTGCCTGGGGATCAAGCAGAAAGAATAAAAGAGTTTCACATAATGGCTGCACTGTAGACGGGACATATTTAAATCTGCTGTTTTGTCTCCCTTTTGGTCAAAGTACAGACATTAGTGATACATGTGGCAGAAATTAAACTGAAAATATTAAGGTAAAGGCAGAAAACATTTTGAAGTAAGGCTAATTGTGTGGTTTAAAAGTTCATTTATTCACCTCACTTGGCCGTTATTGTGATTTCTTATAGTTTTTATATGTTATGTTTATGTATGAGATGGAAGATACAGTATGTTTAGGGATGGACTTGGATATTTTATTAAACAATGTATGAATTCATACAAAACGGCTCCTTTTCTTCATCTCAGGCATCCTTGTTATGTATGCTAGTCAAGTTAAATGTAACAGTTTTCAGTCTATTCAGAGAGTGCATCTGTCTAGTGTGTTTTTAGTATAAAAAATTAGAATTTAAATTGTTACCAGAATGCACGCAAACCTGATTAATCTGGGAGGACAGTTAAGAGTGTAATAGTCTTCAGTGCTGACTCTTTATATGTTTAGCTTTCTTAACGTTTACTTTACACTATATGCGGTGAAATCTGTATACAGTATTGAATAACAGACGATCTAACCGGTCATACAGAAATATAGCTTGTCTCTGTGTTTTCTTTCTGTCATATCAATGCATTTTGTTAATAAAGGGTTAGTATTTTGTTTCAGACTTCCGGATGTATGCGAATTTAAAAGAAAAGAAAGAAATTGTATTTTTGAATTTGCTCTAAAATTACTCATTGTGAATGCTGTCAATTTTTGCCTGTTGAAGAAATGATCAAATGTGTTGAGGAATTTATTTGGATTCGTCCTGTATATGAAAATGCCTATATATTTGAAGACTTCTTGGACCCTTCCGATGTGTTATGAATGTTTTATGAACTTGATCATGGGATTGCATGCAGAGCTGCTTTTGATGTTTTGCACATGCTGCAGGGAGCCTGCGACTCTGTATGTGTGTGTGTGTGTGTGTGTGTGTGTGTATACTCTTTTGTGTAGAAGACACAAAGTCTCCAAGCTCCACACAATAGCAAGGAGTCTTGTTAATCCTGCTCAACTTCTAAAGGTCACAAAACTGCAATAACTGACTATGAACTCCACCTTAGTATGATTTCCTGCTCCATCTTAATTATCTTTAAGATTGGTGTCACATGTCTCACATTTGGTGTGACCTGTGGCACATTTTCTTAGTAATTAGCTCTTAGTGTTATTTTATAATCCAAATCGAAAATCGTTTCAGACTAAAATTATGCTCTTCTATTCTTGAGAAGTCAAGCTGTTAAACATAATGAAACATTATTTAAAAAAAAAAGTATAAAGTATGATCATATATATATATATATATATATATATATATATATATATCTCAAAGCTTCATTACACAAAAATATGAATTTAAGTTTACCTAAAATATCCTGCCTGATACAGCCGGTATTAAAAAAAAGCCACAAAGTACAACATTTTATTGTCTAGAATATGCTGTCTGTACTCTTGTCCCAGTGCTGAGTGAAGACACAGTGACACAAAGACTAAATACAATTAGCAGGAACAAAAAAGCTTTAAACTAAATGAAGGGATGTGTTGTTGTTGGAAGTGAAGGTCAGGCTGTTCAGGCACCAGTTGGGCCAGAGGGGTGGGGTTGTTTCTTTGTGATTTTTTCAGAAGAACTTGATCTTTTTTTTTCTTTTTTTGTTAAATAAATGAGACTCTGAGGCTTTGCTTTTGTTCACAGCGTACTCTACAGCATACTGCTGTAAGATGTTTTTTTTAAGAAGTCTCTTATGCTCACCTAGGACTGCATTTTTAGTAGTATTAGTATGGTAGTAAACATTAGTGTGTTTATTTATAAACAATCTGATAAATGTAAACTTTTAATATTTTTAATAATAAATATAAAATGGTTGTTTTGATTAACTACTACATAATTACAGTCTAATAATATAAAGTCACTCTGGGTAAAAAAAAAAAAACCTAAAAAATTCTTAGAAGCAGCCTGATCTTGACTGTTGTTTATCTGGCTCTGGGCACGGTCAGGACTCCAGTGCACCCTAGCACACTTTATGTCAGTTCAATATTTCAACAGCTTCAAATACAGATGAATCAAGAGTGCAACATGAATTATTACTCATTTTATATTGGAACCGGATGTACATGCACATAGAAGCACTATAATCATGTGCATCTACATTCATTTTCACCCGCTTGCTCATATTTACACATTCATCTGGCAATCAAATTAGTTAGTATGTTGTTTTTGATATTTGTAACATCAAATTCCTGTCGGCACCCCATACTGTGAGATACACTGTCATTATTGCACTATACCTGAGCCGGGTACAGCTTACACTGACACCCCGTGACCTGTCATAACATGCCATAGCATCCTTCCTGCTGTACGCCATAATACTACCACACCTGCCATAGTCTGGCAAAACATGCTTCTCATGCATAATGCATAGGCAGCTGTCTTACTGACCAACAAACTACACATAGGGAATGTGCACATCAAAGAGTATCAGTATGCAGCGTGAGATGCCCCACCAGACGAAATCAGACAGACCACACATGTGCCTGGACACAACTATGTGGATGTTTTCCATAACAATGCTACGCACTGGTGCATAAACTAGCATTTCAACATGTATTTGTGTGTATGAGCGAGAGAGAGAGATGTGGCTTATGCCTCCGATGAACAAAAGCAGGATGATGTTGCTGAAGTGAGAAGGGAGGGAGAAAGGTGGGATTTTTGGAAGGCGTGTGAAGGATGGACTGGGATACTGAGAGGATAAATTAAAAGCAAAGATGAGTGCTTATCTGCACTCATTTCTCTGTAACAAATCTCTCAGCAGAAAGGGCTAGACATGTTTGTTTTGTAAGGAGATTGATGGTTTGAGCTTTTAACCATTGTTTCTGCATATATTAAGTGCTCTGCTACTCTTTCAAGATAAATGAAGTGTAAACCTTCTCTTTAATTACTGCGGTAAATCAATATTTAATGAATAAGCCAAAGTTGTTGACTTAAAAGTGGACAAAAATATTTTACAACATATTTTACTACTAACATAATGTATAGCTTTAAAAGGTTTACATACTTAATAAAGACAAACTAAATAAAAGATCGATGCATATCTGCTTTTTGCACAGCTAAAGTCATATTTTCCACCAAATCTCGATTTTTAGTAAAAGTAATGGAATTAATGGATGTATAGTGTATAAAAAAACACGGAGTATGTGTGTGTAGAAAAGAGGAAATATAGAAATATTACTGTATGTTCTTTATGAAGTGCCTCATTTTTCTCCATAAATCAGCTCAGATCCTAGCCAGCCATCCGAACTTCCCTTTGGGAAGCACATGAAAAACATTCTCTTGAAAACTAACAAAGAGTTGTTTTATTTTTCCTTTTCTCGTGCCTTCGTTTCATACAAGTTGTGAACATGACTCAATCAAGTTTAACAAGCCTCTAGAGAGCTGAGTCATGCTTTGACTTTAATGAAAGCAGATATTGTCATTAGAATAAGCATGTCAAGCCAGAACATGGAAAATATTGCATCACTTCCAGTTTAAGCGTTTTCATTTGTAGTCATAGAAGCGCTCAGACCAGACCTGTGTGCTGCATAGTTATGGTAGGAAAGAGGTGTGTTATGGTGTTGTGCTTCACTGTGCCAGACTTCACTCTGTTTTAGTGAGCTTGAATGTGTTTCATCAATCCTCTGTCACCATCTTAATTAGCCTATTCAAACTGCATGACAGCCTCTGCTGACCTGAAAAAACAACTCATTATAAAGGCCATGTCACCACCAATTATTCTTTCACTTTATTTCCTCTTCTCCACTGGATTTTTTTAATTCTCTTTTCCAAGTCAAACTATTAAACAGGGCTCAACAAGGTCCATTGGGTTCAGTAGTTTAGATTTTACTTGTCTTGCAAATATCTGCAGCGTCCTACCATAGTATATATGGTGCCAATGAAAATATTTAATTTATTAAGCAATAAAGTAGGTTTTGACACTAAGATGCTTTCCCTTTTTATATTTAAAAAGCAACTTTGTGTCAAAACCTGCTTTATTGCTTAATAAATTAAATATTTTCATTGTCATCAACAAGTATTTCAGTATCAGGGCCATGTTTCTTTAATATCTGTTGCTTAAAGAAGCATTGCTTTATTTGCTGTGCAATCAGAATTGTTAGTGAATATAATGCGCTTATTACTGATCTGTTGTAGGTTATTCAACTAAAAGTAGAGTGCTGTGACTCTGAATAGCTCTTTACTCTTTCTGTTGATGTTCTTAGTCTGACCCTTGTTTTGGGTCATTTATGAGCAGTAGTACATTTTCACTATGAGGAACTGTTGACCGCACAAGTATATTTTTAGCCTGTGAGTAGTTCACATAATGGTTGAAGATAGAGGTGCATGAAACTTGCATTTCCCTTATATTTCATCTCTCTTTTTTGACCCGCTGATTTTAAATTTATCGGCAAACTGTAGAAAAGACAAGAGGTGAAAAAGGTATATGGTGTTAGTAAAGAGTGCTGAGGTACTTTAAAAGATCACCTCCATAACAGTCTAAATATTTCAGTTAAGATGGTCTATCTATAACAGCCACACTACTCAGACACACAAATGCACTTAAAGAGGTTATACTCAATCTAATGTGATACTTGAAGCACCTCAGTATCACTCCGCAGCATCCAACCCTCTTATTCCTGATGTGCTATTTCTCTGAAATGTTACAATAGGTGATAGGTGCAGCAATAAGTGACGGAGACCTTATACAAGCAGCTTCTGTAAAGTCAGCTGTAGGGGTACAGAATTTAAACAAAACAAACTTAAAATTAACAATCCTGCATGTTTTCTTAATAGTATTTCGAGATACGTGAATGTATTTGCTGACTGTGCCTGACCCATTTATTAAGAGGTTGGTCTGCTTGCCCTCGAGCTCCTCACCTCATTAAAGATCTACAGGCCTTGAAGGACTTTACTCAAATAGCTTTCACAACACCTAGTAGATGCCTCATTGGGCTTCAGTCAATGTTTGTAATGGCTAATGTCTGTGGAAGATTAAAGGTCTTTTATAACAGAGGGGTAGTTTGCATTAGCTCGCTTGAGCGTACAGGCTCACCGTTCAACTAGAGTCTCTTTAATAATACGCCACAGGTGCTCCAGGATATAGGGAATAATGTAGTGTGAAATTATGACTTCTAAATGGCAAAAATCACGCTTCTCTAGACTGTAAAATAAAATCCTAAAATGTCAGTCTGCACAAATATACTTATCAAGACAAACAACACCAGGTCAACCTTTAAGAGAGCGTTGTGTAAACATTTAATGAACCTTTTTTATTCCGCCTCCCTTGATTACATGCAACAGTGAGGACGAGGGATTAAGAAGATTTCTAGATAAACAGCGATGCTGGCACTTTCAGCCACATTTATTTCAGCAAAACATTTGTTCAACACCAGCAAGCATTAATGCAGCATACTTTAACAGACAGACATGTTCTGTTCAGACATCCTTAGACAGCAAAGGGTCAGAGGAGGACAGAGGGGACCACTACTAGTCCAGTGCTAGCCCTTTTTTTGCAAGTAAGACTGCTTTCCCTTTTAGTTTTACGTTTGTTTGGTTTAAGAAACCCACATTAAAGTATGTGCATTATAAAACACAAGTTCCATCTCAGCGCTGGCTATGTACAAGGCGTTTTTTTATGAGAAAATGTGCCTTTTGTGTAATGCATATTCAAGCGGCCAAGTTTTGTGTTTGTACATGCAAGTTTGGGAGCGTGTGTGCTGTGCATTTGACTCTTTTTGTGACTTTTTGTGCGTTTTGTCCTTTTCTGTGGCACAATCAGGATTTTTCCCAGTACTACTCCGGAAATCAATAATGAACAAAGGATGAATGAGGCAATTATGATGACAAAAAAAAAAAAGAGCAGAACAACACTGGGCCTCCAGTCGGCCGCTTTTCAAGACTGGCTGGCAGGAGAGAGAAAAGAAAGTGCATCATTCATACACACTTACTGAACATGACATGACTGATATAAGATTGACCTCAAAAGCACTCTGTAATCCAACAATATACTATTTTAGTGCCTCCAGAATTCCTGTTTTGCCTTGCATCTGCCTCGCATTGTTACTTTGTTTTTTTGTGCATGCTGAAGCGCACACACAGAGCCTTGACTGTGAGGACCCTTCCTCTATATCCCTGAGCTATTCTGGGCTCTTCTTACTGATCTCTTAATAACCCCCTCTCATTTTCTCAATGGGAGAGTCAAAGCGGAAATCAGAACAGTAATCACTCTGAAAGATGTTGGAAGAGATGCATCATACTTATAGGAAAATGCAAGTGTGTGTAAGTGTGTGCATGTGTGTGTTTATTTTCATGTACACCCCCTGCTGCTGATCCAAGCTCTGTCATTTTCACAGTGCGTTGCTGGTGCTATGGAGGAAAAGAGGAGAAAAATAAAAAGGAGATAAGCATAAGGTAGATACAAAGAGAGCATGTCAAAGAAAGCATGAGAGGAAAAGCATTGTGGAAGATCGCTTGTGACAAATAACAACTTGCTATTCTTTACTCATTTCCACAGTGGTAGACTTGTGTGTGTATGTGTTTGTGTGTGTCTGGAAAAACTACCACACAAAGAAATGCATTTTCAGTTTGGCATTTCTCCTGCTTATCACACTGTATGGTTTTGGCTTTAATTTTGCTGTCTAAAACAAATTTCTGCAATCATTTTTGGATGTCCTAATGAAAAGAGAAAGTGCTAAATCTGTCTGAGAGGGTTGTGTTTACAGGTGAGATATAGAATATAGGTATAAATACAATAGAAGTCAATGGAAAATCTCCAACATGATAGAAAAATGCAAATGTGTGTTTGTGAAAGAGAGGGAGAGAAAGAGAGAAATAAATGTTAATATTTATTTATATGATAAATATTAATTAATTCACATTATGATTGGATTTTCAACGTCATCTTGAATTTGCTCACAAGAATAAACTGCAGCGCAAGTCGTCTTTTTCTCTTTTTTTAATTTTCCAGGAGAAACATTGCCAACATTAGGAGAAAAAATTTGGGTTTGTGTAATTCCACATGGAAATGAGGTGGTCAGAACGAACGTGGACTGTCAGCTAAAATGTCCGGTCTGTTCTGTCAAAAAACATTAACCGCCTGGCTTCAGAATCTGTCCACACTGCAAGGGAGCAGCAGTAAACCTCTTGTAATGTTTTGGCATCCAGATACATTACAGTACCTTTCATTGATTTCAGCGGCATCGACACAGATAGTACCAGAGATAATACCTTGATCAAATCTCATTTTAAAGCAGTCTGCCTAACATCTCAAATATTCATGATTTTTACTAAATTGTCAAGACACTGGGCCTGCGGTGCACCTCATAAAACTGGGACTGTCCAGAGTAAAACCGGGACAGCTGGTAACCCAAGCCTTTAGGCTCCTGTCAGCCTAATTAATCATCTGAATGAATGCAGAATGAACTTGAATGACATTTTCTGGTCTGCATTCACAGCCTATGACAGCTGATATGCAGCATGACCAAATTGAGAAACCGGAGGTTTACGGGAACTAAGCTACATTAAATTCAGCCTCAGTGTCAGACAGAAGCCTGTTGTTGATAGAGTCAAACCAAGATGTATACGCTTTTATTGGTACATAGTGTAGACCCCTTCATATAATATGAGCACAAATATACAACAGCCTCAACCCCATCACCTTGACTGATTGATTCCCAGCTCTCTCCTGTCGTGTCTACATTGGTGTTGTGGTTCACTGCATAACATCGTTAGTGAAGATGACATGCACCAACATTAATAGAAATGAAATGTCGCTGCATGCAAATTTTTATCTCCGCTTCTGTTTTGATTTTTCCGTTGGAAGCCAAACCAATTCCATATTACATTACCTCTAGTGGTTTAGCACTTAGTTCTCGAGTAATGCTGTTATGTTGTGTCCTCAGGGGCACTATTTATATCTCGATCTTTCTCTGTCAAATAGACAGTAAACTGCTTCGGTCTTGCTCAGTTGTCTGCTCATGATGTGCTGGGTAATAGGTGTTTTCACTGTCATCGGTTATCATGGCTATTGACAGAAGTCATAACCCTATCGTGGGCCATTTTTATCATGCCATAAGCCTTGGTAATTGTCAAACCATTGTCCTTAAAAGTGCATGTCACAGAGCTAACGTGATCCTTCAAAAATGTAAAAACTGTTATTTACTCACATATATAACTTTCTTGAGCACCAGAAATGCTTTGTAAAAACAGTTATTTCCACAGTCAATATATTCAGCAAAGAATTTCTTGTCACCATAAATCACAAACCTGGTTTGAAATAGTCATATACCGTAGGTATGATATGTAAAAATATCTACATTAGCAGTAATGTTCTTTTCTGTTGTGTTTTAGCAAAAATATTGATCTATTTTGCTGCTCGTTGTGCTTCTGTTTTTTTTTTTAAATAACAGCATCATCCACATCTTGTAATGATCCTTTTTGTCTTTATAGAGAGGCAGAACACACAGAAGGGGCTTGAATGAAGCCTGTTTGGCTCTAGATAATAAAAAAAATATTATTAGAAGATTTAACACAGAAAGATCACTACAATAAACAACTCTGGGCACTTGTGGTGTGAAGCACTGCTCGGTTTATTTTGAAATGGTAAAATGGTGCTGGCATTGTCATTATGCACCATGCTCCAGTTGAAACCAAGCCTACATCTGAATGTGCCTTGTTTATATAATATATCTGAGATTTAAATGTGTCAGTTTATTTAAACAGAAGTTACTTTATTTTAAGGAATCAGCAGATGAACTGGATTTTTCCAAATAGTCATGTTTTGGCTTTACATTCTTGCTTTATCCAGATGTTTTTTTCTTCACTTGGACACCGCCTACATCTGACATGACATAACAGCACTTTGGCAGTCATATAACTAAGATGTTCAAACAGTTCAAGAACAAAAGCAGAATTCTTGATGTAATTGACTTGCAATTACAGAATTATGTGTGCCTTCTCCCATTGAATGCAATATTGTAATATCCACATGTTTAGGAATAAAACCTCTCTGGATTCTTTCTCTGAGTTTTACTCTGTTCCTCTCATGCTCTCTTTCACCTCTTCCAGAATCTGGAAAAAGTCTGTCTACCTTGTTTCTATTGACATCCAAGTAATCCGTCTACAGCTGTTCACTACAGCTGTGAAAATACAAGAACATTTGCCACTTTTCCCTCCACACCCACAGACATTAAGAATAAATAAGGCAAGTGAGAATGAATGAGAGAGAGAGAGTCTGACAAATGATGTTTCCTTGTGAGCTAAATTCCCCATTATTGACACAATAGGTAATTATTCCACCTATTCCTCTCCTTCAAAATGAGCAAGAATGTTTGAATTGGATCGTTTCCCACTCACTTGACTGGTGAGGAGTGCCTGGGGGCAGCGGTCTCCACGGAGACCACATGGTAACCAGGGTAACCTGGCCTTTGACACTAGATCAGTTTTCAAAAGAAATGGGTCGAACCTTTGGCACGGAAAGGAGTGTCTCTGTCACCTCTAACATGGTCTGCAATCATGTTTGGTTAATCATGTTTGATTAACATTTCTCACATTAGTTGAACTTCTCAGCATCCTCTCTTTTTTTGAGTTTGTGTCTTGGACTGATATTCTGCCCACAGTCCAGCACAGAAGCCGCTTCCTCCTCTCTCAGGGTGAATCATTCAAGTGCATCCTCACTTTCTTTATTACTGGAGCTCTCTGAACTCTTCTCTCCATCTTTGTCAACACTTGGCCTTCTGCTTAAAATAAGAACCAAAAACCTGCAGAAGTAACAATACAAGGAGGGTGCAATTATAATAATGCTCATTGTAGTGGTGGGTGATACTGATAGACACGATTAACTGGTAAAAAACTGTCATTTTTAAGTATGTGGTTACGAAAATGTATCAATTGCACACATTTTTAAGCATTTCTGTTTAAAAATAAGTGATTTTCATCACCGAAGCACAATAAACACACGTGAAGACGATGCTCATAGACTGTGGGAGTATTGATCTGAGTTATTATTGTTATTATTTTTTACGCATGTGTATCAGTATTGTGGATCCAGGCAGCTCTTAAAGTGACAGCCGTCTAATATTCCATCTGTCATTCATGTTTATCAAATAACCAAAGATTGAAAATCTCTCACTGTTCTTGACTAAATCAATTTTGTAACTTTAATAAGAGGAAATGTATTCTTAATTTACACGGTGAAGAATATGCAGTGTTTTTTTACAGTTGATTACTTAAGTTTATACAATGTAGTTAAAATTATTTGATTTATACTTATAATTATTACTTTTTTAACAACTAACTGTTTACTTGTATTCACTGAACATGAATTATGTTGTTTGGTTGTTTGTTTTTAATTTAGGCTAGTTTTTGTTATTGTTGTTATATTGACATTGTGTCAAAATTATGAGTTCTTTTATAGAATATTTTGTTATTGTGAAATACCATGAATATGAAGTTACTCATATCATATGTTGTATCGCACCAATCCTACTCATTAGTAGTGTTGGAAAAAAAATTATAGCATTAATATTGTTAACACAATAAATTAAGACGTGGAATTAGGAAGCATATATTTCATAAAGTAAATGAAATGTTTTCATATTTTGAGTTATTTTATTAATTTATTTGTTTGTTTAAATAGTATTAATTTAAGGAAAAGTCAGAAAGGACAAATATTAAAGAAAACGCAGTCTATTTGTACAGTTTTGTTTTGGAGTTACATCTGCTGACTGTTTATACATCCTTTCCTCTTGTCAGAATGAATGATTCTCTTAAGTCATTGTTCTGGCTCACATAACACAACGTGAAGAAATGGTCCCATTTCCTCTTGCTTTCTGCCTCCATTCTCTGTCCATCCCAATAAATAAGTCTCTCTCTTCAACCTCTCTGTTTTCATTATTGTCCTGTCTGGAAGTAGAATACGGCAAAATAATCTCGCCATTCTCAGGGTTTAACATGATGGTTCAATAAAAGCTAAATGAAATGGAAAAGCATTTTTTTTTTTTTCCCAAACAGATATTTGCTGAAACATAAAGCAAACAGCATTCTATTTCATTTTGGGAAAGTGAAAGGTCAACCTTTCATTTACCCAATCTTCTATTTACTCCTCTCTTTCTCTCTCTTTCTCCACCATCCCAGTGTTATACCTCTACTGTGTCTGCAGCCATCAGGATTTAAATTGACCGTGACTACATAAGTCTGTGGCCTCCAAAATAACTGCCGCATTTATCCATGAATCATCGGAGTCGAATAACAGCAGCCATTTTATCATTACGGGGATGCATATTTTGTCCTTTGGTGGCCCGAATTAAGCGTCTGTATCCAAAGCCATTTTCCCCAGTTTAGACATATCTGTGTCAGACAAACAAATTGAAATGACAATTACTCATGCGGCACAATGCTTAATGGATGATGAGAGTACAAGTGCAGCTCTTCAGACGTGTACCTGTGAACGCGCAGCCGTTTGATTTCACCCACGGTGAGTGCTAGGAATATTACTGGCATAGTTTGTGTTGGCGTTTTAATCCCCACAAACCTTCAGAGGAGAGAGGTCCTGCATTTACAATAATCAATCAGACATGCTGAAAGGTTTGAGCATGCACAGCCCCATCCAAAAAATATTAGCTAGCGTGCTACTCTGCCAAGACATACAGAGTCTGGTCTTAAACTATTTGCCTAATGCCTCTGAGATCAGTGCAGAACAGAAAAAGGCGTAAAACATGTCAGGATGAAAACTGTAGTACAGCATGAGGTTAATAATGTAACTAGACCTCAGTCGCTGCGATGCTTTATGTTCAGCTAAATCCTAGCAGTAGTTTTGATAGTAGGCAAATGGTCACAGAGGGCCAGTCTCGTGTAAGGTTGACCTTTTGCAATCAAGTAGACCTGTTTCTTTATAGTCGTGCCCTTGAGCAAACGACACTTAGCCTCTTGCTGATACAGGACTACTGTTGCTGTAATTAGTGTAGCAGATGATGAAAATTGTCTGCTAAAGGGCAAAGTTATAATCTCCGTCTACATATCTCTAACTGAGCTCTCAGTGTGTAAGAGGTGGGACTCCAGGAGCAGCTTCTTACCGTGACCAAGTGATTTTCAGGACGTTTCGGTTCTGCTAATGGTTGTCTCGTGTTCAGTTTCCTGCGTTTCCTTTTCAAGGTTAAGCATATAGCATGACCACTGATATTTGAAATTGCCAACAGAAAGACTCTTCTTATAAGTTTGTATTGAATCACAAACACACACATTAACACTGAAGTTCAATTCCAAAATTAATAACTGTTCTGAGTGTATCACAGGCGCTAATTTATCAATAACTCTTTACGATAAAGTATGTAAACATTAGCTGACTATAGTAGTTAATTTGAACTAAGAATGAGCAATACGTTTTGTTCTTTGTTACTGGCTGCAGAATTGCATTTCTGTTTTTCCATACATCCTAATGGAACCATTAAAGATCTGGACTTGTAAAGGAAGCTGAATATGTGTCAGCTGTCATTAAATAACTTAATGATTCCCATCCTTAAAAATAAAAATAGACATTTTGACTTTCAGGCTGTAAGAAAGCCTGGATTTTTTGCACGTTTTAATTTGATGAATGTTGCTTATACAATAGGTAAATTAATTAATTTTATGGTATATGTGCAAAACAATTTTAAAATTTTAATTAAAGTGCCTTGACGGGCCAAACTTTTATATTAAATTTGAACAGTGACTGCTTAGAGTAGCAGCTTTTAGTTTTAAAATCCTCCCGTCAAATCTGCTGTAACGATGCTATCGTAACGAGACAAAAGCACAGATGGCGCTTTTTGCACGTTTAAAGTGGTAGGCTGAGATTACTCACTCAGATCTCACAGGAGTCAGAATCAGAGAGCCCCCGCTGAGATGGGGAAGGAGATTAAGCTTTCCCTGTGGGGAATCAGTGCCATTTTGACCCAAACAGACTGTTTAGAATTGGTGACTACATATGGAGAAATATTCACATTGGGTCCTTCCTACTGTCATCTGATAGATATAGACCATTATGTCAGAGAAATTATGTGATTGCTTACCACCGATAATGATAAGATGACATTGTTTTTATTTGTATGTTCGCTTGTATATTTTTGTGTGTGTGTGTCTTCATGCAATCTCTCAACTCTATTTTACTCTAAAAGGCATATATCACTGGCATTCATTAATCTACCTACATAAATCAGCATTTTTCAAATGCCCTAATTCAACTTCACAGTTTAGCATTTAGTGAGCTTTATCTCCTGGAAAATGTCTATATTATTAGATATATACGTTGTGGCATCACACATCTAAACATGACTTTATTTTGCTTGCTTTATTCTTAAAAAAAAAAAAAAAAGATTGGGCATAATCATATTGTTTCTCATCACAGGAAACCAAAGCTCTAATGTATGATGTATTCCTGACCAACTAAGAGACTGAAGGCTAAATCAATATATATTTATCATCTTATCAACAAACTATCCTTACAACTAAAATATGATGAAATATCTCAATATAGCACTTTAGAATTAGATTGCTTTCCAAAAACTACTATTCTTTTGGATATCCCTTAAAAGAATATAATTTGACTTGAGAGTGGACAGCCTGAAATTAACACATTACTATGGATATGATTTTTTCCTAAGCCAAGTTTTAATGTGATCAAAGACAAGTGACAAGAGATAAAGCCACGTCAGTGAAATGTTTTTTTTTTCAGTCACGGGCTGTGACCGTAAAAAGCGAAAGGACATTGTTGATCCTCAGTCCCACTCCTCATAACTGTAGATTATAGGGCTGTAATGAAACACTGATATGGATCAGTGCTTTGATCAAGTATAATAACACTGTGTAAAAATTGCAAACTTTTTTTAAAGATGCACTTTTAACACTCTCATGTTAGCCATATCTGCAGTGTCTTAAAGGAAAAACCTACAGTACATGTGTGTGTGTCCGAATAGGTATACTACTGTATATTTGCACAATTTAGAGAGCACCATGTATCTATTGACTTTCTTGACTATTGCCATAGCTTATTTTTTGCACAAGGCACTGATGATCTTTCATAAGATCTCATGTGTACTGATGCTCATCAAATTGTATTTTGTGTTGAGGTACAGTATATTGTAACTCTGGGTAAGATAACTAGTGAAAAGTCTAGTTACATTAAATAGCTTCTGATTGGCTGAGTTTGTCTCGTGTCAAACACTAGTCTCTCTTTCAGGATGAGCAAAGACTTGTTGCTGGAAATGTGTTGCATCTTTTCTGAATGGGACAAAAAAGCTGATCTCTTAATCACATGATCACCCCAGCATTCCCTCATATTAACATCATTTTACATTAGTTTAACTACTTGGCCACAACATCTTTTTACTGGTGTGTTTTTTGCAATTTGTCTGCCAAGAGTCAAGGAGTATACGATTATACCTTCCTCAGGTCATGATCAGAGAGCCAAGACCCCGCAGTGCCGGAAACTCTATAATTGTTGCCAAGCACTGCACCTACAGACAAGTGTTACATAGTAGCCCAAAGCACAAAGCTGTGATCATGCACACAGTGCGGGCATTGTTATCCCTTTTTCCTTTTGTCTTCAGTGTTTTCATGGGTCCTCGTCCCTGGTGTAGGTGTTTGATGTGTGGGCTGTTCTTTCGTCTGAGCTGAGCCATTATGACAGGCAGGAGGGACTTAATAACAGTGCTTTCACCCCAAGCATGCTCCTAACAAATTACCTGTGTGAGACCTGGATTTAGAGAAGGGTCAGTGGAAAGATCACGCTCTCTCTCTCTCACACACACACACATTTCCTTTGTCTCACTTGAAAAGGGAGTCTCTTCACTGGTCTCTATACGTTCACACTATCATGCAGACATAATAGATGCTTAATGTCTATTCAAAATGTTTGATGTGTGTGGGAGAATATTTCCATATTCTACATTTGGAGAGAAATAGGGAGAGAGGGGGATCTGTATATGTGTGATGTCACAAGCTTGCCGATTGGCAGAGGGGCTTTCTTATAGGGCTAATTCACCTAAATGAAAAATAATGTAATTTTTTTACTCACTCTTACCTTGACCTGTATGCAAAAGGGTGTTTTGACTATACAGTGACAGTTCGTAGCAATCATGTCTGTCGTTGAAAGTACAAAAAGCACAATAAAAGCATTCTTTGTATATAATTCAGATGCTATATCTCAATACTTCACTCAATAGCTGTGTGCAAAGACAAAAATGTATTTTGAAGGCACAGTTCACCCAAAAAATTTAATATCTGTTATCATATACCAACCCTCATGTTGTTCCAAAGCTGTACGATTAGCTTCTTTCTTTAAAAACTAAAAGAAACCTAAAAGAATATATTTCGAGTAATGACTGAGAAATATCTTTTACTGTGTTTTTAATCCATACAGTAGAAGTCGGCTTAAAATATCTTCTTTTATGTTCCATGAAAGAACGGTTTGGAATAAGATTAAAAGCGAATCTCGAACTTAATATCCGCTCCATTATGAGGTTCACTTAGAAACCAGTGAGACTAGATTGATTTACTGAGTTGAACTAAAGTATTGGACAGATTTGTGAATGAATCGTGTTGTTTTGTTTTTGTAAACCAGTTTTATGAACCGGATCTGCTGGTTTAAAAGAAACAATACACGTTTCCGTTTAGAACGACTTGAGGAAGATTAAAATGATGACAGACTTGTGCACTATGCCATTAAGCTGTGCTACTGTCTCTTGACCCCACTGTCTGTTAAGGACTCTCACTAAGAGAAGCATCTCTTGCGGGGGAATCCTGTTTTTCTTCTCTCTCTGAGAAGTGCATCAGGTAGAGCTAAACCAGAATGTAAACCCGAGCAGGTCTCAGTTGTTTCAGAAAAAGCTTTCTGCATTCTAACAGCGCTCCACAATTCTCCCCTCGGCTTTGTGCGGTTGAGTATTGAAAATTTGCCGTTGCCGCAGTCAGTTTTCTTCAAGTCTGTCTTTTGTTCCAGTGGCTGAGCTCAGGTGCACAGAACAGACCTCTCTCACTCACTCCCCCTCTTCATCTCTCTGTGCTTCTCATTTTCCTGCTCAGCACTGACTGGATATCAAACCTGCCAATTTGCATATGAAATTGGGTGGAAAGCAAAATTAGTAGAGGCGCATTGAATAAAAGCAGTTACACAGACATGTTTGTCTCTTTCGCTGGCTGTTCTGTTTACAAAGTTCCACTGCACCGAAAGACTCAGTGGAGTGTTTGAATTAGCGATGAATATTACCGCTGTTCATTAGCATGAGTAATTAGGTCAATACCATCACGTGGTCTCGTTCGTGAATGCTCTCTAAAGGTAAAGCATCTGAACATGGCCCTTTCAGAGAATGTCGACAGAAGATATGATTCTACTCTCTATGTATAAATCCTCTGAGCTGTCCGCATTGTCTTTCATCCAATCAGCGTGGTTCTACTTAAAAGACTTGCCTATTGTGAGAGAGGATCTGGTTGGAGATCTTTAAGCAGATTATCTTATAACCGATTACATGATCTACTGACAATTGCTAAAACCTCATTCTGAAGTGGCGGTCAGACATCATTGCAGATTGGCGATTATGCTCTTAAAGCGCCATCGGCCACCACATTCTGCCCCATGTTGTTTCACCGGCCTCTGTAGCCTCTTCCAGCCCTGCCAGCTCGCCATACTCCTCTGGGACAGCCGCAGGATGTTGTTTGATGGCTTTTATCCTCAGACCACAAAGGGGGCTCTGTGCTAAACTCTGCTAGTTATTGCTTTAAGAGGGAAGTTTTACAGAAAGGAGATTTTTTCCTTTTATCCCCTAGAGTCTTTGTTTTGGGATGGATAACTTGTTTCACAGAGATCCCTTTGAGAGTCTCTCTGTTTGGCAGTCCCCTTGAGGATCCCAGCTTGTTTTTTGTGCTGGTAGCAGGTAGTGAACTTGCCTCCCGTTAGAGACGCTTCACTGCGCAGTTGGTTGAACAACGGCGCCTCTCAAAGGTGGTTAAAGGAACTGCATCTCACAATAAAGTTCAAGTTTTTAGTAAATTCACACAACTCTTGGTCATTCAGAAGCTTTATTCCGTTTGACTTGGGCATCAAAAACAGAAAAGAGGCGTTATTGTATTTTAAGAAGTGTTTGAAGGTCCCACGTGGTTAGTTCACAGCTTTACTGAACTGGATAGCTGAACAGAAGTGACAGTTTACCAAAACTGCAATTTAACATAATTGCACAATTAGATGACAATATGTCCATGTATTGTAAATATGTTGTAAACATAATATAAACATAAATGTGTATATTTTTATATGCTGTAAACATTTTAAAACTTTTAAATTTAATAAAAGATTACATATTTATTTACAATAAGATATCTAAATACCTTGGGGTAGTTATGTGTGTGTGTGTGTGTGTGTGTGTGTATATATATATATATTAAATAGGAGGAAATGCACCTTAAATATTTCACAAAAATAAATTGTATTGCACATATAAAAATCAAATATTGCACATTCTTTGATTAGAATATTAATATAAAGTCTTTATCATTAAATATATTTGTGCAATATTTATATATAATCTTTATTTAAAGGTTTCACTCAGACAAATCTGTGTTCTGAAAGCAATGCTTTATGTGTAAGCTAATAAGCATCTTGACATGCAGTCACTGAAGACATTGTGTTTTTTAGGTGATCTTGGTGAGCTCCAGCATCAATGAACGTGACCAGATGCTCTTCATCAGCACAGATGAGGGTTCATCCTTCCAACGACAGCCTGTCTCCTTCACCGTGGATACACTCCACTTCCATCCATCTGAGGAAGACAAACTTTTGGCTTACAGCAAGGAGGCGAAGGTCAGTGATGAAAGTGTTGGCCAACACAGATTAATGCAGTCGAGTAAATGACTATTAATGACACCAATTTGAAGTCAGTGTTTTTGACAGCTCCAAACCGGTTGCTCACAAGACCGTAATATGTTTGTAGCTTTTCTTGTCAGGCTCAACTGCCTGAATTAGTCTTTGTAGCTTTTTCAGTATTAATGATTTAGGTCTCGGCTGAACGCCTTGACCAACTGTTCCCAACACATTTCTCACCCAGCTTTGTTTATGGCTCTGCTTTTTGCTCTCCAGCATATTGGCATCCTCATTATTAGAGTTATGAGCAGCACTGTTTGGCCTTCAGGCCATGGTTGTCTCTCGCTAAAGAGCATGTTTACATTGTTAACGGCTGGGTGAGCAACGAGGCAAGATCTGTGTGTGTGTGTGTGTGTGCGCGGTTGATGAATTGCTAAAACCTCTAGACACTGCTTGCAACACGCTGCATTTATCATCTCTAAGATTGAATAGAAAAGACAATGAAAAGTGTGTATTTGTCGGAGTGTATTGTGATGGTGCATTTTGGTGGGTATTTTCCATGCAAGTGTGATCAATATAATCTCATTATGGGGATGGTCAAACGAGGACAGATGCATGCAAACAAACACACACTCAACATATGTGATTGTAATTGATACATATGGACAGTTTTCCACAGCCTAATCGTTATACAGTATGCAATTAATCGCTCATCTACGATCTTGAGAATTTGCAAAGTGTGCTTTAATCTAATTCAGCCCAAAAATCAATGTTAGGACCCGTGCTTCAAGCATACAGTGACAGTAAATAGTGATTTATTTGTGTTTCTTTGTTTTTCAGCTGTACATCTCCACCGATCTGGGTCACAAATGGACTCTGCTACAGGAGCGTGTTACAAAAGACAGAGTTTTCTGGTGATTTTTCTTGTTTCTAAATTCATCCTACAATACTTAAAGTTATGTTGTTTCAAACCTGTTTGACTACAGGACTGAAAAAATTGAATCTGCCATTTAGTAGAATGTCTGAGCTGCTGACCTTCATATTGTGGGGATGAGGAGCTTTACAGAAAAAAAATAAATACAATTTCAATGGTGGTCTGTAAGACTTCATATGACATATGATAGGAAACAGACTAAAATATATAAGCTGTGTTATTGGCTTAAAATTATTATTGATGACCATGGTCACCATTTACTTTAATTGGAAAACGGCAAATTTGACATTTTCTAAAAATAATAGATTTTTTATTCCACAGAAGTAAGTCAGTCTGGGTCTCAGAACTTGTTTGTTTTACTTTACATTGCTCTGAGACTTTCTTTTTAATCTTTTTTCCCTCACCTTTCCCTCTTTTTCTTCTTCCACCTTCTTAGTGGAATTCAACCCCTTCTTTTATTTTCCATTCCTTCGCTCCCTAGTTATGGTTCACTGCTATCACAGCTGGGACTGAAATCCAGTACAAGTGATTTATTTCTCCACCCCAACCACTCTTTCTGTCTGACCCTCTCTTTCTCTTTTTTGATCTCTCTTTCCTGATCTTTCACTCTCTGCTGCTTACGTGCCATCCTCCCAGCGCACTTTACCAGTTTCACAACACGCAATGTACGATTCTGTATAGTTTGTCTGTGGTTGATTGTGATGAAAGATGAAAAAGTCAGCTCCCTGTCAGCCTCCACCATAATAAACCCCATCCAGCACATGTTTTATTTGGCTGGAGGTTTTACAATGACACTGTAAATCTGAAGCTGTTTTTACTCTGTTCCTCAGCAGCAGGGGGGTTTGATAAGGGTCGTACCCCTTCCCTCTCTACTGTCTCTAAACCTCTTAAAACATCTCAGAGAATTGCCTCAGAAGACGTGACAGAATCAGTTCATAGTGAGAGTTGTGACTTTCTTGTCCTCCCCGTCTGCTGCCTCGCTCATAAAACAAAAGAAGAGGAGGTCTGGGAGGAAAGAGCATAAATCAGCGTGGCTTTAATGGACAGGGATGCTGTCTGAGAGGGTGGTCCGTACCGTGTGGTCAGGAGAAGAGTCTTGAGCTCATTGCAACTTATTATGTGATTTTGAGACATGACTGTCTGCTATAAATCAATGTGGAGCAAGATTATGTAGCCATTATGCTGCTGTAAATATTTAGATGTCGTAAAGCATTGCTCTAGAAATACCCCAGGCATTTAGAACAATTCTCTCCAGCTGAAATGCTGGAAAGCTTGCTGTCAGAGACCGACATTAAAACGCATGTTTTCCCCCCAAACCAGTTAAGCTCAGGCCTTACGCTGCAGCCAATTCTATTGGCTTATAGATTTTATAGATCTTGTCAATCAAAGTCCTAATTGCCCACACAGAGCTGAAACGAAGACAAACCCCCAACCTAAACCCAAACCATTAGCAGGACATCCTAACAGATGGGATTCTTCAGTGTAGTTGGTCACACTTTATAGAATGTGGCTTTAACTACAATGTACTTATGTCAAAAAAAGGTATAACGTACAAACCCTTTTGCTGTTATTGAGGTGGCAAATGAGTAAGGTTAGAGATAGGTTTGGTGGTGTAAGGGTGAGTTAAGGGACGGGTCAACAGTGTAATTGTAGATTTTGTGCAGGTTTGCTGAGTTAAAACTTCACTGAGCAGTTTAGTAACCTCCAAACATTGTTGTTTAACACAACTAGACAAAAGACAGAAAGCTGTCTGCATTCCTTGAAAACAAGGACTTTCTATGTGTATGGTTGAGAAGGTTCTGCTAAGGGGTTGTTTTAAAGGGATAGTTACCCCCAAAATGACATCTTTTCTGTCATTATTTTCCCACAATCATTGAACTTTTTTCTTCTGTGGAACAGAAAATGTGAAATTCTGAAGAGTGTCACTGTTTGTGTGTGATTACAAGCATTCAAAGCTTTCCATTTTTTTGTTAAATTTAGTCATTGGAACAACATGAAGGTGAGCTGATGCAGAAAGAATTGCAATTTTGGAGTGAATTATTCTTTTAGGCTGTCCTTCTGCATGTGTGAGTCTAACTGTATGCTTTGTTTAAGGGCCGTGACGGGGGTGGATGTGGATCCTGATTTGGTTCACATGGAGATTCAAGACATCGGTGGTGGTGAGAGAGCTCATGTGTTTATAGAACAGCGCATTTCAATTCAATTTTACATACCGTATCGAACCACTGTGAACAAGGACAGATTGGATGTTTTAGGGCTTCAATTTTGCCTCATTCAAACAAACCTCTTTCAGAGACATTTCTCCTGGCTGAGCTGTTTTGTAAGGCTTGTGTGCGTGAAAGAGACCAGATGCAAACTGTTGCATGGAGCTCTATCACACTCAACTCAGTGAAGGTCAAACACCGCATCACAGACACATGCACTCAGCCCCTAAGGGAGGTGAGAGTTGTGTCTGACCAGTAGTAAAAAATCACACTGGACACATAAATCAAGCTCTTCTTTTGATAAATGAAGTTTCTGTTGTGGTTTTGCTCTTTATCTGTTGGGCTTGTGTCACACTGACAGATGCAGACCTCAAGTGTTTTTTCTTCAGCTCAGTGGCTCCTTCAACCTCTCATAGGATGTGTGTGTGTGTGTGTGTGTGTGCACGTCTGACCTTGTGTGAAAGAAGACAGAAGCAAAGCGCTCAGCCATTCTAATTGCTTTTTAATGAATTTCTCTGCTGTACTGCTTTGATTAACCATTCGTCCTCTTCAGTGAAGTAGTCTGCACCGTTTGTTTGCCTGAAATTAATAACAAAAAATAAAACCACAGAGAATAAGAGGAAACAACATTATGAGAATAGCAATTAAGCTCCTCACTTTGATATGTAACCTTTGGCCATGATTTTTGGAGTATGCATTCTCCTCTAATTTTTTCATAATTTTCCAATTGGTTGTCATTTTTATTCAAGTTTGGAGAATTGATGAATGTGTGTGTGTGTTTTGTAGAGGATGCTGAGCCAGCTATTGTGTGAGATACTAAATAGAAAGGCCATTGCGACAGGGCATCTCGGCACTGTTTTCACATAATTAATTTCCTGCCATTCTGGAGCAAAGCAATGTGCTCAGTGAGGATCAGCTTCAGCTAATTTTGTTAAAAGCTCCATCGCTTTTATTTATTTATTTTATTTATATATATATTTTAGATATCACTCCATTCACCTTTGGAATGGCTTCCAAACACTCACTTACAAAAGCTGTATGATCAGAAACAGAAATGAAATTCCTTGCAAACTTTTGAAAGTCAAATTGTTACCTTCACCTTTCCTCTTACCCTTTTTGTGTGTGTGTTTGTGTCTTTCACCAGGATACCTTTATGTGACATGTCTCATACAAAATTGCTCCGACAAAATGGTGACAGCACAGTTCTTGGGAAAGATTGACCACAATTCCCTCTCAGTGCAAGATGATTACATATTTGTGAAGGTAAATTGATGTGTAACATATCTTAATATGTGATGTATGTACATGTTTATTCAGACAGATCCATTCAAACAGATGATATACTATCACAATATAAACTAACATCAAAAATGTAAGGTCAGTAATATTTTTTGGAACGTTGTCACTTATGCGCACCAAAGCTATAATTATTTTTTTAATAAAGATAGAAATATTGTGAAATATTATTACACAAGATTTATTATTTAATGAATCATAACTTTTACTCAGTCTTCAGTTATGCATGATGCTTTATTCCAATATATATTTTAGTATTTGGTGTTCAAATACTTTGAATATTTTTGATGAAAGTAACAGCTTTTATTTAATATATAATATAAAATATAAATTGCTTTACTGTCACTTTTAGCCAGGCAAAATAAAACCCGGTCAGGTTCTTGAATTACCTTAAAAGGGTTTATTTTGTGATAATGATCATCTGAATGCACATCGTGCCACTTATAACTTGACTGCTTGCCAGGTAAATAAATGGACTTTGAGTTTTTATGAACTAACACAGCTATATAGGAAATCGGTTGCCAGGGACAACAGTTAGTTAAACCGTTTTCGTTATTCAAAAATAAGTGTATATTAAGATTGACTCAAATTGTAAAAGAGTGTTTCAGAGAGCATGAGACATGATTTTCACACACGGATTGGCCACCACAGAGCCCAGATCTGCGTTGTTTTGGGATGTGCTGTAGAAGACTTTGCCCAACGGTCCAACTCTCCCATCATCAATTCAAGATCTTGGTGAAAAATGAATCCAAATCTGGACAGAAATAAATGTTGTGACATTGCAGAAGCTTATCGAAGTGATGCCACGGTCAATGTGTGCCATAATCAAAGCTAAAAGCAGTATGACGAAATATTAGAATGTGTGAATTTTTTTGGATAGGCAGTGTGTGTATGTGTGTATATATATATATATATTTAACAATACTTTTGGTCTCACATTCCTTTTTTCTGAACTACAATATTGCTTTTCCCTTTTTAAATTGTATTCTTTATTTCTGGTCTTTAATAATTAGCCAATGACTCAAGGACATTTGCTCGCTCTGTATTAATCCCCCCCCCCCTCACCTGTTCAGTTGTTGTTTGAAGAGATTGCAGCTGTTGAAAAGGAATTTAGATATGCCCTTGAGAAACAGGACTACAGTGTGTGAAATGTTTGTGTTCGGTCAGAGTCATGCTGTTTCAGACTCGACACAATTTATGTGAACCATAGAGACCAACTGACTGAGTCTGTTGGGATAATAGTAGCTAGGTAAAATCGACATTGGGAATTAAAAATTGCTGACAGCAAAGACTTGACCCCATCATTGGGATAGTGAAATAAAAACACACTGTCTTTCACTGTCTGTCTTCTTTTTTTCTTTTTAGGTAACTACAGGAAATCGAACCAAGTATTACGTCTCATATCGGAGAAATGAATTCGTTCAGATGAGATTCCCTAAATATGCCCTGCCAAAGGTACAGTCATCAGAAATGTAGCTATGAAATGATCAATATTTACGATATTAAAATGTTCTTTTGGGTTGTAGTCTTTGCCAAAGAAATGTTTGTATGTTTAAAATATTTTGTAGCACACACTGAACTTATTGTGCTAATAAAACTGTAATGCAAACTGATATCAATTTCAAAATTGTGTTTCCATATTGTTTGTGTACCAACAACACGATTTCAAGAGTCGATTTGTATTAAGTCACTTTGAGTAATATTTGTAGACTCAGAATTGCCTGTATATTGTTGCTGCACAAACGAAAATAGTTAAAAAGTAAAAGCAGAATTAACGTAGCAGTGGTGTTTCATCCCTGAAAAAGTGCTTTGATCAAATCGGTTACTGAGATCAACTGTAGCAGCATCATGTGCATGTTTAGCTTTTATTTTATGAACTATATGCCAAATGTGAGCTACTTTTTGAAGGTGGTTACTGTTCCTTTATCATCTGCAGCTGTTGAGGATTTCACTTTAAAGCCAGAGACTGACTATGACGTATTGCAGCAATATGTATGAACTGAAGAGCACAGTTGGTGTCTAGCATTGAAACACTACACCATTACAACCCAGATGTGGGTTTAACCTACTGAGGAGCCGTGATGTATAGCAGTAATATGACGGCGAAAGCAGACAGCTGGCTAAGGGTTACAGCTGATGACTGACCAGGCTGTCTGTGGCTCTAACCCAAGGGAGTGCTTCAGTAAAATGCTGGCTGACTGTAATTGAATAACATTGATTGGAGTGGAGGCCAGCGGGGCCTGCTTCATGTATATTTCACCTCAGAGAGAGGCAGGGAAAGGAGAGAGGCTGTAGGGCAGCTGCTGTCAATGGCATTTGTAACTATGCCAACCCCTGATTCACTGTGACAGTGAAAGAGAGAGAGAGAAAAGTGTAAGAGAAGAGTACTACTAAGAAAGATGCCCCAGATTACCAGACATTCGCCTTAATGGCAAAGGATAAAAGCTTTGATTTAATTACTGTAGAAGTTGAGCATGCTATATGTTCATTCACTTTGTGCCTTCAAGTGCACATGCAAGGGTTTTTGTGACTATTTAGAACGGATATATTTATCATTTCCCTTCGTGGTGTCATTTTGTGGGTTAAAGCATTATTGGTGTTTTTCCCCTCTCTAGACCCTCTTTGATTTGCTCTTTTAGTTGCTTGTCGCTTGACTGAGCAGATAGGTCAAATTTTAGACATCCAGATCAGGAACCCAGAAGCGAGCAGGAGTGTGTGAGAGCTCGTATTTTCCACAGTGAATAATTGAAAACCTTTTGAAAAATGCAAAACCCAATTCCAGTATGCAGTCTCAGATCTCTCCTGAAGTTCCTTTCTTTATGTTATGGATTAATGACGGCCCGTGGCTCCAGTGGGACGATTTGTTTGTTTTAACACACCTAGGGGACTAAATGCCTAAGCACCACTTCTTCCTTTCAGTTTTGCTCGCCTTTTTTACTTTTTTTTTCTTTTTTTCTGATTTTAAAGCTCTTCTCAAATGATTTTTGGTTGTTTTTTGTTTGAAACATTTGCATGAGGTAAACCTGCGTATATCTGAGAACTAAAGAAGGAGAAAATTAATAAGCCTCTTTTTATTGAAAAAAAAAAAAGAATATTGTATCATCATTAACTTAGTTTCAAACCTGCATGACGTGATAACTGTGGAACACAGAAGGTTGATTAAATGGTGATTTGTCTGTGTTTCAGGATGGAATCGGCTCATCTAAAATGAACAAACAACATTAGCATGTCAAATTTCAGGAGAGACTATCAACTTGATTTCCAATCATTAAGTGCACTTAAGAAACAACACCATTCTGGAAAATGTAACTCTGTGACGCATCTGTAATTTTGCTAGCCTGCTTTAAATGTTTCAGCCTTGATAAATGTTGGTATTGCAATCCGATTGCAATCACCTTTGAACCACACATAATCACTTAAAAAGACCCAGTGTTCTTTTACTTGAAGCAGACTGTGAAAAGAAACAATTCTATTGATTTTGGCCAATTAAGACCTGTTCCTCTGCTTCAAGAGTGAAACTGCATGACCAAAATTCAAATGCACCACTATGAATCCACCAGACACAGATTTTTCTTCTGGGCCGTTAATATGCTGTTTCATTTCTTTCTTTTCTCTATACAGATTTCCTGTCTTTCCATCCATCCACTTGTACTGTTACCTATCCCATCCTTCTTTCTTAGACACTCAGTCAGCCTGCTGATAATGCACTCAGGGATTGTGGTTGTAGGCAGAGACACAAATGTCCTGCAGCTGTGTCATGGCTGATAGGGGTCCTGTGCCTGCTGTCAGAGACAGATGGATAGTGCTGTCTTAAGTTCTAGTAGTGCTGTTATCAGTACTGTGGACCTGAGTGTCCTGTCACACAGTATGCTAGACAAAAACAGAACCTATCCAGCCAATAGACTTCAAAAGTGCTTTACTAACAGTTTCCTTTTCTAATGTTCTTCTTGTTGCTATTTGTGTGCTGGTTTAGATGATCTTATTATCCACGTTAAAAACTTCCACACTCTCCAGGGGAACTTTCAGCAGCTGTATTTCACAGCGATGACTTCATCCTCTTGTGTAAGCCTTGGTGGGAAGATGACCTCATCGTTAAAATTTTAATGCACAACTAACTAAAAGACGATGAGCTGTTCATATTTGACCTCAAATCAACAGCCAGGAATTACATTGCAGTTCTAGTCAAGAGGCATGTTCAGTACCATCTTCAAATCTGATCGAAAAATTAAATTGCAAATTCGAAAGCAATCAGTCAGCTATTACGATTTGTGATTGCTTGTCTCCAGATGTCATCATGAACCTCTTGACAACTAAGGTTGGTAAAAGGGTAAATTCGATTTGAAAAAATGTCTGTAAAGCCATGTACACATTTACACTCCCCCTCTATATGAGCTTCTCTGAAATTAAATATTTGCATTCATTTCATCAGAATAGTCAAAGCCTTCTGGGAAAATTGGTACTTTTCAGAAGTGTTTGTGTGTGGATATAGAAAGATATTTTAGGAACGAAAAGAACGTAGGGATGAAACAGGATTAGAAGTGAGTTGGAAGAGTTTTTCTTAAAACTTTCTTTAAGCCAAGACTTTCCAAGTTGGGTCATTGATCATAATAAGCTGGAATTGAGAATGTTGATGGTACCATTTTGTTTGCGTGCGTTTTGTGTTCTGATGAGAAAACAGTGATAAATCTTGCCAGAAAACAACTCATTTGGGCGGGTTATGAGGAGACAGACCAGACCACATTTTCCATCATGCTCTGTGGCACCACAAGAATTATAAAATAGACAGATGCAGCGTCAGTCATACAACTAATGCTCATCATTATGCTGCATTAGAAAAGTGAAAAAGGCAGAGAACTGTGAAATTGTCTGGCTATTTCATTCTAAAAAAAAAAACTTTTCTTAATATTTAATATAAATCATTTGAATCATGCCATAATAATTGACTTTAATGAAGCCGATATAAGACATGAACTATTTATACTTCATATATTACTCAGAAAGCCTCTTTATCGTGCATGTACAGTATAGATACGTTGATCCACATGCACACACACACACATAGTTACAAATGCTCTGTAAGTGTGTTGCTTTATCCTTATCTTTCCTATTCCATCCTATAATTCTCAGAGTAAACAGGTGTTGTGTAACTGACCTCTCACAGAGGAGGTTCAGTGCCTCTAAACTGCTGTTAGTGGGACATAAGTGAGAAATGGCCTTAAAATTTGGTCTCTGAAGCACATTAAAGCTAGACGGCGCTTGAGGGACTTTGCTAGCTCTTCACTTAGGTTCTTATGAATGAATTCAGCTGGGGGCTTGAGCTTGTACCCTTCATCTTTGTGCCTAAATTAATGCGACCCACTTTCACTTTATCGGGAAGAACAACATGGTGACAAACTCCCCCGTCCTGACCCAGTCATTGCCACAGCGCCCTGCTGCATGCATTTAAGCTACCAAAACTGAGGAGCTTAATGTTGATTCAGTATTTAAAGGCAAACTAATTACAGGATGGATTCATTAATTGTTCATGCTTTCATTTCATCTAAATCTGTCCATACACAGTTCATATTCCAACTCAGTTCTTTGCAGTAGCTCAAAATAAACTTTTAATTTCAAAGCAAATAAATATAATCACCATGGATTTATATGCAGCTTTTTTTGTGGTTGTTTTATGGAAGCGCAAGTGAAAGCGTTCAGCTTTTCTATCTGTCTTCACACAAAGACGCAAGCCAGAATAAATCATGTTAATTATTTGTACCTGCTGAGAGTACTGAAACTGTCATTTGAATTGAACTTATTTCCATTTTATCCTTACATGAGGTTCTCATCTTCTTTTGTGGTATCTTTTTTGTCTCTCTGTGCAGGATGTGCAAATTGTGAGTACAGATGAGAATCAGGTATTCCTGGCCCTGCAGGAGTGGTATCAAACAGACACTTACAACCTCTACCAGTCAGATCCACAAGGAGTCTATTACTCCATTGTGTTGGAGAACGTCCGCAGCACCAAGCAGCCTGAAGAGAATGTCCTAATCGACATCCTGGAGGTCAGCGTTTCACCCCACACTGCTTCATCTCCTATACCTACTGCATAATAAACTAAACATAGTTCAGCTGTTGTAAAGTTTGCGTTGTTAGAGACCTTTACCTATAACACATAAAACACACGTAAAAATGAAGTGAGATTGCTTGTGATCTAGTAACTCTGGCTTCACACATTTATTATTTATTGCCAGCAGCATGCTTAAATAAATGAGTGATTCTAGAAAGCTGATGTTCCTGAAACAAGTTTAAAACAAGTTTGATCTGACACATTAAACAGACAGTTGTGACTTTGCCATCATCTTATTTGCTAATATCACTTTTGGTTGTGTGTATGACATTCAGGTTCGTGGAATCAAGGGCGTATTCTTAGCCAATCAAAAAATAGATGGAAAAGTGATGACTCTCATTACCTACAACAAAGGCAGAGACTGGGAACCACTGGCTCCTCCCACAACTGATATGAATGGCAAACCTGTCAGCTGCAAGCAGGTAAATTGAATGCCTGTTCTTTCCTCATTCCAGCTACCATTCCAACTTTTCAGATGGCCTTTTGCATTTCTATGTATCTATCAGTGCTAAACTAATTTTAGTCTAGCTTTCGCACTCATTTGTATTTGAACAGAATAACAACTTAATAATATGACTTAATATTTTAATATTAGTTAATACTTCTCAAACATATTACTTCATAAATATAGTACCATGCAAACATTTGGGGTTAGTTAGATATTTTTACAAAAAAAAAAAAAAGAAAACACTTTTAATAGCAAGAATTCAGTTAATCAAAAGTGACAGTAAAAACCTGCATTATTGCAAAATACTTATATTTCAAATTCTCTTATTTCGAACTTCATATATCTTAAAGATTCCCGAGAAATGTAGAATGTTCCACAGCTGCACAATTGTTTTTAAAACTGATAGCAATTAGAAGAGTTTCTTGAGCACCTAATGATCATGTGACACTAAATGCTGGAGTAATGACTGCAGAAAATTCAGCTTTGCTTTCAAAGAAAACAATTACATTTTAAAAGATTAAAATAGGAGAATGGTAATAAAATTCACGATATTCCTCTTTTACATTATTTTTTTTTTTTCTCAAAAAATGCAGCTTTTGTAAGCAAAAGACACGTTCAAAAACATGAAAATAAAACACTTACTAATCAGAAGTGTACATAACATACCCACAAACTAAATCTACAATGCAGTCCTAGATTTCTATATACTGTACAGTAATTGTGCAGATGTTAGATTTTTCCCCTTCAGTTCATTGTATAATCATACCAACAAAATCTTGACTTTCCTTACAATTTCATTATGCATCTACAGATATATATCCAGCCCACACTCTGTTTTTTCCTGTTCAGAATGATTGTACCGCAACCGTCTCAGACAGAGACGTGAAGTTACTGACCCCTCGATCTGACTCATCTCCCGCTGTTTGCGGTTGAGGGTTGGTGGGCAGAGCAGGCACTGGTTCTGCTGCTGTCTCATGAGACAAAAAAGAAAAGCCGATCTGACTCATTAATCCACACACACACACAGCTAGAGATGATATGTATCAGTATAAATGCCCATTTTAAACTATGTGACTGGTAGCTGGCCATTAATTAAGACACAAATATGGTTTCTGGCAAACATGAGACAAGACAAGACGAGATATAAATCACAGGTTGAAAGGACATGTATCGACTTCACTCTTCTTTCCTGTCTGTCTCGCCAACTATCTTCATCCCTCTCAGCCGTCCGTCTGACATGTCTTTTTTCTCATTGTTCTCTCCTCACTTATCAACACTCTCTCTTCCTTCTTCTCTCATTTTTTGTCATTTTTACTGCTCTTTTCATTTTTTATTGCCACCCTGCTGACGTTTTTGGCACCTTAAATATGCTTTATATTCATGCTCTGATTCATCTTTTATCTGAGACATTATGTAGTACGACTTGTGAAGTGATTTTAAATTATGGGCTGCTTACCGTAGAACTTAGGCTGCTATTTGTGTGTGTTAACGCAAGGTGGTTTGTGTGTTTGTCAGAGGGTCTACATTTTCTACTAAGTGCACACCTTATGTAAAACACTGGTTGGTGGTTCATTATCTGTGTAATAATTGTCATGTTCTACAAAGTAAAAGAATAACATTTTTCTCTTCCTAGCCTGACTGTCACCTCCATCTTCACCTGCGATGGGCTGACAACCCTTATGTGTCTGGAACAGTCCACACTAAAGATTCAGCCCCAGGCCTCATAATGGGTGCAGGTCAGTCTCCACGACAGCTCTTACTTATCAGCACTGTCACCATAGCGGTGAGGAGCCCGACAACTCCAATCAAACAAAGCTCTGTACTCCTTTTCAATTACCAGAAATAATTATATTCCAGATCCAAAACTGCAGCATTGTACAGCATGCTCAGTGAAATCGTGATAATGTGTACAAAGCAGACTGTTTCTACACAGAAAAGGAAAGGAATGCTAAAACATTTTTTAGGAGGGAAAATTGGATGTGATGAACCATTTCTGAGTGTTGTGCGCTGCCATTGAGCCCACACTGGGGCACAAAAGGAGGCAGGCACAGATATATGAAATATATGCTCTTTATTGCCTCAGGGTTCATGGGGGGGTTGAGGAAGACAATACATTAATGCTCTTGAATCCAAGGCTAAAGCTATTGCCAGTTCACATGGTCATCAAGTCTATCCATTCCCTCAGGGTTACAGACATGTAACACGCACACACACACACACACACACACACACACACACACACACACAGAGTGTCACTGTGACTAATTTCTGTTACTAAAAAACACCTGAGCAGTCTCTTGTTTTAAACACTTTGCAGTTTGTTCTCACCATATAAATATAAATGGACATGCTCCGCACATAGTGAGCACCAAAATCCTGCTATCTCTTGCTATTATTGTGCACTTCCTCAGTAAAATATTCAGCTCAAACTAGTTCTCAGCCTTTGATCCACAATAGCCTGCAGCTTTCTCGCAGTTTCATTCTTTTTATATGCAACTCGCTCACGACTACTCCTCCTTCTCTCTTAAAATTAAACAAAGTGAGGAAATTGCTGCTTCGCCTCAAGTTAAAAAGAAGAGAATTAAAGACACACACTCTCTCTCTCTCTCCCTCTTTGTATTTATGTGGAGATATTCTGTGTGTATCTACTCTTCAGGTAACCTTGGGTCTCAGCTGGTGGAATATAAAGAGGAGATGTACATCACCTCAGACTGTGGCAAGACCTGGAGACAGGTGAGAACGAACACAGAAAAGACACTAATGGTCTGCGAATGTGTTTTACAATGACTTTTCTGTGTCAGAAAAATGCTTCGTTACAGCTTCTTCTGTGACTTGTCACGACTCTTTAGGTTTGCACTTTGTATTTAACACCCACCTTTCCCAACAGACCTGGATCGGTTTGCACGTTGAATTCAGATCTCTGTTTCTTGTTCCCATTCTGCCCAATTTCATTTGACACCCTCTCATTTGCTGCCTTTTCAGCGTCTTAATGTCCCTTCAATGATTTTCAAGATTGTTGCTGCTTGTTGCTCATTTCCTCAGCTCAGCTATATTTTTCTCTAATGACATTAAATCTTGATTAGGACAATTATGAAGATGAACTTCAACAGATTATTTCATTTGCGCACTGTAGGTTTTTGAAGAAGAACATCACATTCTTTATCTGGATCATGGCGGTGTCATTGTGGCCATTAAGGACACCTCAATACCTTTAAAAATACTCAAGTAAGTTCAGTTTGGTTTTGGTCTGGACATCATTTGTAAGCATTTAAAGTCAAAAACTCAAATGTACCCAGTTGCAAAGTCAGACAGTCAAAAGAGAAACTGAGTAGCAAACACTGTAAACAGGGTCAGGCTAGTATGAGACACAGAAATTCAAGACTTCCCTCCCTGGCTTTTGCTGACCTGATTGTGCTGGTAATCCTTTGAGTGAGTGCTTTAAGAAGCTCATTTGGCTATGGAGGGCTCTTCAGACCACCCCGGCAAACTAAATCTCTTCCTTTCCACTTAAACAACTCTTTACCCATATTATATGAAGTGATTCACACACTAGATATCGAGTTCACCTTGCTTCACAAATGTGGGTAAAGAGGAGACCTATGAAGATCAAAGAGAAAATCATTACCATCTCTCACATAAGCTTTGAAGCCTTTCATCGGCGTTGAGTCTTGGCAGTACAAATACAGCTTCTGTCAGGATAAAACTAAGAGCTTGTAGTGCTTACGCTGGCTTGTAGCCTATACAAACTCTCATGTTCACACTCTAAGAATCAACACGGAAAGAGTGATTTTTCAACTGACAGTATGTTCAGAATTTTTATAAAGAGAGGAGTGAATGTATCGCATGTATAATTAATTAAAAAATTATTTTTACAAATTTTTCAACTAAAATACACATCTTCACTCAAAGCAGGCTTGTAATGTGTTATATGATATATGACTATTTCTTTATAAGAAAAGAATCACTTCTTATACAACATCAAAACAAATCTTTCACCTTAGGTTCAGCATTGATGAAGGACGAACATGGAGCATCCACAACTTCACCAGCACTTCTGTATTTGTGGATGGACTGTTGAGTGAACCTGGAGATGAGACACTGGTTATGACGTGAGTATGAGTCCTCTGAAAACTCAACAGGAGTTTCTAGTCCACTAGGGATAGTTCATCCAAAAATAAGCATGGTACTTACTTACCTTCATGTTTCAAAACATTTATGACTTGCTTTCTTCTGCACATCAGAGAAAGAGTGGTTTTTTTTCTTGCTTTCAATACATTCAAAAATGTTGTTTTGGACCCCACTGGCTTTGATTGTATGGAAAAAAACAATCATACAGTTTTGGAACAATCTGAGAGTACAGTAAATGATCTTGAAGACAATTTTAGGGCACTTTTGGAGAAATATTTTGACTCCTGTTTTGGTTTCACTTACGTACGTCCTCAGTACATACAGTCATATATAATAAAAAAAAAACTTTCTTTCAGTCATTTTTTGCTGTTTGAGCATAATTTGTTAATTCTGTTTTTCAGGCATTTTGCTATCAGCCTTTTAGTTCATCACAAGCAGAATATTCATTGTAGAACCACATTCAACTGAAGGAGGTGTTTTTTTATAAAACTGGACATATTGGACATCTCAGACAGGAGTGCTATGCCAGATGATCAAAGCTTTTTTAATTGTTCATGAGTGACACTTGTGCATTCTATCAAATACAGATACAGGGTTCCACCTTGTGGCGGTGAGCAGTGATTTATTCGAGATTAAGTGAAGAGCATCTTCCCATAGACCCCAAACAGCAGGTGGTCTCTGTATTTTAAAGAGGCTGCCCTTTTGATAAAGGCAATGTGAAATTCAAAGGCCTCAATTAAAGAGGCCTTCGCTCATTAGAAACACACTGCTGATGAGCGAGGTCATGTGTCTGTCCTCTCGTTTGCTCTGTTCCCAAGATGCCTAATTGGGTAGAGAATGTGTTGTGACGTGAAGTCAAGGTTACACTCCAATGGTCTCGCTTTTCGGTGAAAGGGATGAATGGTTTTTGTCTTGAGGGATAATCGGATGTTTATGGATGGAGAGACGGATTAATGGACAGGTCGAAGGCTCATGTTTATTTATGCTTGCTTTTGTGGACAGAGTGTTTGGCCACATAAGTTACCGTTCAGATTGGGAGCTGGTGAAGGTGGATTTCCGACAGTCGTTTCCCAGGCAGTGCACAGAAGCTGATTATGACTCCTGGAAACTCACTGACCTACAGGTAATATCAGGCTGTTTTTTGACTTCCCGCACAGCAGTAATCTTACAGCATGTTCAAAAACAATAGAGCTTGAAACAAAGTGCTTTACAGCTTATTGAGAAGAAAATAAGGCAGCAGATATAATGATTTTTAAAATAACAATAATAATAATATTTCATATACATTGACATATTTTCTTCAGCAAAGAGATTTTCAGCAACAAATTTGAACTCTTCTGTTATGAAAATTAATGTACATTTAGGTTGTTCCTGTTCAAATGGAAATTCATGACAAGTTTTCTCCTACAGGGAGAGAAATGCATTATGGGCCAGGAGCGAATGTACAGGAGGAGGAAAGAGTCATCGTTTTGCATTAAAGGGAAGAGCTATACATCAGCTTTAACAGCCAAACCTTGCCAGTGCACTGAGAAAGACTTTGCCTGGTATGAAACAAAGAGATAACCTTTGCACATTTCAAGCCAATTGCAATTACCCACAGATACCTTTGCTGTAACAGACACTCTTGACTTGACTCTCACACCCCAGTGCGGTGCATTGTGAATTAGATCTGGGGCTAAAAATAGAGCTTTACGTCTCTCTCTGTGTGTGTTTTCAGTGACTATGGCTTTGAGCGTGCTCCCAGCCTCCGGTTAGAGGGGGATCGCTGTTATCCTGACTTCTGGCATGATCCTGACGCTCCGCCTGAAAACTGCCACTTAGGACACAGCTACAAGTCCAGCACAGGGTAATACTGATTGCTGAACTTTAAGAAATGCAGGGCATAACCACTATACTTATTAAGTGTGTCAGTTTTCCTACTGAGCAAGCACAGTAAATGCCACTGTAGAAAACACCCACTCATGCGTATCATAGACGCGTTAGATTTGTTCTTTGTTCAGACAGGCAGAGAAAATAAGTACCATGTCCACATGTCTTTTGAAATCAGATCTTTTTTTTTGTAATGTGGCTTAGTCTAAATTGTTGGATCAGATTTTTTTTGTAATAATGCACAATATTACCTGAAGCTGTGTCCAGGTATACCTTAAGTTAGGTACAAACCTTCACTCCATTTCAAGTGAGAATACTATCTCAACATCCGTTTATAAGCGCTATTCATAGGATCATCAATTTTTTTTGTATAGTACTACTCTATATCAGCACCATTCATTATTTTCGTTTGGTTTCTGGTAGTGTTTGGAACCAGAAAACAGTGACCAGTGTCCAGATAGCAAACTATGTGATAATCACTATGTAGTACATAGTAAATGAGTGAATAAGTCAACAGTTTGCATGATTGTTAGTGTTATGTTTCAGGAACACTGATTGACTTGAGCAAAGGCAAAATGTTCAGTTTTCCACCCTCTGTTCCACTTCGACAGTACTCTTACTGACATTATTACTATAGCAACCAGGCAGATAGACTGTATACAGGATTGACCAGAATTTACAAACAGATGAGATTTCGTTGCTATCAAAATATTAATAAAAAAGACTCAAAAATGTCTGTTTATCACGGCCATACTGAGCTTTGTAAGTAGAGCAGAAGACTCATGTTCAGGAAATCCTCAGGTGACAAAAAAGTTGCGTTTGTTTCTAAGTCTTTCTGACACAATACCCTTCTAGACAAATGATATATATATATATATATATATACATACAGGGGGTAAGAAAAGTATTCAGACCCCTTTACATTTTTCACTCTTTGTTATATTGCAGCCATTTGATAAAATCATTTAAGATAATTTTTTCTTCCTCATTAATGTTCACACAGCACCCCATATTGACAGAAAAACACAGAATTGTTGACATTTTTGTAGATTTATTAAAAAAGAAAAAATGAAATATCACATATCACAATATCACACATATATATATATTATATATATATACTTTATCCACCACTTAAAGCAAATTATTGTAGGTATTTAAGAATGAAATGCATCTTCTCCACAGCTCTCCACCATGACAGTTTAAATCCAGACCACATCACATAGATTTTCCAGTTTAAGGAAAAATAAAACAAGTAAAGGTTAACATTTTAGTTAACAAGTTTTGTGCTGTCTTCTTGTAGTTACCGGAAGGTCATCGCTAATGTTTGTGAGGGTGGCTTGAATAAAGAACAAAGCTCAAAGCAGCATTCCTGCCCTCTGCTGCCTCCTAGAGGTCTGCAGCTGGGCATCAAGGGACAGATGCTAGCCGTGGCACCTGGTGATGACATCACTTTCATCGTCCATCAGGAACAGGTGAAGTACATGGATTATTTATGCTCTTATAAGGTGAATGCTAAAATGTAAAAAAACATGAAACATATAAAGATTTACAGGCAAAGGTAAAATGTTCCACTTATTTGTAGCCATCTTAAACTTTAACTTCCCTCTTCAGGGTGACACCACCAGCACCAGATATCAGGTTGATTTAATGGACGGCGTCAGGGCTATATATGAAAACCTCACTGTCACAGATGAACCCATTCAACACTGTTACGAGAAGCCAGGTGTTTACCGTGTCAATGTGAAGGCTGAAAACTCTGCTGGGCATGACCAAGCCACACTTTACATCCAGGTCACAGGTCAGAAAAATCTTCAGAAATATTTTGGTTATAATAATTTGAGTTTAAAGGCTGATGCGTAAAATTTTAAAACATAATGATTCTTGATAATTATAATCTGTAATATCGTGAGGTTGAAATGATTCTACTGACATAACTCAGAATGAGTCCCATGTGAAATCTGCACAAAGAAAGCTCATATTTTTCCCACAACTCTCAATTTGTCTATTTTTCTATTTTGATCCCCCTTTTTTCTCTAGCTCCTCTTCAAGATGTCCATCTGGAGGTGGTCCCAATCGCTGGCAGAAATCAAGAAGTAAATCTCACAGCTATAGTGCTGCCCAGTGAAGCAAACCTTACCGTGTTTTACTGGTGGATTGGAGATAACCTTCAGGTACTCTGTGGTGATTAATAATATTCTTACTTAACATATACTCATAATTCATGAGTTTTAGGGAAATGCTATTGCAAAAGTTCAGGTTTCTCAGTTCTTTAAACAAAATTGAGTAGCTATGCATTTTATCTACTCTGATTACAGAAAAAAGGCATCTGATAAAGGGTGCATAACACATTCATTGGCCCTACATTTAAGAATGTATGCATATACATATGTGGGATTGAAGTCAAACGTTACAAGATTAATGTTTAATGAGTTAATATACACATATACACATGTGTATACTCCTACATGTGTAAATTTGAAAGAAATTGGCCTGGAATTCATTTGAGATGCTTATGCTTAAAGGTTCAGGTGTAGTGAGTTATTAAAGTGATGCCTTTACACTACTTTCCCCTCGACAGCCGAAGCTGACCCTGGAGAACAGTCTGATTACAAGGTTCTCTGTGGAGGGGGAAGTTCCTGTGACGGTTCAGGCTTCTAATGGTCGGTCCATGGTACAGGACAGCAAGACTGTCATTGTCTATGGTAAGATAAAACACCCCTTGATGGTGTACAGCATCAATGATGGACCGGAAAGTTTTATGGCTGAATTCTGTAATTTCAATCCCTCAAAATTATTCTCTTCTGTTAAATTCCATCATACACATTTAGCATGTTCAGAGTGCACTGGGTTAACATTGTTATTGGTAAAGTGTTTGGGTTGGCCAAGGCAAGTTTACTATTCACACAATTTCGAGCAAGAATTCTAGCATGAGGCTTTTTTTTAAGTTTGAGGAATGTGAGAAAAGACCTATAAGCAGCTAAACATGAAGAGGCCTAAACCTGCAATATAATCCAATAATTAATTAAAAAAAGGTAAATGGTTGAAAATAATATCTAGGATATTTTTATATGAATGTAAATACACCTCAAAGTGAAATTTAGTTATCATTCTCAGTACTTTTCTTTCAGAAAATACCAGAGTTTAATAACAGTAACCATTTTTTGTATATGTCCAATTCTAGAAATGACTTATGCTCATTATGACTTGAAGTCCATTAATGTTAATGAGGAGCACAAAAGACCAGTTATTGCAATTAAGAATTTTTCTGTTTTGAGTTGTATTTTTATGTTAGCAAGTGGTTTTAAATTGCTTTGCACATCAGTAATCTCTGCGTGTTCTGCATGAATAATCTGTACCATGTGACAAACACAGGTTGTATATAATTAAACATCATTTGGAAACACTGTCAGTACTAAAAGAAAGATTGGGATCTTATACCTAAACTTGAGGACTAACCCTATTTCTTTCTTGTAATGACAGCGTTAAACAGAACTGAAATATTAATGCGATTCCAGGGCTGGATTGAATATTTATGAGTGTGGTCTGATAGGGATGAGGTCATGCTTGGAAAGCAGAAATGACGCTCTCCCTCAGAGACAATGTTCAGCTTGAATACAAAATGAAGAACTATTGTGCAGTCTCACTTCACTATTTCATATCATTTGTCCTCCAGGTAAAAGTAAACCTGTTGGTTACGTTTTTAATAATATAAGTGGATGACTTCCCAAATTTCTATAGAAAAAAATGACTTACCTGGAAGATTTCAGTTCTTAATTTTAAGATCACATTTTTTCTATTTTCTCTATTTAGGTTTTGAAAGTGTGACAATGATTGAAAGTCTTTGTCTACCTTGCCTCTTGCCTATTGTCATGCAATACTTCTAACAGTGAGGCTTTTAGTTGAGCAAATAAGAGTTTAATTATTATTATTGAATTGTTTTTGTAATTATTCTTTTGTGCAATATAGGTGAGTCTCAGTTGATTTTTGAAGCTGAAATGTTAACATTTACAGTGTCTCTCTTCAGATCATTTCCAGGTCATCCCATTGAGTTTCAGTCGTAATTTGGATCACTTTAACCCAAACATCCCTGAATGGAGACAAGATGTGGGACAAGTCATAACCAAGATTCTTGCAAAGGTTCTCGTCTCAATCCAAAACACACAAACACTAGAGCTCCATTTATTTTATGCAAAACGACAATTTTAAATGTATTCATCACATTGCACTCTTCGTCTGATAGCTCACAGGGGTTCCTCGGGACTCTTTGGTGACCATGGTGAAGCCTGGTCTTCCCACCACTGCAGACCTCTATGTTCTTCCGCAAGAGAGCACACCAGTGAAGAGGAGTGTGTTCGTGGATAAGGTAGATGCATCATGCGCTCGAATGGCAAGAGATACATTCTGTGACAGCATAACATTAGTCTTAAAATAAAACAACTCTTATTATGGTGACCTAAAATGAAGACATCCATAATTAACTTGTTAGAACCTGGAGATGCTGTTTACTTTAGAAGTAAAAAGTAAATAGACTTAGGGAGCTAGGGAATTCAGTAGCGTATCATTGTAAGGATATTTTTAAGTGCTATTTGATTGAACTGTTATGTTCCTGTGTTCTTCATTTGCGCAGCGTGTTCCCACTATAAAGCAGGTTCTGAGTGAGAACAACGTGAGCTTCATTATGAGAGGAGGGTTAAGAGTATTGGTGACTCTGGCAGACTCGGAGAGAGGTGAGCAAAAAAAATCCAGCACCTGACAGACACTCGCACGTTCATGTTCAACTGGAAAGTATGTCAGTGAGTCACTTAACAATTATTGCATTACATCAAGCCCTTCATCAATAATTACTAAAACATAACTAATGTATTTCAAAGGGCCTATCACTAGTGATGTGTCTGCCAGCACTGCAGAGACTGGTGCGTCACCTCACCTTTTAGACGTGTCATCTTTACTCTTTAACTCTTTCCCCGCCACTGTTTTTTTTTTAATGATTTTCACCTAAATTTGACGGCCTTCAGAATATTTTCTGCTATGCATATAAAAACATTTTATATATCAAAATAAAGAACAAGAGAAAAATCCATTTTATTCTACCTTTATGAGTTCATGTTTTATCATCACTTGAACGCAGATAGGTTTCATTAAAACATTTTGGACAAAAAAATTGAGAAAAAATTAATTTTTATCAAAGTACTTAATTTTCAAGCAAAATACATTCAGATACTTCGTCACGATCAGATACGTCAGTGATCTATATATGATCTGTATTGTTTCTGATCTTTCCGTTTATGACGATCGGCATATTTTCGAGAAGGTAGACCCGGGAAGCTCTGTGATGCGCTAGGGCTTTCCTTTCCGTAATACACCTAGAACAGGGATTGCCATAAAAGCTTATGCGGGGGAAATCTTTGCCGGGGAAGCGTTGTAACACTTATATCTCGTCAATGGTGGGGAAAGATATTATTGTATTGAGTATATTGATCTGCTCATACAGAGATAGAAATTAAAGGAGGAAAATAATGCAATGATGTCTTGTTTCTGTTCTGTTTTCTGATCTAGCTGTTACGTACAGTTGACTTCAATCACTTTTCATATGTACGCTTCTGTTGGCTTGCATTTCTGTTTGAGTTTTGTGCTGTCAAAGTGCTCTTTGGTTTGAATAACACATGCATGTTTAAGTTTTCTTTATTATTAACTTTCTTTCAAAAATCATTTGTTTATGTGTATTTTTTTCCTTTCTTTTAGGCATTTTAAAATTTGTGAAAGTTTTTTTTGTTGTTGTTTGTTTCACTGTTGTTTGTGTCACAGCCACACAAATGCCTTCATCCACACAAGGTGTGTACATTGTGTGTGATTTGTGTGATTTATGTTTGCTTTATGTGTTTTTTTATGTGTTTGGTAAGTAAATAGTTATCATTAGAGCCATGTGATGGTTAAAGAGTTCACACAAAATATAAAAATTCATCTGATCAAGTGTAAACTATCCCTTTAATTCCTGTGGCATTACAGGCGCTAATGATATACAGGTTAGCAGAATCAAATTTTGTATGAAATTTATTGGAGATGTTGGCAACCGATGTGATAATTCTGATAAATGAAGTAAAGCGTGATGATCAGAGATATTGTTCTGCAGGTTCTCGTCTGGCTGCAGCAGGTCCAGGTGTTTGGGCTGTAGCTGTCTTTCTTCTCCTCAGTCTGATCTCTACTGCAGCATTCATACTCTTCAAGTTTAAAAGGTTTGTCCTTTTCATCAGGTTCTATTGCTGCAAGTAATATTTCATGTTTTTTGAAGACTTCCCTGTCATTCCTGGGTGGGTTTTATAGGGAAAATTACTCAACCTATTCCCAAATTGATAACATGCACTCCCATTCTGTCTTGCTGCCCATTACTAAATTGCACGGTACACACTTAAGTATGCAGGAACCACAGATTTTCTTAGAAAAACTAATCTTTTGATAATGCTACGGAGATTCACTGTCCCTTCACACCCCATCACTGAAGAATGCATGTTCAGTCCCCACATGTCTATCTGACAGCCAGATAATATAACAGAACATGAACTACAAAACTGTGACAGGAAAAACTACAAAAACCATGGTTCCTTGCTGAGGCCAGAGGAGAGCAGCCTAACGCGTCCCTGGCTGCGTTTCAGAAAACTGCCGGGACGAAACGTCTACGCCCAGATGCACAATGAGAAGGAGCAGGAAATGACCAGCCCTGTCAATCACAGTGAGGACACGCAGAATATCATTCAAGGCGAGGAGTTCATTGATGACGACCTTGACTCGCAAACACTAGGTAACGCTGGAGGTAGAAGCAAATTCAGTTACCGTAGACTAACCAGTCATTACGGTACTAATGCACAAATGGGGGGCACCAGTTCTCGCTATAAACCAATTATTAACTATGACCTCAATAAACTCTAATTATCTGCTTATTAAAGATACTTCAGCTAAAGATGAAATTTTGTCATCATTCACTCACCCTCATGTTTTTACAAACACAAAAGATCATATTTTGAAGAACCAAAAATCTGTTGGTCTTCATTGACTTCCATAGCAATATGATGGAAGCCAATCGAGCCCGTAAACTGTTGATAACGCTTTCTTCAAAATATCTTTATTTATGTAGAACCAGAAAGAAAGTAAATAACAAAAGGTTAATTTTTGATGAATTATTCCTTTAACCGCTGGTAAGGTAAATGTTAAGTTTAGATATGTTGTATGATTAAGAGATCTAAAATATGGTCATTCAGTATGTGCCTTACAAGAAATAATAATTGGTCAACATACCATTACTATGAATTCTAATAATCAACTTGCTAACAGTGAGAAATGAGAGTTGGTCCCCAAACGAAATAATTTTAAATAAATGTTTTTTATTAATGCATGAGAAACCATGAACTAATAAGGGTTTTACTTTTACACGATTTATAAAAAGTGACTTTATTTAAAGAAAAATAATAATATTGTTCATTAAGTCACGTTCATATATTGTTTTTAAACTTGAAGCTTAAAATATTGGACTTACCATGTATGTAGAAGTGTTTTCTTAATATGCATATACATTAATATTGCCCAAGAGTAATGCCGCTGTAAAAAAAAGTTTTTAGTTTAGAATTTTAAATGCATCACCTATGTTTATATAATTGAAATGTAACTTCATTTTAAAGTCTTATCATTTATTTATTTGAGTCAAAAGGCACATAAAACTATTAATATTGTTATTGCATTATTAACACTGTTTTATTTATTACTTGCTATTTATTTTTTATGTAAACATGAAAAAAGACAAAAATCCAAAATCTTAAAAATGAAACAATTTTTTATTATTAAATGTGTACATTTTCTTCAATGTTACATTGTGCAACAACCTTGAGTGAATAAGAGCATTTTTTCCCACCTGCTGCCTTTAGAAATCCTCCTTCTGCTTTTCTTGTTGCCAGGCAACCACTCAGGAGTGGTGTTGAGCATAAATTCAAGGGAGCTGCACAGTTACCTGACCAGCTGATGACCATGTGAAGGTGCCAGTGATGAGCACAATAGACTATGCCTTCCTCCTCTCTCCAGATCTGACCCTTCAGACACCCTTACAGGAGAGAGCTCAGAGACACACCTGCACCAAACCTTCTCCTCCTCTATCTTCTCTCTGTCTTTTCCAGCCTCTGTTTCCTCATTCCAGGAGGTGGATTTTGTACCCATCTGCTGCGCCCCGGTTTCACTGATGATCACATACGCACACTTACATTTGTTGGTCTTTGCACCCAGCTATCTGTCTCATGTCTGTCCACCTTCTCTCTCATCTCTTCTCATTACCGCTCTTATCACAGGAGCATGGAATCAGCCCCACATACTAATTCCCAGGGAGAAACTCATTGACAAATGCTTTATTTTCCATCTTTTGTTAGTTCTGTCTTTCTGTGTCATCGACTCTCTTGTGGACACTGTAAAACTCAAGACTAGACAGATAGGTGGAGTGAAGCTCCAGGAAACAATGCACATTTCATTCAGGGGAAGCAATGTTTGTTAGATATAGCCAAAGGGAAAACACTTAAGATATCCTGTCACCCTCTGTGTATTGTAAAAAAACTGAGTTCAATTTTCATATGCAATAACACATCTCTTGCTTTAATCAATAACAAAATCTATTATTTTGCCCCCGTTTTGTGATTATGCTATGCAGTAAAGTCATTTTTGTCTGTCTCATCTGATGCAGCAACACGTCAGTGACATTTTTCTTTTCCCGTTCTACATCATTAATATCTAATTGGTAAAGGCAATGATGATTGGAAAACGTATTAACACTGATTACACTGACCCAAGAAATGCTTTTATCGCAAGCAGAATGTGTCAAAAAGGCAGGGGCAAAAATTATACACCTTTCCAATTACTGCCAAATCAGCACAGCAGGATCATTCTTGGTTTTCCTGGGAAACCTGGACCAATTATCAGGGCCGTTGCTTAAATTTACAAGACCCGAAACATCCTTTTGGGGGTGTCCTTAAGATGGAGCCTCAGATAGAACCCCTTGAGCCTTATTTCTTTTTGTTTTCTCCAAGAACTACAATGCCAAATTCTCATCTTTGAGATTATATTCCATTTAACTTCACTACATAATGAAACCGTATCCCCTAACGAATCAAATCCCATCGTTCATAGTGTCGAAATCGTTTGTGAAAGCTAGCTAAATTCATATGCTCGTTTATTTTATTGGACTTTAGATTTCCTCACAAACATCAGCCATTAGATCTTGACAGGGAGTCAACAAAGGATGGTGCACAGAAGAGCATGTGCTACCTGTCAGGTGTAGCGTGTGTACAAGCCTATATTAGGCGTAGAAGGAAGAGGTTACGTTCCCTTTCGTTTGGCTTGTATATATATATATATATATATATATATATAACAATGTGTACATAGAACCCTCTGTATATAGACCCTTCGAAATATGACACTTTCAATAGACCAAAATGTGCACTGTTTTCTCCCAAATGCCTCGCACTGGGTTTTCTTGAATTCAGGAGTTCTACATGGACATGATTTGATCACTTCTACATCTTTGTCTTTATTCAGCGTCATTTACTGAAGGATATTCTTAATATTTCACACTATCTATAAAATCTACCCTCACACGACTAAAGAGCTGTGTGAGAAGTGGTGCACTGTGTTTTTGTGTGCATTCTGATGTTTCTGGACATTTTAAGGGTTTAGCCGTTTGAATCGAGGTGTCTGTCTCGATGCACATGTCTTGCTGTTGGATTCACTAGTGTTTTCTGGATGCGAATGGATGAGGGTCTCTCACTTGCACTAATCACAGTTCTTGTACAGTGGTGTTCAGGTGGGTTCAGGGAACACTTCATTTTCAATTGAGAAAGACACTTTGTGTTTTGTTATACTACATGAGATAAATCGGTATGCGAAGCAGGGTGACTAGACGTCCTCTTTTTCTCTCACATGTCCTGTCTGGTATTTCTTAGTTCACCCAAAAATGAAAATTACCCCATCATTTACTCAAACCATACTGGGTTTTCTTCTTTCAGAGGAATACAATCAGAGTTATATTAAAAAAGCGCCCTGGCTCTTCCACAAATCTGAGGATTTGTAATGAAACATGTCGCAGGATTTCGATATTGGCCAAGAGAAGGCTGGTGTACTCCTAACAATACTTGTTTTTTGCGAGACTAGCATATTTTCACCGGAGCTTAGGCTATGTGTATGTCATCCGCCACATCGTGAACATGTGTATGAAAGTTTTAAATATGGCTTTTTGCATTGCTTTACTTCTCTTCAAAAGGCCTTTATTAACCCCACAGAGCCGTGTGAAATCCTTTTTGTAATGATGGATAAACTTCAAAATCTCAACGCACATTCACTGCCATTATAAAGCTTGGACTTTTTTTTTTTTTCAATATATAATTCTGATTGCATTTGTCAAGAAGAAAGCCATACACACCTAGGATGGCTTGAGAGTGAGTAAATCATTTTTGGGGCGAAAACCCCTTTAAATGTTCTGGGGTTCTGCTTTTGTTTTCTCTCATACTTGCTGAAGGTAAGAAGTGATGCAGTAAACCAAGCAGTGAACATAACTGACCAGATGTTTTATGCAAGAAAGTGGGATCTACAGAGAAGAATGAGGACAGTAGAGAGCATGTCAATAGGAAGCTAATGCCAAAACCCAGAAATGTTTAAACAATTAAAAAAAATCTCAGCCAGATCATGTCTAAAAAGAAAAGAAATAAAAAAGATGCATGTTCATCCTACGTCTTGACAAAGCTGATAGTTTAAAGGTTCACTGTGTCTTTAACACATTCTGTTGTGGAGCTTGAGAAGATTGTGTCTTTTCAAGTTTGATTCAAACACTGACTGTTTTATGGCGGTCTTGAGTCAACAGATTCTTTCAGCATAAACCAAAAAGATGACATCTCTACATTCACCAGTTTATGCTTATGTATATCAATAATCCAAAATTGTTCATTCCTGTACAATGCAAACAGTATGGACTAATTGCACCAGAAGCTGAACTGTCTTTTGTTTTTTACCTGTATATGCACAGTTATTTAGTAGTGTGTCATTTGTATTTCCATCCATGAAGAACGAGGAAAAGCTTGAGTGTCCCATTAAGAGACGTTTCTGTGTAAGTTTATCTTTAATGATGGCACACTCCTGCAACAAGGACACTTCGTATATACACACCTGAACCCTTTTTGTGGCGGAGAGACACAGTTGAACTGATTCTGTATTTTTTCACTATTTTCTTTTTGTTCTTGTTTCTTTATAATGTAAATGTTTTTGACTCCACTGCAACAAGTGAAAAGCACTTAATTAGCGTGTCTAAATTCAAACACACTAACTGTAAAGGTTTGTTTTGTTAGTTTGAGCTGTTTAATAAAGTTTTAACAGATTCATGAAGCTGAGACCTCTTTTTTAATTCAGTCTATAGAACAAAACATATGTGAAACCATTGATGCTTGCCTCTTCACAACTGTAACCTCTATCGAATTACACTATGCGTGATGTGAAAGTCAGAAACACTACAGTGAAGAACAAACTACAAGAATTCAAATACAGGTTGATTTTTTTATTTTTATTTTTTTAAGAACAAATGTGAAGCACGTTAAATTAGTCCAAACATGAACGTAATAATGAGAATATCTTAAATATTATCGGTACAGGTGCTCAGTACTATAATCCGTAAGGCACTTTTTAAGACTTGCAACCCTGAATTAAAGTGTAAGATTTCTGCAGGTGCAGGGACCTTGCCATTTTCAGTCATTCATTTTCTTCTGTGGTATATGCAAAAACACTCGACTTGAACTTCATAGTGCACATATTTGAACATTAGTGAGGTTCAATATATCACAAGAAAGAATTAACACCCTCTCACTAAACACAACCTTTTGAAATTGTATTCAACATATTGCATAATTCTCAGTCAAAAAAGGTACAAATAAAAAATGGTAAACTAAAGAAAAATACTCATTTGATGCATAAGTAGATGCTTTGGGTGCTGACATTTGTCTCAGTGCATAGATTCCAAGCTTTGGGATCAACATGGGTCCTTTGGCTTATAACAGTCTTGAGGATTTTCCACACAAGCCTCAGGTCCCTGCTCTTCACTATTACTGCTACTTAAATTAGCATAGCATTGCAATGTAACATTGAAACAATACTAAATAACTAGGCTACATATAAATCACATCCAACTTACAAACAATCAAATCTTAAAACAATATATTGGATTCTGTTAATCTGACTGAACTAATGTGCAGCATATGCACCAATCACAATGTTTCTTGGTAGGAAATGTGAAGGATAAACACGGCACACATAAATTATACTGGATCACAAATCTACAACAACAGCAACATACAGTATTTAAAATAATAGCTATGTAACAAAATGACTGCTCATGTTAGTGGTAACGTGACAAAACGGGCAAGATAAGGCACTTTCAGTAACAGTGTAGTATAGCTATAAAGACCAAAACAAGACAAATACACAAGTACTTGTGTAAGTGCATTGTAATCATTGCCTTGTTTATTTATTTATTTTTTTCTCGGCAGCTTCAAATTAGCTTTGGCTTCATTATTGTCCTTCTGGGATCATTTGGTCAGATTAAGAAATGCCTTAAAACATCCCCATATTTATATTTTTGTATTAAAATCAAATTATCAAAATGTTTTTTTATTATTATTTAGGTTACTGGTTTAAAAAGAATAACTTATTTGCAAATCACTAATCAAAGCCCCCTCAAAGTAGCGATTCTGTCTTGAATAAATTAAAAATAGTGACAATGTGGTAATACTTGTGCAGTTTAAAGTGGGTTTACATTTTGTAGTAGCTGTGTGAATTCACACGCCATCCAAATGCAAATGTAACCTTTTTGTAGTCGATCGGAAATAAAATACTTTCATAGTATAGGCGATTTCTGCTATATAACATACAGTTGAGAAAATGTAAAGCTTTTTTGTGGTTTAATTACACAATCTTAGGATGCTGACTGGACTGACACAGTAGCCATCCAATAGAAGCAGTCTGTTTTCAAGTGGATTCCACATGACGCCTTCAATTGCTTCATGATTTACTTGAGTAAACTATACCATTAAAACATTTTTTGCAGAACTAAACTGCGCATTTCTGTATTTTAGGTAAAAGCTCAGAAAACTAAAACAGGTGGCCGTTACATGTCAGCTCACAAGTGTATGTTTGTCAGTCTTGCCAAGTCTGCAGAATTGAGCTACTGTTATAATGCTGCTGTGGGCTATTTTTTATTTATTTATTTTTAGTCTGCAAAATCCCCCGCCACCCCTGGAAAATGATTTGAACCTAGTTGGGACCTAGGAGGAGCAGGTTTTATCCTCCTGGAACACAACCGGGCTGGTTGAGCACCAACTGAGCTGGTTTTGTTATGCAGACCTGGCAACTATGATGTCTGTCAAAACCTTTTACATAATGTCAAAAACTGCCATGAGATGACTCTACTCTCTCTTCCCCTCTCTCTCACTCATACCTCCTCCTCTCGGTGGTCTTTCCTTTAGTGACAGTTCTGGCATTTTGGGTGGCATCTCTGTTTGTTGACATTGCAGCGGCAGCCTCCACTCGTGTCTCCAGGACCCTGAAGCGAGAAAGGAAAATGAAGCTTTGTTTACTAATAATAAAAATACTACCAATTAATGATTTTAAAATAAATACTTAAAATATACTTTTTTAGGAATCTGTGGTGATAACTGACCAACCAACATGGCTTAGTTTAAATGCAAGAATGTAGTAATTAGAAATGAAACCAGCATTACACCACAACATTAACCATTCCTGTGTATGATAGCCAATGGAGCCAGAGAGTAAAGCTTTATACCCCAGTCTTATGAAAAAGCTCTTACTTTGGGCCCCCAGCGAGGTCCTCTGGTGACCCAGCAGATCTCAGTGTGGCAGACAGTACAGCGCAGCCAATCACAGCCCTCCTTCTTCTGCACAATGATGCCACACTGAGGGCAATGCATCGCCTCTCCAGAATTAACAAGAGTCTGTGTGAGTGATGGGACAGGACATTTGGGGTAAATAATAATAAAGTAATGGGACAAAAAAAATATTAAAGGGATGAAAATTTTTTATAAAGATTCTGTCTCATAAAAACGTCTCTCTGAACATTAGCTTTGCTATTAAAAAAAAATCTACATTTGAAGAGTTCTTTCGCAAAAACAGATCAAGTTTTTTCATTGTTTATTGCAATTTCCAATTAATATCAGTTAAAGCGCAGTTGGGTTATGTTGATTTGGTTAAAACAAAAACTAAAAATACTACTAACAAACAATAAAAACAGGATAACATAATGAACATAAGATTTTTGCAAATGTTTAAAAAGTTGTCTGTTTTTGCAAATAAACTCTTCATTTGTTTGTGCTTGACCTTCAGCAGGTCTCTGGTTCTTCGTGCTGCAGAGTCGTTGATGGCACGGGCTGCTAGATCATCCTGATACTGCTTACAGTTCATCCCTTCATGAATGGCCTAAGCAGAGGAAAAACAAAGCCAAAGTTCTTTACCTTTTAAACAATGAGAATCCGATAAAACTTAAATAAATGTCATTGTTTAAGCATCCTCCTTGAGTGTGTTCAAGTATCTTTACCTTGCAGAGCAGGCAGTTGTGTTTTTTGCACACTGGGCAGTGGAAAGTGTTGACAGCGTCTTCATAAACACACCAGCCGGGACAGTCTGCTGTAGCACAGTGATAACTGCCCTCACATCGAGACTCTGCAACAGACAGACCCCTCTGCAACCAGCGCTCATAATCATCTACTGACACCAACTGAGTGAGAAAGAGAGTAGAGCCAGAAAACATAAAGCATATATCTTGTTACTTGTCCTCACTTGATATATCACTCCATTAATTAAGAAAACTGTTGTCTGATGATATTCTAAGCCACAAAGGTGTTTCAGCAGAAAGCACGTTCAGTTTAACTTCAACTAAAACTGAAATAAAACCGTGCAATTCAAAAAAGTTATAAAGACGTGACACTAGATACTGATACTTATATATATGAATGAGGTTACAAAATGACTACACTAAGTACAGTAAGTTTTGACAGCACTTGTCATTTTAACCAATGGCGCTGTCATTAAAAGCCTTTCAGAGCAGCATTGCTCCAGGTCTCCTGTCAATTGTGCTCCAGCACCTTGGACAGTGTCACATCGGCGGAGAGAGAGAGAGAGAACGACAGACAGCTACAGACACTTCTCACCAGTGTGTGAATACCAGACGGTATGGTCTTTTTGTAGACAAAATAAAAGCGGTATTATTGAATGAGTTCTCACAGCTCTGATTTCTCTTTCCTGCAAGATGCAGTCGCAGGCGTAGGCCTCGTCTCTGTATGGGCATGCCACCTGAGGATCCTCGGACATCAGAATCACAGAGCGCAGACACTCTCTACCCAGAGAAACACAGAGGGCTGACTTAACTATTGCATGACAATACAGAACAATCAATGTCACTGTGTGCGCTACAGCACTCACTTGCAGAAGCAGTGGAGACACTCTCGCAGCAGGACTCCCTCGCCAGGCCCCAGCTCCACATAGCAGATCCTGCACTCCACCCTCTCTGGGTTAGGAACCAGATCCTGTCCATCCATCTGCACCAGACGTGCATAGTTCTCTCTGCGTTCTGCTTCTCTCGCCTGCGGACATAGAAAAATTAGACATCAGAACCGAAGCAGCACACTGATGGACATTGAATGTGATGTTACTGTACATCTGACTATATCTTGAAGATTGGTGTGACAGAAACAGGGTTTAAAACCTAGATCAAAACCGTTTCGGCATGTCTGAGAGTTCAATATTTTAGATTATAGAGTTTGTGTCATAATGAGCACACATTATAATTTTGCCTTGGGAAATAGTGTTGTGTGACCGGGATCATTTAAATGATATATGTATGTTTGAACACAATCACAAAAAAACATAAATAAATGCCACCGTAATATGTAGTGTACACAACATTTGTGAATAATACAACATGAATGCAATCACTTGATCAACCACATTATACAGTTGCAATTATTAGAAAGTAACGTAGTGCCTTCAAATGTACCAGAACTGTTCCTATCAGTGTGTGCTCAATGCACATACATACAAAAAACAGAAAACACCCAGGTGTGAATGGCATGTACCTATTAAAAGAACTTTATTTGAGTTTCTCACATAGATAATTTGCATAGACATTTGTCTTTCTTAAATTCCAGGCTATTTTACACTTGGGTCAACATGAAAGAATCAAGCCCAGCAAATTATTACAGCCTTAACTGAACCACACATTCCTCTCTGTTTGTTCTCCTCTCACACTGGTTAAACTCATGTAGCTGACGCCTTCTATCCTTAATGCACTGCCAAGTAACTTTGGGTTAAGTGCATTGCTCACGGGCACTGGGGTAATTACTAAATCCTCTTTCTGCATATTTTTTGCCAACTAAAATATTAGTATGCTTCTAACAGTGTGAGCAAAAACCCTCTCGGTTTACAACATTTTCACCAAGTTAACTTTTTGCTTGTGTGCAAAAATTTATCAGCATGCATGCATTTAGTTTGGCTAAACTGTGGCAAAAGGTTGTCACAACACCGTCTAGACCAATCTCATCAGAAAACAACTATTTAAAAAGGTGGAGATAAATGGATGCTCTACATTTCTGCAACAGCTGTGCGATAAAAGTAATTTCTTATGTCTGCTTACAAAGATATACAGTATGTCATCTGCGCATTAAATGAGTTTGTACCTGAATAACATTTTAAACCAAGACAAAGTGCAACAAAGCATTTCATTAGACCACGTGAAGTAATGGCTTTACCATAATATTATAAAAAGTGTTTATACACTGCTATTACAGTGTTTAATTACAAAGGTGTTTTTGAAATTGGTTTTTAAAGTTCCACGCGAACGGATGAGGTGATGATCAAAATTATTAGCAGTGAACTGCTCGGGCATATACAAGTTGTGCAGTATGCCAGCTGTACTGTAGCTGCATTCGGAGTATGAGTGTGTTAGTTGAAACTATGCACTGAAAGTGTGTGCACGCGTGAGTCAGTAGTCCTGGTCGAGGTTGTGCAGTAGTGAGTTGTTGCCCCTCAGCTCCTCTCTTCTCCCTTTCTCCTTAAAAAAAAATAGAGACAAAAGAGAAGAGATTCAAACTGAGGAGTCAATCAGAACTCAGGTTTTATCCTACACAAAAACCCATGGAGAGTAAATTTAGTAAAATTAAGTAAAATTAGCTTTTTAATAGTGGTCAGCTGATATGACTGGTGATGATTTCTAAATCTGAAAGGTCACCAGTGGCTAATATAATATTGATGTATAAATAAAACATTTTAGAGGATAACAAATGAAATGCAGAAAATTTGCTGAAAGTAAAGTAGTAAAAAAAAATGAAATACTGAGCAAATCACCTTTAAAGTAGTCCAAATTAATATCTTATCAATGCCTTTTACTAATCAAAAATGCCGTTTTGATATGTTTACAGTAGGAATTTTACAAAAAAATCTTCATGGAACATGATCTTTACTTAAT
>JAUCMU010000125.1:17405509-17424465 GCA_032275025.1 Enteromius treurensis
TGCAATGTATTTTTGGCTATTGCTACAAATAAACCCCAGCGACTTAAGACTGGTTTTGTGGTCCAGGGTCACATATTTATATAATTTTTAAATCAAAACATCATAACTGGATCTTTCAGTGAAAATGGCTCTCCCACCCTACAGTTATTCTTTTTCTGTCAAGATCCTGCCTGCATCTTTGTCTTTTTGTTTTGTCTGGTGTCAGCACTTGACTTTTTTTTTGTCAGCCATGTGCTTCCCTAGTCCCTCCTTCTTGTTTCCTCTCTACCACACCCTCTCGTTAGCCTCGTTGAGCCCTTGTGGCGTTAATTGTCTGCAGCTGTCCCTCGTGTGCTTTCCTCCCTATTTATTGTACCCTTGGCCCTATTGTTCTTTGCTGGTTTGTGTTGTCACACTTGTCTTGTCCTACACTTTCTTGTTGTTACTTTTGGTCTTGGTCTATGTCCCTGTGGATGTAGCTGAGTGTTGTCTGGTAAGTCTTGTCTAGTCCTTTGTACTTTCATGTTTTGTCTTGCTCCTTTTCTTGCTTTTAGTTTGAATTTGCTTTCTTTGATTTCTTTATTTTAGTTCTCCTTGTCTTGATGTCTTGCTTTGTGCCTTTTCTTATTTAGTTGATCATTTAGTTCTAGTCAATGACTTTTTGTTTTATTTATTTATTTTGTGCATCTTTTGTTTCTGTGGAGCCTTGTCTTCTGTTCCAGAATTTCTGTTCCCCACCATTGGGTCCCCTGGCCTGGGATTCCGCCAATATTAGTATCGCGGCCCTCAAATATTTGGTCAAGCCAAATCTGGTCTTGTTCTTGCAATCTACCCTGTCAGGCTTTGCCAGTTGGTGTCATATCGTGCCGTGTGCCACCAGAGACGTTCCTTTGGCCCTCCCTAGTCATGTTGTGTATTCTGTCCCTCATGTACCATCTGTGTAATCCCTTTTACCTCATGTGTCTTTCTGTTTTTTGATAATAAAACCCCTGAACTTATCTGCGAATGGGTCCTCCTTCCTAAAACCCTGACATTTTTGATAATCTGTTACACTCAGACATCCGTCACAATATCAAAATCCTGCAACTACTTGCTTTTTATCACAACTTTTGGAACAGATATAACACTGTTCAACAACTGATTTTCTTTTGATATTCTCAAAATCACCAAAATATTTGTATATTAGAGGTCTACCATTCACTCGCATTCAATTTGAATGAATACAAACCAAATTACTATGCCATCTGAGGACATGGTCCTAAACCTGGGTAAGAGCTTAGATGTAAAATGGCTGGTGTGCATGAGATGTATAAGCCAAAAGCAACATGCCAGACTCATCAGTTCCCAATGATTTCCATAAGCATCGCAAAAACAACGTGGAATATTCCAGTGGTAGCAGGCAGAATTATTATGCGAAATGTGTTTATGCTTTCTCAATTGAATTTTACAAGCCTCACCTGTTGGTATTGCCTTACTGCTTCCTTTTCCTGTTGAATTCGTCTTAGCTCCAGAGCATCTGGTCTGTAGTTGCCGGGAACAGTGTAGCCTTCAGGTCTGTCTGCGCTACACATTTCACAGCCAGGACGTGTCGGTTTATTAATATATGTACAGGTTGGGCAGGCCCATCCCAGCTAAATACCCACAAAAACAAGTAGTCAAATAAGCACCATAATCTGATTTTGTGTGTACATCAATGTATTTGCAAGCTTGTTGCTTTTGTGATACATATCTCCTGTTTATGCATTTCAAATATATTACAAAACGTCTGTGCTTTGAGTTAAAGAAAGATTGGTTTGTTCGTTTTGTACCTGTGTGCTTTTTCTGTTGGGAGTCAGTGCTTCATTCAACTGTGGCAGCTCGAGGTTGATGAGGTCACGAATATCACCCACACCCAACCTCTCTGTACTTCCCGCACTGTTACCTACAAGATCAAGAGGATATGTTGTAATAAATGTGAGGCACACTACTTTGTAATTAAATGTAACTGCATCACTTTTAATGTCACTTTGCTTGTGTATTATGACTACGACTGGTAGTCTGGGAATACACACTCGGGGTATTATGGCTGTTATGAAGTCTCGTAGGGAGGGTGCTGTATGGTCTTGAGGTTGTGTTCGGTGCAGGCCCATTGGTAACTGCTTCTTGTTGGGGTTGATTAGAGGTTGGCACCAAAGCTGGCATGAGCAAAGCACTCTCCTGATCTTGTTGGTAAAGTCCTCGACTGAGACGAGCCTGACGGGAAGAAATGAGATAAAGGAACGCAGTGTCGCCATCTCGCTGAACTCCATAAGAAGCCAGAGAGCGGTGATCAGAGCACAAAGACTGGCCGATGACCCAGCGTTGGACACGTGGATGAAAACCATAGTCTGTAAACACCTTACAGAGCAAAAACCATGTGTCATTAACAAAGCTAAAAGGCAACTTTGAGAACTGCATGGTATTGCAAGAATGACAAGAAATAATGTATATTTGGTTGACGGTTAGTAATGTTTATATGGTGCATGTTAATCTGTGCTTACCTGCTGTTTGAGAGCACCAATTGTGGAGTGAGGGAAGACTTTTACTGTGACACAACATGAAAAGGATGCATCCTCTACCACCACAGCCAAGCTGTAAAACAAATCATATGCATCAAATTGCTTGGAAAACGTGTAGATGTGAAATTGTGTGTTGACTTGGTATGAATTATAATTCCCTCAAGCATGAAAATTACGCCATTATTTACTCACCCTGAATTTCACCTAAACCTGTAAGACCCGTTTCTCCTTTGCAGAACACAAAAGATAAGTTTGTCCATTCTGCAGTCTACCTCCTTTTGTGTTCCACAGAAGGAATAAACTCATACAGGTCTTACAGCATCAGCATGACAGAGTTGCCATTTCAGGGTGAATCACTCTTTTAAACAGCACTAACATACTTCACATCTTTCTGCTTTCTGTCTGGTTAGTACATAGTGTCTGTAACCGTGAAATTTACCTAATTTCAGTGTCTGTGTAATTTCGTTTCGATGGCTGAATGCTCAGAGCAGCTCTCTGTTTAGCTAAAGATGATGCACAGACAGAAGCCGAACGAACATCACCTGCCTCTATTGCGCTAACCAGCTCCGCACAAATGTCCTCTAGAGAGAAAAGTAAAAAAGAGTGAAAATGTACAGTATAAGGACAAGAATGGATAAGGAGCAGAATCGGAAATGGAAGGAGAACACGTGTGTGTGACAGAGATATTTGCATCAACATAATAGACAATTAGCACTTTGTTTAATGTTTGGCAACATTGTCAAGCAGATCGTGAGTAGAAAATTAAAACAAGAACACAATTGATTACCTGTACGTGGCATGGGCGGATTGCTCTGTGTATCCAGAGGCTGAGGAGGTAGCTGTCTTTCTTCACTGGAGGAACTAATCGCCACTGAAAAGCAGAGCAAGAGTGGTTTAAAAGCTAGGACAAAAAAGTTAAAAGGACATGCAAAGCTATTATACAAAAAGTTTTTGTTTGCCTGTCACCATTTAAATTCTGCATGTAAATGTCTCATGGACCTTGATATAAAAATCAGGATAAGTCTTCTTGCAAACAATCTTTTTGAATGAGGCTAGACTATTGTACAGTCTGCAGTAATGACAACTGAGACCCGAGAGTATCTCAGCTTGAAGCTGGATAAGACAAATGTGTATCTCTGTTTACAAACAAATGAATCAACAAAAGTGATAAACTGTTGGAAGAAAGCAGAAGAAAGGCAAACCTCTTTGTGCCTCACGGAGTGATGACATCACCACAGTGGCCCACTCCTGTGCTTCCTGCTCACAGCGGAAGTTGAAAGTGATACGATCATGTGGTGGTGTTACCAAACTCAGTTCATGGCACTGTGAGGACTTGACTTCATAGCAAACAGTCTTGAGGTCAAACTCAGCAATGCACTGAATAAAAAAAAAAAAAGAGAGAGAGAGAGAGACACACATAAAGGAATTATTTATTTCAACTCAATTCATTTTATTTCACTATTAAAATAATATAGTACAGGACTTGACCTAGCCTATTTTACCTATTATCATCTACCAACTTCAAATGATATTTTTTTCACTATTATAGTCTGTTGACCCATCACATATTTTCATTAAATTATCATTATTGTTTTATCTGGTTATTTTCATCACTCTGTAAGCAAGATCTATCTTTTCAAAACAACATTTCCAGGATCATGAGCGTAACAAGGTTTCAAAGAGACCACATTTATATAAACAAATAAATAAATTACTATTATTTCTGTTTGGAATCTCTAAAACCCTGGGTATAACTGATAAATGCAATGAGCCTGATACACAAACTGTAGTAGTGCACTACCCCTGGATATCTAATAAGTCACAATGTCTACAGAGTTGTATTATTAACATAATTAAATATATACCGTATTTGAAATTAAACAACATTAACTCTACTGTTATTTTACATTTATGTGTATACAGATAACCAAGTTTATATCAACAGATTCACGTGGGGCACTTTCACTTTCTATCTTTCTTTCTTTCTTTCTCAGTCTATTACAGCAAAAGTCAAACAATGCTGACCAGAAGGATTACTGTGTCAACTAATATTAAATACGTTTGAGCAGCGAGAGGAGCATTAAGTGTATTTATGACTCAACTATGAGCAAACTATCACATTTTAGGGGTGGAGGACGGATTTCAAAAACAAAGACCTACAAAACAACATGTGATTCACTTAACGTATGTGCGCTCGCCAGAGGGCAGTGCTATATTATGCCTAGCCCGGATACTTCTGGAAGGAAAATACTACATATGTTGCGCTTTTCTAAAAATCAACCTTTCACCAGTATTCATAGCAGGGCAGAATGAAATTTAACGCATGCTCGGCGTTTCCTCACCACGCTGCGTCCAGTCGCGGCTCCGCTGATGTCCCGTAAAGCGAGGCGGAATTCCCCTGCCTTCCCTGGGTCCATGCTCAGCTGAAGACGGAGAGATTCGTCTCCGGCCCCCGGGAGACAAAGCGGTCGTATACCTGAGTGGCATACTGACACCTTCACCGACATCAAAACCGTGCTGCAGGCCGACTGCGAGGCCTCCTGGCCGACATGAGACGGTGCAGACTGGGCCGGCGGAGGTGTGTGAGTCCACCCGCCTGAGCTCAGCGACATGCCGCCGCCGAGTGACTACTTCAGGCGGGAATATGTCGTGTTGACACTCCGGTACCAGCCGGGCTTGTGTGCTAATATGATGTCTGGAGATATGCCACGACTTTCTGATCCGGACACTTACACAAAAGTAGCGGCCTTGTCATCTTTGTTTTAGTTTCTGATGGAGGGCAGTCCAGCGTCAGAGCAGGAAGAAACACGGCTCAAGCAGAGACAGACATTTTACACTGAGAGCAGACGCTGCGCCTCCTGCCGAAAACACAATCGCATACACTTTCTCATCTAGGGGATATCCCAATTTTCCATCTTAAGTTTAAATTTAATCTGTAAATTTAAACTGTAATGCAACTGGGGTGGTGTTAAGTGTCGTTACAGCTACATGATTGCACAAAAATACTGTTTGGGCTGGTTAGGAGTGGTTTACTCTGCTTTTATTTCTACATAGGTTTGATTACACCTTCTATCAGAGTCAAACCATGGGGACTCTAGGAAAATCAGGGTAAATGTTTTGGACGGTTTTACTGTTTTATATTCAATAATAATAATAACAACTTTTCAACTTTTAAACTTTAGCAAAACCATGATGTCTCACCGGTTTGTTTGTTCGCTTTATCCATTTGTAGACTAGATCGAATACAAAACAATAACATCAACTGATTTAGTTACAAAAAGTCAAATCGTGCTCTGGATTTATTATTATTATTATTATTATTATTATTTACAATCCGAATAAAGGTTCAGCGCTGATTAAAACACGTATGCATGAATAAATGAATTACCTCTCTATTCAGGTACTTTACATAAGAACTGGGGGCTACGTCCTAATTGTCACGTCCCTCTAGAAGTGGATCGAATGTCAACTTAGCATTCTAAACACCTTCTCAAAACATTATAACTGCTTCTAGCTATGCATAACACCTAGGCCTAAATAATCTGTCTTTAAAATTGTAACATTTCACATTTTTCAACTGCACACAAAAAAATAAACACTTCATAAAATTCATAAAAGGGTAAATTCCTCTTTAGACATGATGTAAAGAATGTGGCTATTTGGCCAATAGCATGGCTAGACACTTTGATTGACAGACTAAGTAGCCAATGGAAGTGTCCATTTTATTTTCTTGAACATACAGTGGGCGTGGTTATCATCAACGGAAATATTTCAGACTGCTAAGAGGCGTGGCTTATACACTGTTTTCGGATATAACGTAGACTGTTGGATGTTTTCTAGATATTTACTAACATAAGACAAGAAATAGGAGACATAATCGTTAGCGAGAGGGCGCAAGTGCTAATCTAAGCATCGTTTAATCAAGTCGCGTCATTTAAACCGACGCTTAAATCGTTTTCAGAAGGTAAATTTGTTGTAGGTCAAGTAAGGTGATGCTGCTGCAGTCGCTGTCTTGGAGCTCGACACAGTCGCTTAATTTTATGTTGCGTTTAGTCGAAATAAGAAGCTTTGCGGTAAGGGAAAGCGCCTGCAGAATATGCCAGTCTCGACCGAGTCATTTTCAAATTTACTGAAATTATATTGAACGATTTTTATTGTTGCCCCTCGCCGCGCGCAGACGCCAGAGCATTTTAGCTTGTATTGTGTTGTCAGTTGAACAACTTCGTGAACCGAACTGTCTGAAAAAAACCTAAGTTACTGACGTTACTCTATTCGCCCAGATTTGTTTTTAGGTGTAAAGTGGCAGTACAACAATAAAGGTAAGCATTACAATTGATACACTGTGATGTGTCGTCAATACTAGAAATCATAGCTCGTCAATAGTAGGTCAGTAGGATGTAAATAGAATGTATGTAACGTTATTCCTAAATCATTTTGCTCTTTCATAATCTAATTGTGTCTTGTTTAATATGTTAACAATCAAATGTCACCACTTTAGTTTTTTTTTTAAGCCCACACGCCCAGGTCGATTTATAAAGGAAGTGCAAAGGGCTGTAGGGGGGAGGGGGACAAGCAGATGGGCTGTTGCGATTGTCTTAGTTTTCAGATGTGAAGACAACAAATAATTTTTCTTTTAGTGCAGTTTTGTGTGTTTTTTATTTATTTATTTAGGATTAATGACATAAAAACTAAATTGTTGTCCATAAGTAAATGTGTTTTTACGTGACGCACTAAGCGGGAGTCATTTAACTCTGCATGTAAATAAGCAACGCTACACGCACCCAACGGTTTCCATTTGGGCATCTCCATTACATTGTTTCATTTGATCTCGATACAGGTAGTTGCTTCAAATGTAACGTGTAACAAGTTAGTCACACACAATGAAATAAGAGATGGCTTCTGAAAAGCGTTTAACATTATGTTTTGTTTTCCAGCTATGAAGCTTTTGGAGAATTCCCGTTTTGAGGCATTGAGCTCTCAGCTGTGTGTTGAAACTGGAGACGCACACATCCTTGGCAGGTGTGAAGAAAATTGCATTCCTATGAAAAATTTTGAACCCCTGGTTTCACAGACAATCAGACAAGTCTTAACTGTTTCAACTGATTTTTTAAATATATCAGCGGCTTTGTTTTCTCTCAAGATGCACCTAATGATGTTTATAAAAATTACTTAAATGTCCTTATTGAAATATGGCCTAATCTGGTCTAAACCCAGTCTGTGAAAATGTGCCCAAGAGTTTAGATTTACAAAAATGTGGGTGCCCTGTACACCTCGGAAAATGTTACCCTGGTCAACAAAACCAGTCGTAAGTGTTAATTTTCCAAAATTACAGTACAGAAAAATCTAAATGCTGAGAAAATCACCTTTAAAGTTGTCAAAAGGATTATCTTATTAATGCATATTACTAATAAAAAAAATAAGAAATTGAAAGTAAAGTGCATACAGACTTCGCAAATTCTTAAAGAATGAACATTTTGTTTCCCAATCCTTACGTCATTCCAAACTTTGGCTCGTCAACACTTTTATGAAGTGCTCAGAGTATGTGCACTGATCAAAGTTTATAAATGATTAAAAGCTTAATTTTAATCTGTTTTCTCTCCAGAAGACTAGAATCAAACCACTATTCATATAAATTATTTTTAAATATCTCGTTATAAATTTTTGAAAACAAACAAGCTGTTGTTGAGGGGGACATTTCGTCAGGTTTCATTCAAATACATTAATTTGTGTTTAGAATATAAATAAAAGTATAATGAAGAACATAAGGGTGACTCAATGGTGACCAATGTTTTTTTACTTTTTAGATGAACTATCTCTTTAAATCATTCAAATGTCTAGAAGGGATGCACAGAATAGTAAATATACAGCTTTGAAGGATGTCATTGGTTACAAATGGCTCTTTTTGGGTGCAGACTGTCAAAATATTCTGGTAAACATCCTGTCACACATCAACACACACATTTTGATTCTTCCTGTGGTTCTACCACTGTCAAAGCATCATGTGCATGCATTAGCATTTTTCAGCTCAGTGTAGGAACTAGCAGAAGTAAGGAAGTTGCTGAATCGTTATAAATGATAGGAATACCCATTTAATGTCAAAAGATTATGACTACCTCAGACTATGTCACAGTGAAGTATTATTGAACCCAATTTATTTGTGTTTACTAATTGTACACTACTTGTTCTTTTTGCTGCTAGGTTTAAAACTGTATTGCATTGTTTTCTTTCACTTAGTGAAGCTGTTATGTAAGGATAAGGGGGTCTGAGATACCCAGAGTAAAGATGTGATTGTTGTACGCGTGACGCAGATTGTAGTGTCCGCTAACACATACCACTGTGGTTATTTAGAGGTGCGTGTAAACACAGCTGAGTTTCATATGATCTGCCAACTTCTTTAGCATTTAGTCTTCTTATTTGATTAGTTTAGAGTACAGTACAGAGAGATCAAATGTGGTACCTCATAGCAAAAATGCCAATACCATTTTTATGTTTATATCTCTTTTTAAAAGTGTTCACAATGGCAATTTTTAACTAGTGAAGAGCCTAACTAACCAATGCATGCCTAGTTGCCTTGGTACATCTCTATTTACTAACAGACACCATCGGTATCTTGTTACAGTCCTACTTTCAAACTGTCTAGTTCAGTGTGACATGTCTTTGCTCAAACTGATCTTTACACACCAGACGCATACGGTTTATGATACAGTTCAACCTTTGTTCTCAACCAGCAATTTATGGAGCTTCAACTGAGGGCTACAGTGTCCCAAATCATATGATTCTCCTCTGTCCTGCTACAGCCTTTGCCCTTCATCTAAAAATAATCATGTCTATGAACTGTTACTGGGACTGTCTAAAGTTGCACAACCTCTCTTGCATAAGCCAGGAAGATAAACACACACAATATTCCCATGTCCTCCCCCCCTCACTCTACATCTGACATTTTAGGCAAGCCTTAAAATATAGGTTTGGAAAAGCCCAGCAATTGAGTTGAGTGTGTTGCAACTTGCAGCTTATATAAAGCCCAAATAATGTTTTATGATGATATTAGTGTGCAATTAGTTTATTCACATAATAATCAAATTACTTTCTTTTGACTTTTTTCTCTTTTCCTGTTTGTAGGATCGAGAGCTACTCATGTAAGATGGCTGGGGATGACAAGCACATGTTCAAGCAGTTTTGTCAGGAGGGGGAGCCACATGTTCTTGAAGCTCTGTCACCCCCTCAGTCCAGCACCGCTCCAAGCCCTAACCTGTAAGCCTTAACACACAACCCTAGGTTTTACCTCAGCTATTGTGGGAACACTACACAATATCTCTCCTGCTCTTTCTTTTAGATTGGGGAAGAGTGGGGAGGATGGAGAAAACCCACTAAGTGATAAGTGTTGCAGGAAGACCTTGTTCTACCTTATCACCACCCTGAACGAGTCGTTCCGGCCTGATTACGACTTTAGTGCTGCCCGTGCCCATGAGTTCAGCCGAGAGCCCAGCGTTAACTGGGTTAGTATGACTGGTTTCCATTGCGTCACCATAATGTTTCTGCTGGGTAAAGAACTTTTCATGCAACGTTAAATTATTAAATGTCAGGTACAAAGGTTTTTAGATGCACAGTCAGGAATCGAGAAGTTTAAATTTCAAGGCAACATTATGCAATTAGAGTTATACTTTTTCTCAGTGATTGTCTTAATTGTAACACTTTTTTTGTTCACTGATTGTAAAATCCAATACTTGGTATACTACAGCTTTCTTGAAAATACAGTAAATGAATCTTTTCTTTTTATATCCTTCAGAAACAAAGATATTTTAGATGTAGATTGAAAGGGTTGTATATGAACATCAACTCTTGACCCTGCACTGCATTAAACATAGTTTATCATTACTTAAACTAATGAGATAGACAATCACAATGTTTAGACCACATTAGGCCCACAACAGAACATACTGAAACGCAAGTTAGCCTGTTACCAACACATGTGCGGGGTTGTTACACAACATAACGTAAACAAATACGATCACTAGAAAATACAATCATCAATTATTGATCATACTTGCAGGTAGAAGTTCAGAGGAGCAAGCCGGTCCAAATAAACTGGGTTTTGGTCCATCTTTTAAGACCAAGCGTTTGGTGAATATCGCGTTATACTCCCCGAGATTGGAAAAGCAGTCATCAGTTAAATAACGCTAACACAACAAGAGACTGTACTGCTGAGGTGTTGTTGAACAAATGAATGTTAATCCCTCATTCTTTGTAGATTCATCTTTCAGAAGGGCATATAAAACAAATTAACCCTCACAGGGACACAGTGTCTTCTTGACATGATGTAACAGAGATTGTACTGTTTGTGGGCGGGGCAAGTTGTTCGCGACGTAGAACGTGTGCGGACATTATGCAAATATGTTACTTAGTGACGTGTATCTGTAACAGAAAAAGATTTGAATTGCTGACGACTCCTTTAGGCGAATGTGGGCCAACTCACATCTCTTTGATAGACAATAACTTTATTTATCGTGCAGTGTCTGCGTCACAACTTTGCAGATAGTTTGTTCACATGACACACTGCATATTTGAAAAGGCATAACAAGGGCACTTTAATTAATATACCTCGATTCTTTGTTCAGATAACTATATTTGACTACTTAGTACATGTAATTCACACATTTTTGTGAATTTTTTTGTTTTGTTTTTATTTTATTTTTTTAAAAGGTCCCTCAAACTGGAAAGTATGTAGTTTGGTATGATTGTGTTTCCTAACAGTCTGTTTGTGTTCTCCAGGTGGTTGACTCTGTTAACAGCAGCCTTTGTTCTGCTGTGGGGGAGCAGTTTAACTCTTTAGGACCCGAACTGTGGAATGCTATTGATCAGGAAATAAACCTGCAGGGCTGTGACATCTATAGGTGTGTGACGAGTGAATAAATGATTTCTCCCTCATTAAATGTATTCTGTACAGGTATTTTAATAACGGCCTTTGTTATGTTGTGTGTAGCTACAACCCAGACCTTGACTCTGACCCCTTCGGTGAAGAAGGCAGCCTGTGGTCCTTTAACTACTTCTTTTACAACAAGAAGCTTAAACGCATTGTATTTTTCACTTGTCGCTCAGTTAGGTCAGTAAACACTCACTGTACACACATTATAAATGTCATTTTCTACCTATTTTTTAACGTCACATTCTTGTTAAAATAGTGTTCTCAGTAGTTATGGTCGCAGCGGCTCTGACAATGAGTTGGACATGGAGCTGGATGATGAAGAGGAAGTGGACAGCTTCATGGAAGACAGGTGAGATTGTTTTAATGAAGACATCTTCATACAAGCCATCAGGGTTCAAATTGTCTTAAACTATTTTTGCTTTGTACAATATCTTATAGGTCTGTGAGCCATCTGTGTTTACCATAGTCTTTTAAATAGATTTCTCTTGTTCTGTTTTTGTTTTCTTTCTTCAGGTTCCCCCGAGTTCTTTGTGTCTAAAGCTTTCTCAGGGATGACAACCTGCACTTCAGCCAAAGGGCCTTGCTGTTAATTTTGCACTCAATTTTTTCTTTCCTTTTTTTAAGGGAAAACACTTTTAAAACTTTATTTTCTGGGGATTTTCCTAAGTGTGTGCATCTCATTTTTACTTCTCTATGGACAGAGGAGAAAAAATAATAGTTCATTTTACACCTTCCATTTGCCTCTAAAGAAGATCACAAACTGTGGCTGAGAGGAGTTCTAGGAGAGCTGCTTGGACAAGGTTTGCCATGGACTCAATTAAGCATTGGCTGAAAAAACAAAAACCACTGGAAACCAGCTCATCCTAGGAGTGGATGAACGTCACCAGCATTTTGACTGTGGAGAATATTAACACACTTTGGTATACAAAGACTGCATGACTTCTGGATTTGTGCCCCTCTGTTTTATTGGTTCTTTTAATATTTTGTGTTTTACTGTTTTCTACGCTGTTTAAGGTTTGAAGCTTGTGTAGCTAAATGGTGTCCTTTTAATATGTTGGGGGTTTTTTCCCCCTCAAATTTGTATCTAAACCAACTTAACAGGTACTCCATAAACTTGGCATTGCTGAATGGTAAACGTGAACCAGATATTGTGGATGTTTTCAAGTTTTGGTCTGTCAGTTTTGTTTTCATAACTATGAATATTTTTTATTTTATTTTTAATAACACCGCTAAAAGAAAATGTGAATGTCTTGTTGTCAGGTAGCATCTGTGACAATAAAAAAACAGGTTAACCACCAGCTTGGGCTTATCTCTTTAAAATGCAGGTTTTAAGTCTTCATGTGTCTTAATTTATTTTTTTTTTTAATAGCGACTTACTCGACCCCTAATACCTTGCGCTGCTAAAAACAAAATGTTGTATTATAACTTTTCTTGAGAACTAAATATTTAAATAAAAAGTAATACAGTATTGCTGAAATTATCTCCGAATAATAAAAGGAAAGAAACTCGCAATCCATTGTTGACAATAAAGATATTTGCGATTAAATGTATATATTATGGAAACGCAAATATATATATATTGTAATAAGTTGCAAATCATCTTTCTCGTCGATTTAGAGGTATTTATTCCGTTCTTTTTTTCTTTCTTTCTTTTTATTTATTTTTTTGTAAATCGTCGCCAAATAAACGCGTCTTTTTGCGTCATCAAAGGGCGACAATGTTCAGCCGTAAACATCGGGCAGGGAGTCGGAGAGGCAGAGAAGCATGGAAAAAACACTCCAGCAGCTATTTAAACCATTTTAAAGATTAATCTAGATCGCAGAGTGTTATATTTTTGCATGTCCTTTTTTATGTTAATCGTGTTATTTTTACGCCATGAAGCAGGCATTAATTATCTACAACCCGCTAAAGGTAGAGCATATTTAATCCTATTTATAGGGTTGCAGACATTTAAGACGCTCGTGACATTCAGATGGCTGTTAAACGAGTCTAATCGAGTGTAATATGTAGTTAGTATGCAGGATTATAGTGGGATGAGGAAGAACATTTTGTAGCTGCTTTCGGGGCATTCTGGACAAATAAAGGTTTGACGATTCTTTACCCTCATCTTAATCATCAAACATGCTGTTTTGTAGTAATAACCTCTGATGCTGTCATCTTTTCTGCACAGATGGTGCTGCCTTTGGTAAACCTGTGTGCTCGGGAGGTGGTGAGCGATCACAGCTCTTTGCAGGATTGGTTGAGCTGTGTGCCGCGGGAGCTTTACAGAGCTTTGCTGGAGGCCGCATTCACCCGCTGCCGTCCTCTGGCCGTGGGCGAGCTCGTCCAGCGGTGGCCCGAACGAAAACTGACCGTTGGAGGCAGAAGACAAGCGGGCGAGTGCCCTCCGAACCGCCTCTGCGTTCAGGCTCTGCTGCTGGCTGTGGTCAAGGGACTGACGGACAAGAGGTACAGATAAGTCTACACGCTTTTTAAAGTGTGTCATTAAAGACTACCTCGGAATGTTATTCATAGAAATTAGTTTCGTCATGATAGCACGTGGCTTGTGTCCGACCTTTAAAGATGCGATGCAGCATGGATAAAATATAGGTAATATAGCTTTCCCCATACTGGCAGTAAAACGTCAATAAAGTACACGTGGATGACAAATATGTGTGTGTGTGTATATATATATATATAGAGAGAGAGAGTTGGGACTGGGAGTGAAGAGTGAAAGATGTAATTAAAAATATATATATATATATACGAATGCATTTTAATTATTTAATTTTCATCTATAATAGTTGCATTTAAGTTGATAATGCTAATATACAATGTAATTTTTTTAATTTTATGATGGAAATCATAGATTCCTTGAAGTATCAAGATATTTTGGCTTAGATTGTACAGGCAAAGAGTGAAGCTTAAAGATCATTGGACTTAAGACATCAAAAGACAGCAGTCCCAAAATATACATCTAAGTCTTCTTACACTTGTTTCGGAGATCGGTTGTGGAATGTTCTTCTCCGCTTACAATCTCATTGAAAATATTTAGTGGAATATGAAGAAATCAGTAGTAACTCAGTGGTCTCAAAGCCTTTTCAAGCAAAGAATGGACCGATATTTCTGTAGAGAGGTAACAGAAACATCTAAGCTCTTGCAGTCAGTGCTTATTCGATTGAACATTAAAAAGAATAAAAGATTCTGCACAAGTTTAAATTTGTGTGTATAAGCCTTCACAGTCATTTTGTTTTCTCTGTGTTTGTCTTTCATGTCTATTTAACCATTATTTATAAGCTCTCTGTGTCCTTCTCTTACCAGGTGTTGCCTGCAGATGCTGGATCTCAGTGGACTTCAGTGTGAAAATGGGAGAGTTGAGGACTCGATGGGTGGATGGTCCCTCAGCGTTGCCCTTTGCTCAGTGGTGCTACAAGCTCGATCTGCTGCCTCCAGGGCTCACAGGAGGGATGGAGAAAGAGAGCGAAAAAGAGGACTGGAAGCAGAACGTGACCGAGGCACTATCAAGCGAGATCGAGGCAAGGTAGTGTGTGGGAATAGCGGTGAAGGGAGTCAGGGAGGACGCAGAGTGGAGGAAGCAGAGAAGATGGAGTGCAGAACTAATGAACGCATGTTTCCAGGAGATGAGTCAGTAAAGGGTGTCAGGAGGAGGATGGAGATCCAGAGACGAAAGACTTTATCTGAGGGGAAATCAATCACCAGCAGTAATAACAGTAGTTTACGCGATCAAGACTGGGACGATGTAGTTATGGTCCATGTCAGGGCAGACCTTTTTGTTAATTCCCGTTCCTGGGAGCGTGTCCGTGATGCTCTTAGTCAACCGGGCCCATTGCGGCTCCACTGCCGCTACCTCCGCGTGGAGGAACTCTCAGCACCTTCCATAGCAACTTTGTTGGGTCTCTTGACTCAGCAAGATCTCCTCGGTGTGGACATCCGCTACTCCAGCCTTGGGGTGTCAGGCCTGTCTATGCTGCTTCCATTGTTAGCTCCCTTTCCTCAGCTGCACTCTCTGAGACTGCATTACTGTAACTTGGATTTACAGCGCACGCAGCCTGGCCAGCAGGGGGCACTTCAGGACATGTCTAAAGGATTGGGTTCACTGAAGAGACTAAAGAGATTATGCCTGACTGCAGTCCGACTGCCAGGACACCTGCGCCTGCTGCTCAGGTACTATCACACATATGGGATTTATTAAGTCCACTCATACACTCCTAAAACACATAAATGTCATTATTTTAGCAGGTTTAGTAACTTTTTTTGGTACGGATCTATTAATTTACCCAAAAAATTTAATCAAAACATGCAATCATTAATAGAAAACTTAATAAATTAATACTTAATCATTTAAAATGATTAAACTGTCATTTAAATGATACATTTATCATAAAAAGAGAATAAAGTGTCAGCTGAAGATTTTTTGGGGGGTATGTAGTTTGGTGTAATCTTTTATTATTAAAATAATAACAACAACAGGGTTTGAACAAGTTGAACATGTTGTTGTTTTGTATTGTTTTATTCTGTTCTAAATAACAAAATTCATATAATTTGATCGACACGTACTTTATAAAAATGCTGAAATTATTATCATACAGAGGAGTCCTGGGGTAAGAATATAAATGCATTACAATATTTTATATTCTTTTGGTATATGCTTAAAATTTTAGAGTCATTCATTTAATTTAACAGCCTGCTTGAAAAAAAAATTTAACATATGAAAGCGACATTTATTCTGCAAGTTTTTCTCTTTCCTGTTTGCAGTTCTCTTTCCCAGCCTCTGGAGGTGCTAGAGCTGCCGTACCTGTGTCTGACCTCCACAGACCTGGCCTACCTCTCCTGCAGCCAGCATGCTTCATTCCTGAGAGAGCTTGACCTGAGTGAGAACTGGCTTGATGAATCATCCCTGCCCTCTCTGCGCCGACTCTTAGCTCTAGCCAAAAGCACGCTCTGCCAGCTTTCACTCTGTGGTTGTGGCCTCTCAGATGCTCTCCTGGGTGCTCTTCTTCCCTCCCTGTCCTGCTGTCTGGCTTTACGTAGCTTAAGACTGGCCTTAAATCCACTTTCCAGAACGGGATTGCTTTCCCTGGCGCGTACAGCGGCAGGAATCCCTACTCTTCGTCTGCTGCTCTATCCCAACCCACTGGAAGAATATGAGCCTGGGCTGCCGGCTCTCCCCTCCAGTGCTCAGCTGCTGGATTGGCCTCTGCTAGAGGAGTCTGAGGGCCTGGACTTGACGCTGAGGTTACTAGATGAGGTGCTGAACTTGAGAGGACGATCTCAAGACCTTTTTGTGACCTCTGACCTTCTAAACTATAGTCCCGACTTGACTGTGGAAGATTAGGGTGAATGTCCCTCTCTTAATAAGTGTGAGAATCAAAACTATGCTTAAACTAGTTCTTTCAGATTATGTTTTAACCACTCAACGGGAATTTATTTGTGGTTGCCAAACCTTTTCAGCAATAGCTAACCTTATTTTATACACAGTCATATAAAAAGTCTTGCTATTGGAAACCTTTTATAAAGCATTATATTGTATGCAGCTTTACATATGAAATGATTTTGATGTGTATTTGTTTGCTGTGGTATGCGTAACACATGGATTTTACTGCCTTATATTGCACTGTAATGGGGCAGTATTTATGGCAAGCACCTATAGAAGGAACAAAGACACCTCTTAAATTTTTTTTTTTAAAGTAAACTTGTGTTGATTTCTGAAACAAAACAAAAGAAATAACAGCCTATTTCTTTATATTCTATTTTTTTTTTTTTTTGTGAATATTTAAAATTTTCAGGTTCTATGGTGTAAAATGCCTTTTAATCTTATCTGCTTTCTGGCAAGTCTAATTTAATCTGACAATGCTCAAAGTCTTATAAACTATAATTTAACTGGAAAGTGAAAAACTGTCATTCCTTATAATCTATATTACTTTTTACCCATTTTATGATCTACCAAGTCTAAAATGCTCTCTCTGAGAGACCACATGAAGAAATATACATAATGTCATGTTTTGTGAATATACTGGTTTTACACTGTCATATTTGGTGTCAATTTAAAGGTCCAAAGATGAGTGGTACGATGGTTTAAGGTTCACAGCAATCATTTATCTGAGGAAGAAATTAGAAACTCTTTTAAAGAATTAGGCTCAACATTAAAGTGGGCGTTTCTCTTCTAGAAGCCAGAACAACAGATGGTAATTTCTCCAACAGGTGTGGCCCTAAGATCTTTAGATTTTAGGACTTGCGTGGGGGTGCAATCTGGAGTATATAAACTGAAAGTGCAAAATAATTCAATGGGCTTGTTCTCTGTAGCCAGAGAGCCCCCATACTGCAGTTTGCAGTATGTCTTCGGTCAAGTATGCAATTCCTTTTCGGTAAAATTGGATTCTCATTACTTATGTATTTGGCTTGACATAATTCCTTAATGTATCAAAATTATGCATTATGTTAAATTGGAACTGAAGGTAATTCTCCTTTCTTAAATTATGTAATTGGCTTGGGTATGCATTTCTTTTAAATTGAAACTGAATTCAAAACACATTGTCTAATTATGTATTTGGCGTAACATAGTTGCTTGATTTGCCTATATGATGCATTCTGTTAAAATCGAAATTGAATTCATGTTGTTTAATTATGTAATTGGTTTAAAACAAATTTACTTTTAATTTATTATTTAAATTAAATGTCAATTCCGGATTAATTTTGGAATGTTGAACTCTATTATGACCAGTAGATTGAATGGTCTCTTTTGCGTGCATAATTCTACGTCTAGGATAGTGACAAACTAGGGCGCAGTAAAATAGAGCGGTTCGCATGTTTTATCTGAAGACTCTTAATTTCTGCTCTATCACTGGAGTGACACGTCAGGTATGGTTAAGGCTATGGAAACTATTTTCTTTGCAATATGCAAGCATTTTGGCAGCTAGCAAAGAAGGTTATAGCTGAGCTCTGACCGCTAAGCAACTATCAGACAAGCGAGGTTATGTTTATGAGATGGGACGCCAGACTCCGACGTTTGGCCCACAATGAACGAATAATAGACAATTTAACATATCTAGGACTATCAAGTTTCTAAATTGAGGTAACTAAATTCAAGCACCTAATTTTAGTATTGTAATCTAAATTTAATAATAACTTAAAATTGGAGTCAGATTAAAACGAAGTTAAACTTAAAAGTAAAATTAGAATTAAAAGTCTAACACCAGAAGAACAGAGAAACTGCAGGCTTTTTCCTTAGAGCCGCTAGGAAGCGAGACACGTAGCATCCGGCCAAAGCAGGCGGACCTTACAATACACACTACAAAAATAACAAAAAGAAGAACAACACCATTGTCACATTGGCACTCCAACATACTGGACATGAGACACGGAGATGCAACTTAACAGGGTTTTAATGAGCAAAGTAAAGTCTCGTACAATGTACTCACTGTGCAGACACTTATTCGATTGCTGCTCGATTGCTCCTGCCTGCCTGTTGATCTGTTGGGAGTGTGCTGTGTTTGTAGCTCCATAGCTTTGTACTCCTA
>JAUCMU010000125.1:17424565-17437652 GCA_032275025.1 Enteromius treurensis
TAAAAATCAATAATTCACTGACTCTGTTAGAAATCTTATAATGGGCCATGGCTGGGTCTTCCTCTGGGACAATAATCTGGGTAACTGTTTGATTATAAAATTATCCTAAATGGAATAAATACTCACATTTACATATTAATCTGTCAGGTAAAAGGAGAGGATTAGGTTAGAGTAGTTACTCTTAGATTTAAGTAATCTGATGCATCATAGAGAGTTTTTCTCTCTTTAATGTAATGTTTTTGGAACTAACTATCTGTAATATTCTACATAAGAGCGTTCCAGGAAGAAGTATCTTTGTGGGTAGGGGCGTTTGAAGTTCTGAAAATCCAGGGAAAAGGGGAATGGAGAAAGTGTGACATGAGCCATCGGTAGAGAGAGGAACCGTGGGAAATCCATCAACACAGGTCGATATGGCAATGGTGGCAGCAGACTTCCTGTTGGTTTATAATGAAGAAGACTGGATAAAACAAAACCTTGGATACAGTACAGTATACTAAATTATAGTATAGCACAAACATCGAAATTGCAGAGTGAAAGAATCATTTCCATACTCCTTCGAGGCTGCTTTTTAGCATAAGTTAGATTTCCACTTTAGACACAAACTCTTAACATCTTTTAGTGCCACAGGCATAACAGATTGATAGCTGTGTTCAACAGATAAATGCTGAAAGTCTGACTGAAACATATTCTAACCTTTAGGTTCCCGTATCCTAGACATGCTGTAAGTCTCTCCCAGGCGCTGAATTGGCTTCAGTCTAAACAAAAAAGCAGAAACATTTGCGATCATTTCAAACACAGACAACACTTATTTTAAAGTGCATTCCATGGTTATGCAAACTACTAAAACACAGATGCATTCAGTATTTCATATGAGGATCTTTTTAGAAGTTGAATAGGACAACTTTTGCAGGTTTTCTTTAAACATTTGTTCATTCTAAAAAGACCAATGAATGTAAGGTTCTTGGGATAAATTTGCAATACACTTCAAATGCAGATACGCTCACTAAAAACATACAACAGAAAAAACAAATGATATTAAAATCCCTGTATGATTATGACACACCTAGGCAACTCTGAAGGTATGATGACAGCATCTTTCCTGCTCTCTGGTGGAAGTGGGAGTGGTCGAGTCTGTTTGCCTTTTTGCACAGAGCAGAAATATTTGAGCACCTCCACAGGTGCAAACAAATTCTGTCTTCCTTCACTGCGTAGGAACACAGACCCACTGTGCACCTGTGAAGCACAATACACATACAATTCAATCAAAAAAACTTAAGTTCTCCACAACAAATATCCCTACCAACCTGATATCTGCTCCATACCTTGTACTTCCTGGTCCAGGTAAGCAGCCAGTGGCTGGCCATGTCTCGAAGACTGTGGTGCTGGTTAGGCTTATGCTTCGTCAGGGAGTTCCAGGACTCTAATTCTGGACATAACCACAGTTCAGCCTCCTCCACACCCAACCTTTGCAGCACACACCGAACTAAAGGCCTGCCAGAGATACAATAATAGAATGGTTCATTCCTGCATATGTATATGTATGGGTAGTAGATGTATCAATGTATCCTATGCTGTGACAGCATATAACGTAAAAAGCTAAACCTCTCTCATGCTGTTTGATGAAGATACATTTTTCCACATTTCTGATATGTCACACCATAAGACACAGTCCAATTTTTAAAGTACCCATATAAATCACATTAATAATGGAATTGTGTGTCACTTTGTTCACAAAACAAAATGGTGGGGACAGTTTGTAAAGATTAAAAAAAACAAACATGAAAGCAACTTCTCAATAACTCGAGATGCTCCGCAGTTGCTACTGCAGTATTTTGTATTGTGTTCAATGTGTAATATTCCTTACTTAAGATCAACTTCTTTATTTGCCAACATGGCGAGTAGCTCGACAATGGTGTCAAAACCGTCAGGACTTAGGTACACCAGAACATTCAGCAGCTCACCGACAAAATGCTGTTCCTCCCTTGACTGCAAAACACATGCTCACACATTCGTACATGTTCTCTTCTATGCCTGTGTGGATTTATCATAGTATCATGTTTTTTTCTACCATGTTTCTGTGAATGCAGCTCTCCAGGCAAGCCAGCAGTCCTGTGCTGAGTGATTCTTTGTCTAACACCTCCTGCTGTATTAGCATAAGTAAAGCATTCAGGATGCTATTCTTCTGAGCCACGCCGCAAGACATCATGAAGTTCAACAGATGCTTACTGAAGTCCTTGGGGCATAAAGAACTTGAAATGCACTGCAAAGGATAAATACAAGGACAAATGAGAATGAGGCATAAATTAGAAGGAGATTGAGAAGTGCATACTGTTTTATTAAAACAATGTTTTTTTGGTTGTTTTTTTTTTACGTACACTCAGATCAGGAAACATCTTCTGAAACCATCGTTCATTCACAAACTGAAGGAGGAACTCTGGTAGATGCGAGGTGGGAGAGGGTGGGGCAGAAGAGGGTGAGGGAGAGACAGAGGTGAGGAAAGTTGGGGCAGACTCAGAGGGTGGAGTCAGAGGGGGTGTAGGACTCTTGATTGGTGGAAGGGGCTTTTGTGGCTGTAAATATAAAAGAGCTCATTAAAAAGACTACAAGATGAAGTGGATATTATGTGATAGCATTCCATTCTTTTCTTAAAATGTGGCCACATACTGTCTTTATAGCTTGCAAAATTCCGCTTGTGCTACCACACCTTTACTCAACTTAGTCAATCCTTATATGATCTATGTCTTTTTACTCAAATGCATGTGACTATAATGAACATAAACACACACACACAAAAAAACATCCTAACAGGGTATATGAGTATCTCTGGCACTGGTGAAGGTGGAGGAGGGCTCTTCTGTGTAGATGGAGTCTTTACGATGGGTGTGAGATGCATGTCAGCCTCTTTGCTCTTATTCTTCTTCTTGTCCTCCTCTTCATCACACAAGTGTTGCACTTCATCTGGTTCACTCTGCTTATGACAAGCCCAAAAAAAAAAAAAAAAAAATAACGCTCCATTATTGATTCAGTTATTTCTCCCCACTGTGCATTCTCACAAAACCAGAATTGTATTTTGTTAAGAAAAGACACTTTAAGGAACTCAAAAAAAGCAAAGGGTTAGTTAATCGAAAAATGAAATTTCTGCTATTTATTACCCACCTCATGTTGACGCAAACCTGTAAGAACTTTGTTCATCTTTGAAACGCAACTGAAGCTTTTTTGATTAAATCTGAGAGCTCTCTGACCCTCTGTAGACAGCAAGGGTTTTAACACGATCAAGCCAAAGAATTGTGGTTAAAATAGTCCATATGGCATTAGTGTAATTTTTCCGAAAATATTTTTGGGGGTCAAAGAAAACAAAAATTTTCAACTATTTCTTCTCTTGTGGGACAGTCCTTCCATTATCGATGAGAGAAGAAATGAATGAATTCATTAAAATGAATAAAGTCATTATTTTTGTTTTCTTTGCACAAAAAAAAAATTCTTATAACTTTATAAAATTATAGTTAAACCTCTGATGTCACATGGACTATTTTAACAATTTTCTTACTAAATTTCTGTGCCTTGATCATGGTAGGAGCCTTGCTGTCTATTTAGGGTCACAAATAAATATTTGAATTTGTGTTGCGAAGATGAACAAAGGTCTTACTGGTTTCAAGTGTCATGAAGGTGTTTTCAGAATTTTCAATTTAGGGTGATCTGTGCATATCAAAAATGTGTTTTCCATGGAAATAAAAATATATTGTATGAAAAGGCAGTCATATAATATATGATGGGATATAATGATCTTTCTGCACAGCGCAAACAGCCAAAACCTGGTTATTTTACACAATTTAGAAATTCTGGGCAGAACTTGTCCCCGGGAAGTGCTACATCTGACCACATTATTGTGGGATTTACGACATACAAACAAAAATGCTACATTTTTATGCAAAGAATGCCCCTATTGGGTGATGCGTTTACAGCAGACTTGTAATGGATACACTGTGTACGTAAAATGATAATTTAGTAATAAAACAACAAGTAATATGTATTTAAAACACATTCTGTCACCTGTGATTTAGCAGAGGGTAATCTCATGGATAAATCATCGGTGAAGGAGGAAGGGCTCAGAGGAGGGAGCTCGGGAAGTTTAGGTGCGAAAAGTATAGCATACACATCAAACATATCTTCTTCTTGAATCTAGACATGACGCAAAATCTTGGCAGTCATTTACACAAAATCATTTATTTGGAAAATATTGTCTCAAAAGACTTACCCTTATATTGAGGGGTTGTCTGTAAATTAGACCCAGGTAATTATTGAAAGCCTCTTGTTTAGATTGTATGTTGGCTGGTTTTCTCCTTCTGCACTCAACCTCTCCTTTTTGCAGGGATTCCAGATCTTTATGTTTTGCCATAAGTGTCCCAAAGTCCTTTAAGACAAACATATGAATGAGTTCTGACACACACACACACACACACACACACACACACACTTACATATATTTGATACTTACTGGATCTTTTATCCTATTATGCATTTCATGCTCATCATTTTTAGTAATATGGCAACAGTCTGTCCTAGAGTTAGATGTTAAAAGCATAGAGTAAAAATATGGATGTGTATCAATTTATGATAATTGAGAAGAAATTTACCTGCAGTCATGACCCACAACTGGGATCCGGGATTCTGGATGCCATTTCTAAGTGGGAGAGTAAAGTGAATATATTCAAAATGAATTCATTTTGTGTGAACAGCCTACACTATATATTGTGTGAACAACCTCTTTTCTAGAGTAAACTTTTGCCTACAGTAAAATATTTTTATTTAGCCATTACTGTGAACCGTTTTTAACATTAGTGTTGGTAAAGACATCAAGAGTTTGACAACTGTCCAAGTAGTTTAGATTAAAAGGGCTTTTGAATAAGCCGAATGCCATCTGATAACATTTGAAGCTGTACTTGTGTCCTGCAGTCCTGAGACAGTAATTGTGTGCGGGGGATTCTGTAGAGGTCTCCTGTAATGCCCAACAGCAGGTCTCCACTCTCACAGTACGCCAAACACTCCGGCTCTGCATTCAGCTCATAAATTCTGAAACAAACAACACAACATTTGAGGAGAAAAACTGGTATGCAATAAAAGAACGAAGAACTACAAACAAAAAGGAGCATTTAGGTCCTGACCTAAGTAGCTGGTTTTCTGTATCCCAGATACGTACAGTACCATCCAGACTGCTTGAAGCAAACATGCTCAGTTGATGACAAGCAGAGAGGCCTGGGGAAACATAATCAGAGACTGTCTTAATCTCAGGAGGGTCAGGGTGTGACATACTTTAATCTCATTAAATCTGTCAATTCCTGGGTCATTTTTTCAAATGTTTTAATCTCTGTATACTTTTGGGAAACTGGCCTATTTAGTGTGTCTGCTTGCTTTTGATAATGTGGACGTATATTATAAGAACTTTTATCATTTTAGATAGAGATTAGAATTTTCTGTCTCTAACCTGTGATTTTGTTGTGATGCTTTTCATCGGGTTGCTGGTCATATCTGCTTCGGCTCTCTAAGCTATATTGCACCAGGCTATAAGTATCGTGCTCAGGATCTTGTAAGGCAAAGGTGAGTTGGGTTCCCATTAGTGCCATCAAAACAGGAGGCAGATCACACAACACGCTGAAATGGAGACTCAAACACTGCTGAGCACATGGCAATACACGCCAAACCAGCAAAGCTTTATCTTCACCTGCAATATAAAGCCATCAAGATTATCATCAGCAGATAGTCTGTTTGAATGCAGTGTGATGTAGTAAAGTGTGTGTGTCCACCTGCAGTCAACAAGTACCCACTGTTGGGGTATGCCTGCATGCTGATAATGTTCTGATTGTTGTGAGCAGAAGTTCTGAACTGGACTTTGCCTGAATGCATGTTAAGCACAGACACAAAACCACCACAATGGCCCAGTATAACCAGAAATCTATGAGACAGACACAAGTTTTGGATGTATCTTACTTTACACAAAAAGGGGGGAAAAAAGGAATAAACAACTGTTGAAAAAAAATATCACAAATACAAACCTGTTTTTTGCATCATGTAGAAGTTGTATCTGTTTTGGCTTGTGTGATCTCTGCATCTGTAAAGATCTCCATTCTTCCTGTTCACTTTGTATATCATTAACATCATAATATAAGACCATGCAGCAAACCGTGCCTATATTTGCTTGCATTTGCCCACCTGACCAATCCCAATGTTCTATCCCATGCCACTTCTTCAATATTGTTACTGCACTAGTCGATGTGCTAGCGATAGTTACCTCTCCATCCTCAGTGAGGACCAGAAGGATCCTTTTAAGTACACAGTAATCAGCACACCTAACTCTTCCATTGGCTTGGAGTCTGGTGAGCACTTCACCCGTTTCTGCCTCAACAACAGTGACATCGCAGTTTCCATGGATACAAACTACACAGGCACGGAAGGAAGAGGGGGTTGGTGGAGTCAAGATTTGCCGTACAGGACCTCTCAGGACCCCGTCTAGTCTGCAGTGTAGATTGTAGAGGCAGTTGAAACTCCAGAAGTCCACGCTGTTGGTGGAATATGAGAAGAAGGTGCCAACACTATTTGGGCCTCCCATGATTAGAGGAGGTGGGCACACATTGGGAATGGATATAGTCTGGACCTGGTCTTCAACTTCTGGTCTCCAGCATCTCAAAGTACCATCAAGAGAAGATGACAACAACAGGCCAGACACCGGACACAGAACTAGAGAAGTGACAAGAGCTGGAGAAAGGACACAAAAACACACACTTGTGATGATAGTGTCTATTGTGATTGGAATACTGCTGTGAACTGACAAAGGTCTTAAGTGCAGCTGGTTTATATTGTTGATATTTAATATAATTTCAACAATGCAGCTGCAAATACTGTTTCTAGTCAAACATACTTTGAAACCTTATTAACAGTAACATTAATTTTCTGACCAGTATGTCCCACAAAGGCCATCTGAAGTTCCCAGTCTGGTCCCCACACTCGGATTGTCATAAATGATGCAGTAACTACAATATCCCTAAGTGGACAGTAGACCATCCCAGTGATTTCCCTAAAAAAGAGATAGCACAAAAGATTGTACATACACATCTATTTCAATTAACCCAATTAATCACAATTTCTCACTACTAACTGAGTGCATGTATGTTATTCACATGGAAAGCCAATGTAATTAACCAGATACCTTGATAAGAAAGCACAAATATTTTTTTAAGACAATAAAGTCCAGCAGGGATGACATAATTAATTATACAAGTAAACTGTTTTGGTTTTTGGTTATAAATGCCTAAAATAAGGTCTCTATATAACATACATCATCAAGAACCCTTTGTGATTTTTTTAAAACCTTGACTACACAGGTTTTTGTGGACATTAATAGTGGTGATGCTGAAATCATGCAACCCAAAGAGTAGTGCATTTAAAGCCTACAGTTAATATTTCACTCCTGGTAATTGTATATAGGCTTTAACATTCATTGTTAAAGTTGTACAATTGTTTTTTTGTGAAACTCATCTAAATGAACAAGGGTCACAAACATTTGCTGGTCACAGACCTTATTTTCTGAAATAATTCAAAAGCCAGTGAAAAAATCCTATAGGGTTCTTGACAAGGGAACCAGGGTGATTCTAACCTTCAGTGGCTACAAAAATACATTATTACTGCAGGGCTCTATATTCAGAAAAAGGATCGATCCAAAATGAATGCATGCAAATCCAGATTGAGTCTGCGCTTTCATTAATTGCTAACATTTAGGCCTAATAATAAACATAACTGATTGGATTATTAATGTCATTAACAAGAAAGAGAGAAAAAATCATTGTAAACAGGCCATAACAGCTGCAAATGGCTGAATTAATACAAAGCATTAAAAACAAACCTTGAGTGGAGGTTTTTCTTGTGCTCTATAATGCGTCCCTCTGTAAGGTCAACCACAACCACAGCTCGTCCATATGCAGCCAGTGCTCTGAGGCCCTGCTTAGTCTTGCCAGTCATCAGTGCTAGATGTGTGAAAACAGCTTGTCTCCCTAAGCCCTTCACCACCCGTTTGCGACACACCAAGTGTGTGAGGCACCACACACATACGTTTCCCATTCCAGCTGTGACAAGCTCATTAGACTGCTCCAAAATCTGTGACACAGACAAATAAAAACATGTCTCTTTAATTCACTTTTTGTAAGAGTTCCAGTGATCCACTAACAAATCAACCTGGGTTACCAGTGGTTCTCAATCTATTTGACTCCAAAGTCCCCAAAACAAAAATGTTCACAACAATACAAATACCCCCCTTTTTAAATACAAAATTTAAATACAGCAAATTAAAAAGAAATATAATTATAATTTCATATTGTAGAATTACATAACTTTGGAGATATATTAAATTTAAATCAAAGTAAATAACTTTATTGATTTTATTCAATGCATAGTCTACCCAGAATCTATCTATATATGTATATATATATTTCTTCATAATATACTCTCATCTTGTTCCAGACCTATGAGGTCTATGACTTTTGCTTCTGTGCAACATACAAGAAGATATTTTGCACAAACAAAAAATACTATGGAGTCAATTTAGAAGCAGATGTATTTTCATTTGAAGATATTGCTTCCTATATACATACACTTATAAACATTTATACACTTCACTCAACATTTCATTTAAGAAAAAAATATTCCAGGTTTAATTGGATCAACTATGGTTTAAAAAGTCACACCTTGCACACTCTGACATCCATGGGCTCCACAGCATGAACCAGAGGATTCAGTTCTGCATCTAGTATGGTAAGAACGGCCCCTGGTCCCCAGCCAACCAGTCTGCCTGGAAGATGTGTGGAGGTGAGGCCGGCATAGCTTATGGCGAGGGACTGACAAAGAGACGGATCTCTTGGACGGCCATCGGGATAATAGAACTGCACATGACCACTACTGTGGAGACTAGCGAAACCTGCGGCACCTTCACCACAGGTCATGTAACTAACATTGTCTTCAGAGGGCAGGTGGAGGACATGACAAAGGCCATGGGTGAGAATGCTGGGGTTAACATTCCCATGCTTCATCTGCACAGAGGCAGAATGTTCAACGTAAACGTGAAGTCAAAAAGGTGATGGAGTAGGTCCAAGGAAAAAGGTGGGAAGAGGGGGAAAGAAAAGAAAGAAATGAATGGCCTGTGATTTCATAATTTAGAGCTTAAGAATAATTGTAAAGCATAAGATATACACAGAATACATGATCATATTGCATATGCGCGACAAAATACATTTTGAATGTGACAGTGAAGTAATTTGATCCAGACATTGCCTTACTTCATCGGTGCTCTCCGTCCACATTTCACAGTTTTTTTTCATCATTTGTTCTTGCAGGTGATGAACTTTTTAGAGACTCAACCTGTGAGGTCTCCACCTCTTCTTTAACCATCCTCATTTCACTATGTCACCCCACAGATTGGAAAGGTTCCTCTGACTAATTTCTTTAAGTTGTTGCAAGATTTCGTCTTTGACTTGTATGTAGCGCTATGTATCCATTACGTTACTCGGAGATCATCGAGCTACGTTTTGTTTGTTCGTGACAAGTTTCTCATTTGTAGCTTGTCGCTGAAAGAGGTGAAGGTCTTTAACAGAGAGCCGTCTGAATACAGCCGTTGGGCAACAGTTACCATGGAGAAAACGACAGACAACAGATCATTGTCCATTTAACTCGTAATGGTCCTCATCTACAGTACACATTTATTCAACACAAGAAGTCTGCACAAAGCAAAGTCTTTGCTCTTATTAATATTAAACGTTGTCATACAAAAAGATTTCAAAAGATTTTATGAAAAATCTTACGCGTGCCATGTAGATTTATCTCTATTTATATTTGAATTTGTATATAATTGTATATATTTGTATTTACTACGAGCTTTCATTTTGGTGCTATATTATACCACTTTAAAGGTTGCTAATAATGCTTTATGAGTCTCTTAAAACAGGTTTACATGTATGCAAGGTCAAAAAAACACTTTTATCCAAAAATAGACTTAATTTTACCCCATTTTTAAATGATTGGTGAATGACTGAGTCAGTCTGTCTAAACCCCTCCTTTCCGTGAGCCCTCACTGCTGTGATTGGTCAGATGCCGCAGTCCTTTGTGATTGGTCTACAGCTACAGCATGTGTCGGAAAACAAAACGCCCCTCGCCATACCTGAATGACAGCGCAAGGTACAGCGTCTTCTTCACATGATGTAATCCACGTGGAATTGTTCTGTTTGTGGGCGGGGCGAGTTGTATGCGAGTAGAACTTGGGCGGACATCATGCAAATATGTTACTTAGTGACATGTATCTGTAACAGAAAAAGATTTGAATTGCTGACGACTAGTTTAGGGAATGTGAGCAGACTCTTTTTTTGATATACAAAATCTTATATCGTGCACTGTCGGCGTCATAACTTTGCAGATAGTTTATGTTCACATATAGCGACATGACACTGCATGAAAAATCATGTTTGAAGAGGCATAATAGGGGCACTTTAAGTATGTATAATAAAATAATAATTTAATCCGAAGTAGCGCTAGTGTAATTCACCTGGTAACGACATTTAGTTTGAAAATGCAGACCTCAAAGACAGACTATAATGCCTCGTTCAGACTGAAATCTGACTGGAATCCGATCTAGATGAAAATGGTGTTCAAGTCCAAAATATAACAAAGATCCATAGTGAGAGTGATGGTCCTCGGTGTACAGTACAGTTGCAGTTTCTTCTAAAATAGTGAAGAACACCCCTAAAACAATAGGTATAAAAGAACGAGAGAAAACACAGTATAAATGCAATAGTCTTTTAATAAAAATTTCAATTAATAATTCTAGTATGACAATGAAGCAATGATTGGGACCAAATAAAAAAATGTACTCCTGTTCAAATGCTACTCTGTGTAAATATTCACATATTGTATAATAATACAAAATGGATATAATGGATATCCCTGAGGAACAGAAAGCTCATTTTCATGTGCTTTAGTGATCAAACCTGGAAAAATGCTGCTTACAGAAACAAAACCATTATGTTCTTGCTAACATCAGCAAAGTTTCAGATGTAATACATTTTAAGCCTGGAAAGTTAATTTGTTATTTGTACAGACCAAAATGTGTAGCCACTATGACAGTAATAAACAACTATTTCTCATTCCTTTTATGCCGCTATTGCCACCATCAATATAGCATTGTGTACCTTATTGATGTAACAAGGAAATATAATTCACTAGGTCTGCCCATACTGTGCATGACTTTCTCTAATGTTTCTTTTTTGTTTTCCTTTGTCTTTTGCAATTTATGGATTTAACTGAAGATTTATTTGAAACTAGGTTAAGATAGACATTTGCTTGATTTGGATGAAAATCCATCTCATATCAAAAAAGCATTGTGCAAAAAAGACTGAAGTTTTTCTTTGTCATAGGTGTTAGGCACTGTAAGTGACTCCTTAAAATACTGAATCTCCACCTTGCCAGACTGCTTGGCGAGTGCAATGCCAGAAAATGTGTTCTGTTTGGCTGGCTCACCAAACACTGCCATGGCTGTCACCCTGAGAAAAACAGTTAGGAAAGAGGATTGTAAATGCTGTTAAGTACATGAAGTACATGCTCTACCAATGTAATTAAATATCTGCACTAAATGAACTTTTTAGCTAGCTTTTTACCGGTCATTGTATATATTCTCAGTGACAACTGGCACATTTTCTTTCACGGTCAAGTCCCAGATGTGAAGATCAGAGGCAGCATCCAGAACACAGAACACAGTCGGCCGTGTCTGAGACCACTGCACTGAAAGAATGGAAGCACCACTGGAACATCCAGACCATTCCATCAATGGATCTTCTCTCAGGACAGAGTGGAGTCGGGTTGTTCCATCACTGCAGCCAACCTAAAAGAAAGGAAGTGAAAGGGGTGAATATAATGTTGCCATTCTAAATTTCAGCTAGAACATGTAAGAACTGGAAGTAAAAGAACTCTTCCTTCACTGATAACAGATAACTATGAACACAAAAATACATACTTTGACATACAATAAAAAGCAATAAAAGCTGCTCCTACCAAGAACAAGGGTTCACTGGAAGGACTGAAGTCAAGTGTTGTGACCTCCACTGGTCTACCGCTATCAAACTGTGATCTATAAAACTTTGGAAGAACTTTTAGGCTGTGCCTCGTACCATGTCTAACCAGACCCTTCAATAATCAAACAAAATAAAGAAACATTTTAAGACCAAGAAGAAATACTATAGGAAACACCAACAAAACAAATATCCACTATCTTCAACAATTTCATGCATAACCCACCATATTAGTACCAATGAAGTAATGGTTTGAGTCAGACGGGAGGAACTTTAACTGAAGGCTCACAGGAGGTCCAAATCCCACTATAACATCATGGGAAGGTTTTTCAGTGGTCTGTAGAGAGGAGCTGTGGAGTAGTTTAATTTTACCACCAGGCCTAAGACCTACCGAGGCAGATGGAGCATTATTAAAATCTAAAAAAAGTGCATTTCAGCAAGGATGATTTCAACTCAATTCATATGTCCAGCATTTTTACACATTGTTCAAAGCACCTTTTAAAAAACTTACCAAGGTCTGTTTGAGAGCCAGAATCATTTCCTTTAGGCAGCTCAACCACAACCTGTCAGAGACAAAATTTACAACTGCATCTAATTAATCACTTGTTGCAAAAAAAATGCTGAAATAAAACTACTGGCGAAATGCAGACATACCCAGAGAGTTAACAATCCATTTTCATCCAGAGATCCTAACTGGAATGAAAGTCCCAGGGACTCTATGATTTTGAACAAACGAAGTACAGGTCATATGTGAAAAAAGTGTTGACTTTTACTTTTTTTTGTTTTAGTTTTATAGCTTCTGTTTTAAACAATCCTTCATTACCAAAGAGCTGCTAACAAGAACAAATAACAATGTCCTGTCTAAAGTAGTCCTTTATGAAATCCTAATACTAGTACGGGTGATATGTGGAAAAAAAAAAAGCATAAAATCATGAAACTTGGTACACTTGTGTAGTTTGCAGCCCTAAACATTTTCAGAAATAGAGCCA
>JAUCMU010000125.1:17444588-17455746 GCA_032275025.1 Enteromius treurensis
AGACGTTAAACCGAGGTCCTGACTCTCTGTGGTCATTAAAAATCCCATGACACTCATCGTAAAGAGTAGGGGTGTAAAGTGATTGTAAAGTGCTTTGGGTGTATGGCAATACACAGTAAAGCGCTATATAAATGCGTCATTCATTCATTCAAGCTTATGATTTAATGTCATATTTGAAATCACTATTATTCCGACTTATTATGCTGACTTTTTGATTAGGTACTGGCTCGTTTGCTTACAAGGCAGGGCATCATTCGACAGAGCAGCTGGCCAAATTGAGTGGTGCATTTTTCCCCTCATCCAAACTCTATGAGTGACATGTCTTCGGGCTTTATAGTCTTGTTATATTCACCAGTGGAATGTGCAAATCAACATAAACTTTGTTTAACTACCTCTCTGGGTAACGGCTAACTCTGTGGTTGCAGGCTTTGATCTTGCAGAGTAGATTCTCTCATTTTCCTCATTAATGGCTCTTTGGATGGCTTTAATCTCTTCTCTTCTCTTGGGACTCAACTCTTTCTTGTCTTCTTTTGCCTTTTTGTCATGTTCCTCGTTCTCCGCCTCCTCCTCGTTCTCATTATCCTCCTCTTCACCACCATCCTCAAAGTCTTCTTCATAATCCTAAAAAGCATCACCAAAAGAACATTAAATGGAATTCGTTTTCACTTTCGATGAAGTTTGTTGGTTATATTATATTTTTAAGATTCCTATCTGATATTAGGGAAATATAAAACCCTAAACCCTATACAAATATACTACATATAATATAATATATATTTATATATATATTAATTAATTCTAAGTCATGTTTGTAACGGAAGCACTAAACTGCTTCACACCTCAAAATCCTCCTCATAATCATTATGATAATCTTTGCTTGATTGTTTGTCCTCTTCAGTTTCTTCATTCTCCACCTTGAAATACAAAGACATGCAATCATATTAGCCATTACTCAAAACTTACAGTAGGGCAAGAAAGCAGAAATAGCTTTAAAAAAAAAGATGAACACATGCAATGAAACTATTTTAAATATTAGCGAGTTCTGAGACTCTAAAGGTAAATGTTTTTGTAAAGGACCTGTCATTGAGGCCGATAGGCCGTTTTTCTTTTTGTGTGTTTAAATTGTTCCAAATAAGATAAATAACATGCATTAGATAGGTAGAATTTTCATTTTGTGCTGACTAACTTAACTAATTGTAATCTTCAAACAGAAACCTTACAGGGATCTCTCTGGATCACTAGTTTCTGCTTGAATACACGTTATCTGAGTTATCTTGGTAGGGTCCTGTGCACCCACACAAATATAAAACATATGAAGTGGAGACTTTTAACCTCACAAACCATAAAAAAAAAGGTAAATGGATGTAATGAATCTTATACATTATTTGATCATGTTTATACCTCTTTGTCTCCATTTAATCTTTCATTCAGGTCGTGGCCTGAGGAATCTTTATGTTTCCGGTCTCTGTCACTCCTCTTGGAGTCTGAAGCCTCCTTGTGTCTTTTTTCCCGCTGTCTATCTCTCTCTTCCCTCTCCCTTGGCTTTTCCCTATCCCCATCTTTGATGCCATGGAAATAATTCTTTGACTCTTGCCACCCCTGGTGATGCTGTTCCACTTCCCGAGAGTGACTTGCGTTTGCCACCTGTACAAAGCAACAACTTTAGCAAAAAACAGTTCCAGTTATCAGTTCCAATAGAGCTCATAGTCATCAAGTCAGATGACTAGCCAAAATGTTTAAACATTTCTCCATATCATCAGCACAGTCAGGATTGCATTAGTATTTATTATTATATTATATCTATTCTTCTTAATATCGTTCTTCTTATTATTATCTTGCTTAAAAATAGCAACAATCTTATGGCTTACATGACTTTCTTTATCCCTTCTTCTCTTCTCTCTATCTTCTCTATCTCTTCTGTGTTCTGTAACAAAAGAGATCATATTGATTTTTTGATTTTCTAAAAAACAAACAAACAAAAAAATAGGCATGAACCTAAAAAACTTTTCTCTAGGCACAAATGGTAATAATCATACCTTTATGTCTAGATTGTTCTTTATCACTGCGTCTCTCTCTCCTTTCTCCATCCCTCTGTTTTTCCTCATATTCATGTCGATTCTGTTCACTTTCTCTTGCGCTGTGTTTTTCTCTTCTCTCTCTATCTCGTTCTTTGACTCTCTCCCTTTCTTCTTTTTCTCCTTCTCTTCTCCCCTCTTTCCTTCGATCACCTTCAGTTTTTCGCTCTCTGTCTCTCTCTTTGTCTCTTTCCCTTTCTTCTTTTTCTCCGTCTCTTCTTTCCGTTTCACTTTTTCGCTCCCTGTCACTCTCAGCTCTCCTTCTATCTCTGTCTTTCTCTCTTTCCCTGTTTGTACCCCTGACCCCTTGATTGTACCCATCTATGTCCCTGTCTTTATAGCGGTCCTTTTCTCTATCCCTCCGCCTTTCACTGTTTTCCTTTTCACCTCGATGATGTCTTTTTTCTTCTTCATCTCCATCTCTGTGTCTGTTCTCTCTTTCTCGCTTCCTCTCTTTATACCTATCATCCCTGATGTCTTCCTTCTTGATTTTCTGGTTTCTATCTCTATCCGGGTCACTGTGTTTACTCCTCTCTCGTGTGCTTTCTCTTTCTCTCAGTTTTTCTTTCTCTCTCCTTGCTTCCCGATCAGGGTCTCTGTGTCTGCGATCCAGAGATTCTCCATCCCTGTATTTCCTGTGCTCCTCTTCTCGTTTGGATCGTTTGCTCTCCTCATTGTGTGCCTGACAAAACAATGACATTTAATGGGCTGTACCTCTAAACTTCGTCTTTTTCTTACACACAAACAAACTGCAGATTACCTGAATGTGCACTTTTAAGTCATCAGACCTCCAAGTATCTTCTTTTGTTATTTTCTTATGAAAGGACGGGAGAATTAACGTTAACAGCAAATGTGTTACAACTGTACAGAATGAAGCTCATGACTCGATTACCTAACATAACTAACTAAATACGGTATGCTTACAAGTCGAATATTTACACATGAAGTGTTCATTGAAATAAAGAGATTTAACTAAAGTATGTAACTTACGCAGTTTTATTTGGCTATCGGTTATTGGCTAATCGTGTTGTTTAGCTCTGACATTTTCAGTGGGGGGGAAAAACAATCGCAACACCACAGCTGCTTCATACGGTATAAACTTTGCTTTACCTTCACAGGGTACATCACTTCAGCGATCTTCTTCTCACTACTCCTTTTCAATCCAACAATCACAGGTTTATGTTGACAGCTTTCACCGCCATACCGCTATAAGGCTAAAGCGCACGCGCAGTTTAATACTGCTATGGTAACCAGCTAAGCCATGGCAACAACAGACTATTAAATCGAGCAAAGAGCAATCGCTCGAAACTAATGTTACCATGGCAACACTGTCGACTTTAGATAATCGAAAGATCGAACTAGATGTGTTTAATGTGACATAGCACTTAGTAAAATATGACTTTGTACTATAATATACACAGTTGCCTGTATCTGAAATAACTGCCTACTTGTTAAGATAAATTAGTATATATTGAGTTATATGTTCTTTCATTTATAGAAGGATGTTTTCAAAAAGATATGGACTCTGCCACAAAGCGTTGAACAAACAAATATTTCTTTATTATTATTATTGTATTTATTTATGTTTGCTAATTTAATCCTGTCAACAGAAATTGGGTGCAGAAATTTAATCCTGTTGTTTTTGCACCCAATTAGATAATGTTTTAATTACCTTTATGAAAATCAAACAAATTAAACGTTGTACTACAAATAAATAAAACATTTAATCATAAAAACAAATTTACCATGGTCTTGCTATACTAGCCACGGCATGGTTATACTAATGGTAATCAATCTGCGTGATCAATTGTTTACTCATGGTTGAATCTAAACTTTGCTGGGCTGTGGCAAAAAAGTTTGTGACCAGGCTGTTTTGGGTCACCATTGTCTTCCATAGTAAGAAAAAATACAACGGTAGTCAATAATGACCCATAACAGCCTGGTTACAAACGTTAAATATTTGTGTTCAGCAGAACAAATTCATACAGGTCTGGTGATGACAGAATCTTCATTTATGGGGGAACATGACACAAGCAGACGACAGCTTTCACATACAGTCCATCAGAAAATATTAACGATAACGAACTGCATCTTGTTATTGTTCTGCAATTACACACTTGGGAGTCGCTTCGCTGTCGTCGCCTCATTGTTTGTGTATCTGCAGTTGCTTGGCTCAGGGTGGCGAGTTTGCGCTGTCCGCGACGCTCACTGACCTCCTGAGACTTGCTGTGTGTGTGTGTGTGTGTGTGTGTGTGTGTGAAGCGCTCAGCTGTCTGTCATAAACCAACACAACAGCACGCGCTTCTCCAGAGCAAACCAGACAGCGCGCGTACAGAGGTGCTGGCGACAGCTGACTTGGGACTTCAGTTATGCACAGCTAGATTAAAGCAAAGCAAGCCAGTGTTCGCCTCAAAATGGACTGGTGTACAGGCGAACTAACGTGAAAACATATTTTAAATTGATTTAGCCGATCTTTACTTGAACCACGCGCGCACGGAATGATCTGTAGTATCTTGTTTCTCTCGAAGATTTTGCATTGAAGCGCAATGTTCAGGTTTGACAGCAGTGCGTAACAATTCGTCCGCGCTGAATATGACAGAGGACATAATGACGGCTGTGCGCGGAAATCTTTCTCAAACAGCAGGTGACACGGGACAAAAGGATAGCGGGCAAACTGAACCGACAAACGGGGCAATTCCTTCCTCCTCGCCCGAGGAGCTGAGCCAGGACCCCGCATCTTGCACCAGTGAACTGACGCGCACGTGGCTGCAGTTCGCCAAGACCTTCGTCGTTATCTTCCCCATATATGTCTTGGGTTATTTTGAGTTCAGTTTTAGTTGGCTTTTAATCGCACTCACGATATTTTTCTTTTGGAAAAGAAACACTAGGTGTAAGAACACTAGGTTGAATAGAGCACTCTCGTTTTTTGAGCAAGAGGACACAGTTAAACAGGAGCTGGAGGCAACTGAGTTGCCATCATGGGTAAGTTAAACTACTCTGATAACATTTAACGGGTTTTAAAACATCATAGAGAGCACAATAGAAAATAAGTAAAAACTAAGAGGGGGTTTATTGTTTTAGTAAAATTATAAATCTGGACTAAAAAGACAAAATGGATTGTCTTTAGTGGAATGTGATGAGATTGATGGACAATTTATTTACAAACACAATATGTTTCCTTGTTCAGAGTTATTTTGCTTCACTCAGGTTTATTACATTAGGGCATCTTGTTGGGTTTCCATGTTGTGTCCATTCAGCATACTCTGAGTGCATGAAACATAACTAAGTTTGGATCCCAGCTGACCCCAGGCTGTCAGACATTAGGCAGACCAAGACTTTGTTTCTTTTCGGGTGAAGGTGAACAGTGTTATTCCAAATCATGCAGCATGTGTCCCTACCAATTTTCGATCTATTTTTATCTCGTATATAAGCATTATCTTGAGCCTCTGCTCATCATGGCTGTATTTAAAAGCCAAGTGAAACAAAGTAAATATATGTTATGTAATGAGATATTTTGACTCGAAGGGTGAGTAATAAGGTTAGTGTGCGTTGTTTAAAGTGAGGATTCACTGACCTGCGGTCTTTATACCATAAAAATGTAAAAGAAAAATGTTACAAAGCATGTATAGCTATAAATAACAATGAAGTAGTTAACTGTAATTTTATTGTGAAATTATATAGTTAATAAGGACATATGATTGTGTTTATTATAATTATTCACACACACACACACACACACACACACACATATATATATATTTTATATTTTAACTTGGTATGTTTTTAAAGCGTTACATCAAGATGGTTTTGACGTTCGTACTCAATTTGCAACCTGTTTCTGGTGAAACCATGTAAAGTGTTTTGAAAGGGAGGTGTTAATAATGATTTGTTAGAAATGATTAATGATAGACTTGAGAAATTGTAAACATGCTGATACAAAAAAGCTTAGCTAACGTATTAGCTAAATCAAATAAACCAGTGTTCAATCAATATGGGATTTCCTATGAATTATAACAAGAGTGTCATCTTTATTGTGGTGTTGTTTATTGTAGTGAAACATTGCATTATTCCATTACATGGTCTCATAACAACCAACTACCAGCTGCTCTGGATCCTTAATCAAATTACATTCTGGCAGGAGTAAACTTGTCTGTGTGCGATTAGAAGTCAGTTGAACTGGTTTATGAGTTTGAAGTTGATGTTGTTTTTTAAGATAATATTTCACAGCAGTGGTGTTATGGATTCTGTGATTATTTGCCTTTCGTGGTTCATCTTTTGATTCACCGATGACTTGTTTGTCCAGTTTCTCTGTGGTTCCTGGAAAGTGTGCGACACATGAAGAAAACACTACTTCAACAGAAGTGTTATCTTAAATGACATGGGTCTTAAAGAAACATGTTATATCTCTTTCCTAAAAAGTAATAACTTTTAAAATATATGCCAGTGATCACAAGCAAGTGTTTTGAAAGTGTCACATGACAAACTTTTACATCAAAGATTATCACATTTTCATCAAATTATGTCACAGTCTGGAATCTTTTCTTCTCTACATTACTTTGGTAACTCTACAATCTGTCTCATCTCTAGACAGATGTTTTTTAAAGGAACAGTCACATACATATCTGTCGATGAAGTGAAATCCTCCGAGGTCTCTAGTGACCATAGAAACACAGTTACCATGGGAACTTTCAGTGTCTTTCCCACATATCATTAATACTAAACAAAGTAGTCAATATTCATTTTGGAAGGACACACAAAGTCTAGTGCCGGGTATAGTAGCTCTAGCTGTGTCCAAACCTATTTGCCCTGACTGATGTTTACACCAGGATATGTCAGTGGGAGAGCTTGCTGCGAAAAGTGCTGCACACCAACACTGTTTTGAGATGAAAATAATTCAGAGTGATTGCACTGCAGAAGGAAGTCACACACACCCATTTTGCCTCTTGAGATTACAATGTTACTTTTATAGGACATACAGAAGGAGGTTAGCTTTATGGGTGCAACAAACGCATTGTCCTTTTAGGCTGAGAGAGCGTTGTATTCTCAGGTAAACTGATGTGACTTACCTAAAATTTTCCTTTTCGCTTTTGCGTAATGTCTTGGAGAAAAGCGTTTATGGTTTTGCAGCTGTGTTACCATAGTGATGAGATTCAAATGTGCCCTATACATTTGTTTCACTTGTGTGTGGCATTTATTTGTAATTTAAAGTTTCGGTTGTAAGATTATAAGGGGTCTTTTGTGGTCAGTAATCTAGGCAGAAGTGGCCGAAATGTGAAAGTGACAAAAATGTGTTTTTTTGTTTTGCTAATAGAAACCACATGAAATGTGATCTTTTTTTATTCTGTTTTAAGCCACTTTCAGGCATAAGTCAGATAGAGGTCTGCAGTTTTGCAGTGCAACCTCTGTCTAAACAGTCATATTTTAAATCATTAGAGTTTTATGATTAACAGGAGTCACTGCAAAGATTGTACGAATGTGGAAGAAAGCTGCAAAGCTATTTAATTGAGAGAAAGTGAGCTCTTATAGAATTATTACAGTTACAGCTCTATACAGTCAAAACTTGAGGGAAGACTTGGCTATTGCATGTACGTTAGATTAGTTAAATGATACAAGATTTTTCAGGAAACGTGTGTGTCTCATTTTTTAACATTCCACCTTGAAACAAAGATGTTGTGATGCCAAACCTCCTCACGAAAAAGAAATCCACTGCATTTACAACTGTGATGGATGAACGCTTATATTCATCAACTAAATGCTGGATTTTCAAAAGTATGTGAAGTATGTAAAGTTTGTGGCATATAATCTTTAAAATATCTGACAGTTTTACACACCGGTCTGTTATTGTGGGGACATTTCCACATCTCTTTGACTGCACAAAACAAAATGTGAATGCTTGTTTTACCTGTCAGTCATATTGCCTCTTGGGTGGTCCTTGGCCATTCAAACAGGCCAAGGTTCCCAAACCTTCTACCACCAGTCTGAAGGTCTGGCTACGTGAGACTGTCATTCTAAACCTGCATGACTTATTTTTTCTGTAGAACACAAAAGAAGATATTTTGAATAATCTAAATAATCTGAAAATATAATGAAGGTCAGTGGGGTCCAAAACAACGCTGGAAACCCCCCCCCCCCACCCCCCTTACCGCATTAAACAAACGCAGGCTAAGCATTTTGAGCATACAGGGATGTTTCTGCAGCTTTGCTCATCCCCGATCCTACTGCTCAATCTACAAATATGATAATACCACTGAAGTGAAAGAATAAACATGGGTACCATATTTGAGAAAAGAGTACCTTTCACCTGTTTAGACTAAGTCTTCTTATTTTGGCAAACCCCAAATGTTTATTTTTCATGTCATCTGTGAACCAAGGGTTCACGTCTGTATAAGATCCAGAGGGGTTTCTTCAATGACACTGCTGCATATTTCTGCTGCGAAGTAGTCTTGTTCCCTCTCTCTTTTATTAACATGATATATTTGTCTTTTTGTCCAACAGGTTCATTATCCAGATGTGGAGAGAGTTGAGTGGCTAAATAAGGTGAGAGAATTATTAGAAAATAATTGCCTGTTCCTTCATTTCTAAGTAATCATAATGCAGCACTCTTATATATATGTGTCAACAGTGAATATTCTGGAATCTGATACTCTCTCACTTTGTTTCTCGCTCTCTGTCGGGGGAGGTAACATTGGTTGTACACTGGTGCTATAATCCAGTGTGTTTTGCTCATGTTACACTACACGTAGCAACCATTTTTCACTCTTTATGTCAAAATCAGTGGCTTTTTTAAAATATTCATTGTACATATACATTTAGTGGCTCCCAGCCTTCAAAAAGCATGCCTGATTTGAATATTTCATTGCCATTTTGCCCAGCAGCGTAATTTATGTACCTGAATGGCCTCATGCTTCTGCAAAGTATGTCTGCAACATTCAAAATCATGCAAAACTATTTACATGAAACACTGCAGAATCACTGATGTTTTTAAACATGACAAAACTTAGAAGGATAGAAACTCTCAGAGTACTGTATCATACTATTATTACAAGCCAAACTTTCACACATGCATTTTGTAGCTCATAAATGTGATGCAGAATAATTTGGCTGTTTGCATCTCTGAACTATTTAAAAGGTTTTAGATTTTATTTCTTTGCTCTCAGACATGGTATGCTACCATGAGAATAGTTTCTAAATTCCTCGAGTATTTACAGTTAGTCAAGTTACAGCATGCCCTTTGGCCTGTTTAAATGAAAACTGTGAATTTAGCCTTGTTGTGGAAAAATATATTTTACATGCATTGAAGATTTAGTTTTTAGCAAATGTAGTTCAGGCACAGCTTATTTATCATACTCAAGTCAGTAGCAATAAGAACTGAAGATGTCTTGAAGTGCCTGAAGTTGCATAGTACTGAGCAGGTACACTCTTTGCCTTTCAGACAGTGAAACAGATGTGGCCTTACGTGTGTCAGTTTGTGGAGAAGCTGTTTAAAGAAACAATTGAGCCGGCTATCAAAGAAGCCAATGCCCACCTCAGTACATTCAGCTTCACCAAGATCAATCTTGGAGATAAGGTATGTATGCTTACAGAGTTCTCACTGTCTATGCCTAAGTGCATCTTATAAGAGAACATGCATATCATCTCGAACATTGTTCATGATGTTTAGTATACCATCAGTCATACTGCCAGTCTGCCTCACACTGTATTGAACATATTGCATACACTTTTTTTGGGCTCCTTTCTCTCTCAGTCAGCTTCTGAGTGTAATCTTGAAAAAGGAATAACATCAGTCATTAGAATAACATTAGTCCACATGTGGACACATTTTATAATGTTGCTCAGACAGATGACATGAGTCTCCACTTCTTCTCCTTTGCTGTAACCATTGTCCTTATGAATTATTATTATTAGTAGGGGTGTGACGAGACACTTGGTTTACAAGAACTAGATGAGACAAGATTTTTAGACTTTAAAAAAAATAAATATTCAATGATACTTTTATAATCAACTTTTTGAAATTAAAATACATGCAGTAATAAACAACATGTGAACACTGCAAAATATTTAGCCACAAACTGACAGGCAAATAGTTACACAAAAAGTATAAACAGTATAAATAAATAAAAACAAATAACACAAATAATCAATTAAAAGCAGGGTAAGCGATTTAAAAAAAAAAAAGCTTCTTAAACTTGTCTACAGCAAACGCAGCGCCAGCTTAAAGGCCAAAGTATACGTCGGCCGTCTGCATTGTCATTTTCGTCATCAGATGGAGCTTGTCCGTCCGCACTAATCCGCGATTGAGTATAATTTGAAAGCTGTGCGGATGCGGCTGTGTGCGAGAAGGAACGGAACGCGGAAAGTCAAGTACAATGGCCCTATTAAGTTGGAAAAAAAACCTCTTGGCCATTGAAAACCTTTTGGCATTCGTGTCAGAACGTCATGGCAGATAGAACTTGGCAGCAGTTTTCTGGTGGAGATTTTTTGCGCAGCATTATACCAATATTCCGAGAATATAACAACGCATCTTGCAAGATCTTGTGCCACGAGATCTCGTTACACCCCTAATTATTAGTTTTTTAAATTAAATAAATTAATAGGCATAGCCCATTCACTAAATACTGTATACCTTAGTATAGGCACAATGGATTTCATAGCCATACAAATATTTTAGTGATATTTTATAATGTGTAGGTAGGGCTGGGCATTTAATTGTCATTTAATTCATGCGCATTTTGTCAGTAAAGCGGGTTCTTTGATTAGCGGTAAATCTCAATCAGTGTCACAAGCTTCACTCCACCCCGGACTATGTTCTTTGTTTGTTTGTCACTCCGTTCTCCATTAAAGGACTTTTATTATGAACTGTTGTCTTCACCCACCTTGTCTGTTGCTATGGCCACCCATTAGTTTCTCTGCCCCCTTGTCTTGTTTGGACTTGTATTTAATGACTCAGACTCTGTCCACACGAAGCCGGTGCGTTCCCTATCCATTCTTTTTTATTGCTTGTTCTTGAAAAAAATCGCGTAAACACGAAACCACTGAAAACGATGTAGTATATATGCCAAACCAGTATGGGGCGCTGTAATTCT
>JAUCMU010000125.1:17483321-17504106 GCA_032275025.1 Enteromius treurensis
ACACAGTGGTGAAAATGGCCTTGTCCCAACTTTTTTGGGATTTGTTGACACCATGAAATTTTTAATCACCATATTTTCCCCTTAAAATTATACATTTTCTCAGTTTAAACTTTTGTTCCATGATTTATTTATTCTGAATAAAATATTGACATTTACCATCTCCGCATCACTGCATTCAGTTTTTATTCACAATATGTTTAGTGTCTCAACTTTTTTGGAATCCGTTTTGTAGATTTCCTGCTAATTTGTATACAGTAGACACTGAGACTGCTTTCATCAACTGCTTTTGCTTGCCAGTCTATTATTGTGGTTTGAATCGTATTCAGAAGTGCCTTTCCCTAAATGTCTTGTGAAAATGAAACCAGCTCTGATTATTCGCCTGTTATATCAGTCAGATGGTTTGTTCTCATCTTTAGTGGGTGGTTCTTGGCTAGAATAAGCTGTGAAGTGGACCAGACTTTACACCGGTAGTCAAAAGTCTGGCTCTGTGAATCTAGGAAGTGTTTAAGGCAGTGTGTGAGTGGGTGTACTTTATTGCCACATTGTATTTTTCTACTGCATGCTTCAATTATATTTGAGATAGAAGATTACACCAGTGTTGACTGCTGTGTATATAGACTTGACAGGAGTTTCTAAGTAGCTCTGAGGATGTGCCTGTGATAAAGCACAATTGGATAAATGTTATTATCAAACACTTGCACTCTGAATGCATTGTGTGGACATCAATAAAAGCTTTATTCAGTTAAATTTAGTTGCTTTCACAGCATTTAGTCCTTTTTTAAATATACACTGTATTTCTACAGTACTTTGTGAGTTTTTGCTCAAAAATATAGAAAATATGTTAACATTAATGAGCCAGCCACTGTTAATATTAATCTTTACTTTCCCCAACATTCAACAAATACCACAATATGCACACAAACTGGCTTCCAGAAAACACAACAGTTATTTATTGTGTGTTAGTTCAGATCCATAATATTGCTGGGAAAATGCCAAGAAAATGAGCCTAGACACATTCTTTTAAAAGCATTTCAGTTTTGATTTATTTATTCTTGTTGAGCTGCCAGCTATAGATTCTCTGTGATCTGTCCTCCACTGAATGATGATTACACACTCAAATCATCCAAGTAGACTACAGTTTTAAAAACATTTTAGTATCAAGTGAAATCATATAAAGATGTTAATGTTAAAAAGTAAAACTAGTTCCCCTTCAGTCGAGTCACTCCGACGTTACATATGGGAACTCGCATGAGAGACCAGTCGCCTTTGAGTTTAAGAAAAGGCCAATGAACATGCACTGATTGCATCTAGGTCCTCGTCATTATGGGAGTATAAGAGAGCACAGATGCAGTGCACCTTCGGACTTTCGCTTCGGAGCCTCGCCATTCTGAGTCGGAATCGGTTGAAACGAGATCTAAGAAAAATTTTTTCCTGCGAGTTCATGCTCTCTCCCCCTCTGACTTCCCCTTGAGAAGCAGCAACTAATTGTAAGGTTCCTCAGAGGTGCGAAATGGATTAACCAAAGAAGCACAGAGACTGTACCTTGTACCCTCTTAGGACCCATCGTCGACCTCCGTGGCCTGCGGCAGGCCCCATTCGAGCCACTCACGTCAGTCGAGATAAAAAATCTGTCACTCAAGACAGCGCTCCTGACTGCGTTGGCGTCAAGAGGGTCCTTCATGCCTTCTCTGTTGACAAAGCATGCCTAGAGTTCGGTCTGGCTGATTCTCACATTATCCTGAGACCCAGGCCCGGCTACGTGCCCAAGGTTCCTACCACGCCGTTTCACAATCAGGTAGTGAACCTGCAAGCTCTGCCCCAGGAGGAGGCAAACCCGACTTTAGAGTTCCTGTGTCCCGTTCGCACCTTGTGCCTTTACGTAGACCACACTCTGAGCTTCAGACACTCCCAGCAGCTCTTTGTCTGTTATGGAGGACAGCAGAAAGGGAAAGCTGTCTCCAAAGAGAGGTTGGCCCATTGGGTGGTAGATGCCATCTCCCATGCTTATCTATGCCAGGGAGAGCTGTGCCCCTTAGATGTCAGAGCCCACTCCAAAAGCAGCCTCATCCTATGCATTGGCTAACAGCACCTCTCTAGCAGGTATCTGTAGGGCTGCAGGCTGGGGACATCAAACACCTTCGCGAGGTTCTAGGTTCTTCGCGTAGAGGCTGTGTCCTCCTGTGTCTTCAGTTAGACATCAGGTGAGCAGGAGGCCGGCTGGTGTCAGCTTGCTGCGCCATTCCCACGCAATCCGTGCACTACCTTGGAGATGTTCCCTCCGGCGAATCTGAGTCCTCCTGCCCCACAGTCAAAACTAGATGTGGAGTAGCTCCTGACTGTGTTCCTACTGGGTCTCCTTCGCCCAGTAGTTTGTGGCTACAAATCTCAATACTCCACGGTCAGCCAGAAGGCCGTGTTTCCCTTCATATATTTATAACTTTATTGATATATTGAATTACTTAAAGTTCCACATGTAGAAAGGGCAAGTTTAGAAACATATGCTCCGCTCCCCCAACCAACTGCTTCAGTAACAACTGGCATTCCTGTGGGGCCCCCTATTGGCCCTCAGGGCATTGGGAAGGTTACTTGCAGACTCCTCTGCTGACACGTCCGCCTGTCGGCATAAGGGTCTCTGCGTAACGCAGCTCCAGGGTTGTGGCCTTTTCAACGGGTCTGTTCCCATATGTAACGTCGGAGTGACTCGACTGAAGGGAAATGTCTACGGTTACGAAGGTAACCCTCATTCTCTGAAGGATGGAACGGAGACGTTACATCCCCTTGCCACAACCCTGGGTTGCATTGGCACTGGACTTGGCTCCTCATCGAAAACCTGAAGGTGCACTACATCTGTGCTCTCTTATACTCACATAGTGACAAGTTACACCTGGATGCAATCAGTGCACACCAATGTTCATTGGCCTTTTCTTAAAGGGGTCATCCGGTGCCGTTGCCCCTTTTGAAATCAAGCCATAGTCAAATGCTTGTCGGTGTGATGTCACACCGACAGAGGCCACTCTCACAATAGTTGATTGACAGCAGCGTGCCACACAGACTGAACTGGTGTCTTACCTCAGACCCGCCCTGGGTGAGCTGTCATCAATCCGAGATGCAGAGACAAGCAAGACTCCTAAGCGATTGAGGTGTTTTGTTGTTGAATGTATTAATAAACATAGCAGTAGTCATTTACCCCCGAGATCTGAGTGACTGAAGACGCAGAGGATTAATGTTACGTTTGGTTCTGAAGGGAAACGAGCCCTTGATCTACCGTAATACGTTTATATTCGCGCAAATTATTCATGATCCAGCTTCACCTACAGAAGCAGTGAGTATAATGTCTTTTAATGAATCTTTGCAAATCACCTTTCCTGATAATGTGCTAATTAGCAAGTTTCACAATGAATATGGCTAAAAAAAGATCATCTGAGAGCGCCTCAGAAAAGAGGGGAGGAGTCAGCAGAGCTCGTAAAGATTTAAAGGGGAAGTACACAGAACAGAGTGATTTCAAAAGAGCGGTTTTTGACAGGGTAAAATTAGCCTTTTTTTTTTAACTATCTTTGAGAAATTTTAAAATAAACTATATTACAAACGTTCCATTAAGACCCTAAAGAATCATATTAGCTTGTGGAAAATTGTCTTTGTATGACTCCTTTAAACTCGAAGGCGATTGGTCTCTCATGCGAGTTCCAATGTAACGTCTCCATTCCGCCAATGTGTCCACAGTATGTTCTGGAAATTCTCAGCCAACAGCGATATTTCTGACTTGCAAAGTTCTGAAATGCTGTTCTCAAAGGAACAAGTGAAATTCTTAAAACGAGTGCAGGAATATTCGAACTAATGGGACAATTCAAGGGACATTCACAGAGGCCATTATTTACTTCAGCAAATAATAGCTCGAATAGAGTCGAAAAACGTAATCCTGTCTCTGTGAAGGGTAAGTGACTGATGGCTTGACTGTTTTTAGAAAATATACAAACTCGCAGAAAAGCTGCCAATTAATTCCTCGACCACTTAGACCACTTTACCCAGAGACGATTGATCATTCCAAAAAAGATATAAAATGTCTAGCAGACTAACTACACGCTTACACAGGACACTCAGTATATTCAAGATCAAAATGCAAATCATTATCCGCTTTGACAATCTAACCTTTTCTGTTTTGACAGGAACTGTATGTATGTGTGTTTGCACAGACTGACTAGTTCCAAACCGCTTGACATTTTCTATACTCTGAACTTTATCTTTAAAACCTTGCTTCCTGTCATTATACCAACTTCTGTGGTGTTGGAAGCATAATTTCTTGAAGGCCAGGATATTGTAAAAATTGTGAAGAAGCTTACAACACTGTTTTCTCTGTGGCCTTGATTATTCAACATTTTTACTAAATACTTAAACTCATTTGAAAAGAAACCGTAATTAGCAAGTAGAGTAATTAGCAAGGCTGGATCCTAATTTCCTAATCATGTTGAGGATTTACCTATACTAAAGTGTACCAGAAATCTGTATCAGTGGACAATATTGCCTTCTTGATAAGGTACAGTACGTAATGTCTTGGTAACAATCATAATGCTTTATTGGCTTAACTTTCAGTGCGATCTGCAAATGAACTAATTGCCTCAATGAACAAAGGGCTCAGTATATCCAGATAATCTACTGAATTTGTGGTTCTTAATGCTGCAAAAATTGACTCCTTTTCTGTGGCACCGGCTGTTCTTTATCTTCATTAGTATCACTCTGCGATTCACTCTGCACTGTGGAATCGATTTTCTGCGGCGATCCGTGTGGTCTGTCTGAGACTCATTACAGTAATGGTTTTAACGTCTTTGAACAGCTGACTGGGTATCTGAATAATTTTGAATCTCTCTGTTGTTCATTGCAGCTGTTGTCTCACATACAACCGCAGCCTGTCATTATCTGCCCATCTCATGACTTATACACCAAGGTCTCAACTGACCAGCAGACCAGGAAAAAACATTCAGGAAAAAGAGCGAAAATCAGAATTACTATCGATTTGGTTGCAACATTGTGTTCCACTTGTTTCATCGATTAACATAATTGCCTCAGCATTGTCAGTGGGAGATGTGCTTCACTGCCTCATTCCCAAGAGCTCCATTTGCATCCTCATGACCTGCTTTCTTATTGAAACCATTGAGGAGGAAATTGTGAGTTATTGTTATTTGTGAATCTTTGAAAATATTACAGCAATTAATTTCAGGTCTTCATCATTTTTGACGGCAACTTGGTTAAATGTGGGTTTAATGTGATAGGATAGGAATCATATAACCTGAGAGGAGGACACGAAACATTTCAATTATTTATAGTTTACATTAAAGAGTAAAGAGTCACCGAGTGACCTCAACTGACTGGACAGGGAAAGACAAGGTTAAACACACTTCGTGCTGTAATATTGTCTTGTCGCTTTTCAAAAGAACTGCTTTATAACTGTTTACTCATGGGGAAACAAAAGAGATGAGAAAAGAAAACCACTAAGCAAGTCTGGCGTCCACAATTTGCTTTTAATGCCAGTTCCTTAAAAAAAGAGAACATGTTAGATATGAGACACAAGTTTAACGTCTCATTTTCCTCCCGTCTACTTTTGCCAAATGCACTAGCAGACTAGATTTATTTTATTATTATTATTTGGTATACTGTACTGCACAGAAGTGTCACATAGTATAAGATAAGTTTTCTAGTTACAGCATATTTGCAGTTCTTTCCCCCGAGTTTAGTAGTTTCAGCCAATTATTTGAAATACTGTTTGCTTTCTTGTTACACTCCTAATGCTCTCAGTCTGTGCAGTATAGTGTCATCTGCTTAAAATAGTACTGTTTTATTTGGCTGTGCATATTGATTTCAGATCCATCAGTCATAATAAAGCCAATATCTACTGGCTTCTTGTCTCAGTAGGAATTGTGTTTAACTGAACTATTTTTAGAACGTAATAATTAAAACAATAGATTTTGAATTATGAGCTACAGTATTTTACCACATGAAACAACAAAATAACCATCTAGAATTTGAGCTACCATCCCTAATGAAAGATTTAGACAGTGCCTGCTACTACTATATGAATGTATTTAACAAATTAATTTCCCTCAGGATGGCTGTTGTGTGATCTCAGAACATGAGTGTATATGTCACTTTTTGCTTGTTAAGTCTCCTCCTGGTGGTAGATCAGAAGAATTACAGCACGTTAAAGTGATGGCACTATGAGTGAGACAAACAGACATTTTCATATAATATTAGATCAGTATGATTTGAGTGACAAAGTGTTGATGAATAACTGTGAATTATTTGTAATGTCTATTGGTTTGGTTATGGCATAGTTCTAGCAATCTGACTACTATTCGAAGTTTACATTTTTGTAATAATTTAATAAAAATATAATAAAGTCGTTTTCGTTGTTTTTAAAAATGCTAGTTTTAATTTGTACATAATACATTTTCCTGTAAGGTTAGAGTATCACATGCTTGAAACCATTTCTCAGCTTTCATTGAAAAAGTTTCACTGTGACTGAGGCAGTTTGAGAGATCCCGACCTTCTCTAAATAGGTCAAATGTTGCAAAATGTCAATCTATATTCTCCATTTTCAATTCAGTTCTGATCTATCAGAGGAAATAATAGCCACAATACCGATCATGGAGCAGTCTGGGACTTTCTTGACGACGGACACACCAGAGCTCTCAAAGCTGTTATTAAGATTATCGTAGCTAGTATAAAGAGCATTTTGCAAATAAGTGACAAAGTGCAGAGTTCTAGAGGCATATCATTTACCACCAAGTGAGAAGCAAATGTATCATGTTTGATAATTCAGACTGCCTGATAGATTTTATATTACCACTCACTCTATTTTCCTGAGGCTCTGTTTTATGGTTGTACAGTGTAGAGCTCGAGGAATCGTGGGTTAGAAGAAAGCGCAGCCGAGTCTATATTTGAGTGCGATGACTGTAATTAGAGTGTGATTATTCCTGGAGACGGCTGAAAAAAAAAAGGCAGACGACAGTGAGGGAGGTTGCTATGGAAACCGACAAAGAGGCAGTGAAAAGGGCTGCTCGCTGGTGGTTATGTCATGTGTCTGCTGTGCATGTAAAAAAGTTTGGACATTACAGGTTTCAAGTCAAAAGGAGACAGGATGTTTAGTCTATCTGCACTGTTTTTGTTGTCTCATTTTCAGTTCCTATTCTCTTTACCCTTCGTAAAAGACCTACCCCTCTTTGTTACTGTTGCTATTTCCAGTTAGCCATGGAGCTCTCACTCCACACATCATTTTCACGTGGTGAAAAATACATTGTGAAGCAAAGAGGAAACTGACAACTTGGCAACAGACAAGACAGAGCAGGTTATCTCTGGTGTGAAACTCTTACTTTTAAATTTTATTTATTTATTTGGATATTTTTGGACAGATCACTGTAGCACCTCAGTTCAAGCAACATGTAAACCAATCATCTTTTCATATTTGCTAAACATTAATGAAATAAATATTCACAAATGCTTTTCATAGGTATTAGCCCTACAGTTAAAGCATAAAATACTATTTACCCTTATTACTATTAACATTTTACATAACATACCTATTTTTTCTCTTGCAAATGCAAGTTTAATCTATAACAATACATTTGTGACAATATCACAACAATACCAAGTTTTTTTCAATTCTAAGGAAAAAAGCCAGAAGTCAGGGATATAAACTCATGATTTTGAGCTAAGGGTAATAGGGGAATGACGAGTTGTTTTCTTTATCAGACCTGTGAGGTATAACCTCAGAATTGCAAGAATAAAATCAGAATTAACTACAAACTCAAATTTACCTTTTTTATTCTTTAATTCTATGGCTTCCATAGGCTGCTACTAGAAATTTTCTGCAACTAGATAACAAGACACAAAAAGGTCATCACTGTGTGCAAACACTGAATTGGTCAGTACCAAAGACTGAAGAATATCCAAGATGTGTCACTCGTATAGTTTTGAATGGAAAACTGCAACGCTTAATATGGCCGATCAATCACAAGAAGCCCTGCCTTCTAAATAAAATAGCCAATTGCTGATCTTTGAAGACAGCGCATCACCGCATCTGCCGTTAGAAGTTCCGGTTGCTATAGAAACAGTCAGTCAGACTGTGCATGCGCACTGACTCATCTCCACTGAGAAATAACTTTTTAAAACGCTATTTGAGCAAAAGAGACAACCTTTATTACACAGTTGTTGTCAGCTTTCATATTTCAGATATGAAATTTAATCATAAGCTTAGTAAACTGTTTTGGAGAATTTGATGTTTCCTCATTCAAAGAGATGCACTTGGATGCCTGAGAGGTGTTTCAAAGATGGTCGCTGAGTGACATGACTTGTCTTAAAGAGACTTTTTTGGTACACATGTTTTTTAAAGTTTAAGTCCACCAAAGTTAATTTAATGTTGTTTGTTGGACAAAATGGCAGATTTGGCATTATGATTGGTCAGATCACCTTTCAATCAAGCTCTCTGGGAAGGGTCAGTTGCTTCTTCTCATTTTATTGAATTCTTTTTATTGCACTTATTTATTCTCTTTCTTTCCTTTAAACATGCTCATTTGTACATCTTAGAATAGTATTCTGAGCTGCTTGTTTCCATAAATATATTAAATGATCCAGTTAGTGTGGAGCTGACAATGACAAAATTATTTATAAATATAAATATATTGACTGTTTATGCCTTATCACATAACATTAGTCTGACAGGTCCTATCACATCGTGGTGCAGATGAAAACTGCTCATACACAGGGGAGGAACACTTGTGGTCATTAGTATTCCTCGTGAGGACCGCTGCTATACCCTGCATCCTCCCTGTTTGCCCAGATAGCCATTGAATTATGAAGCCAATCTGAGCCATGGTTTGGGTTGCCTAGCAACGGACTATTGAGTGGCACTGGGTCTCTGGTGATGGGGAGATAAACAAGGGGCCAGATAATATTTGTGTGTCTTTATATAAGTGCGTTTCCTGATGGCCTGTGTGCTTATCTTGAAAGTGTCAAAAAGACAGAAAGAAAGAAAATACCCTAAACCCCTGTGGCTATTATGACCCCAAGCAGAAACTTCAGCCTCATAAAATAGACTGAAGGCCAGTAGACACTAACAGTTGTGCTTTTTCCTTCAAGCCTAACATGGGTAAGCAGGTTTTCTGTTATAATGGTCACTATCACGATCTACAGGAGCAACTCTATATTAAAAAATTATACCATTATATCTGTTTTCTTGCTAATTCAAAGAGCAGGATGCAGTTTACCTGATACAAAATATTATCTGCCTCAATAAATCATATATTGTGATTCTGATAAATGATTTCCATGTTTGATTATTTGATATTTGCACAACATGAAGTATTTTATTAGGAGGGGTTGGGTTAAGGTTCATATATTGGGGGTATAATAGAAAAATATTTATTTCATTTAAATAGATTTGTATTTATTTATTAATATATTAAATGTGTGTACGTAAAGGTATTTTATTTTTTTAGAGTTTTATATTGTAAAGGTCTTATTAAGCTTTTTTTTAATTGTATACATTTTGTTACTCTTTTTAGTTACTAGACATGAAGCCTTGCTGTTGACATTGCATGCATAAAATGTATTTTGTTATAATTTTAATATCATGCAGGATTGGGTTGTAAAAGTTGTCTGTGTTTATTTTGCAGATGGGTTGTTTGGTCGCTGTCAGAGATATTCAGGTCCACTTCCCTACACTTATGATGTGTCTGCAGCAGCTGTGCAGCGTTTGAGGAGCGTTCTTCAGAAGCTGGCCCACCGAGGTATATCACTCTTTGTGTGTGCAGCACTCTTGTGCAGTTGTTTATCACGTTAACGTATCACATTTAATCGTTTTTGTTTTTCCACAGTATAGGATACGTTTCACTGTGAAAATTATTGTTTATGGATTTACAAGTCCATTGTCTGTTTTTCTAATTACACTTCTCTTTGTTTACCAACTTCCCTGGCTGTTAAGTATTCAGTTCTTATCAGCTGTCAGTTGCTTTAGCTTTCAGTCTGTTACCTTCTTTAGAACTGACATTAGCTTGTTGACTTGTCATTTCACTTTAATGATTTCTGAAGGATCATGTGAAATTGAAGGCTGGAGTAATGGCTGCTCAAGTTTGTTATATATTTGTTGTTAAGTTACATTTTGAAAAATATTAAAATAAAAATAAAAACTTTTTGAAATTTTAGTTATATTAGTCATACTGCTGTTGCTATATTTTGACAAATAGATGTACTGTTGGTGAGGACAGGGGACTCTAAATAAAAAATAAAATATTTATGTTTTTACTATTGTTTTGTGGCACCTGCATCTCTGTGATGAGTTGTATTTTTTAGTTCTCAAGTTTTGTATTACAGCATACTATTTAATTGCCTGAACCACTGAATGATGTGTTACTTAACCGTAAGATAGCAGCGTAAGGTAAATAAATTCACTGGCAATTTTAGCTATCTTGACCTTGATTGCTGTGCAGGTTGTTGACATGATTAAATGCTGGCTAAACTTTTGTGAAACCGAAGATCAGTGAGTAACAGATTAAAAACATCATCAAAACTTCACTGACAGCAGTTTGAGGTTTCATCTATGTACTTAGCTAGTAAGTTTTATCCTTGGCAGAACCGTGTCACAATCAGTTCCAGAGCTCGTCATCTCAAGTCAAAGCTGACACACAGCCAAACGTGCACTCATCTTTTGTGGCACGATGTTGCTGTCTGTCACATGGACAGATGAAAGAGAGTGGGATGAAAGGATGAGACTGAGCACTCATCCACTGCTCAGGGGCTTGGAATTGGACATCTGAGGGCTTTCGTGACAGAAAGGTTTCTCAATGATGCACTGTGTTAGCAGGGCTGGACTGAATGTACTATCACTGATAGAGGAGAACTTCTGCAGAGATGTGAGTCTTCATCTGTTCAAGCCGAATTTATTGTTTGAACATGTCTGATCTGTAGATCCGACTTAAGATACTTGTAAAATAAACTCTGGGTACTTTCTGTGTTAGATGTGTGTTCAGTGTGTCACGGTTTTGCTAAAATGGGGTTTCATCAAAAACCTAAAGCTATTTAAATGAAAAGCTAATGAGCAACACTGAAGTGATTTTAAAGCACGGGGGGAATGCAGTTTATATGATTATTTCCTTTATGATTGTTTGAACTGTACACGTAACATACACATTATGCTAATCATATAATATATAATTTTTCAGTGAGTCCTCTGTATTATGATTTTAAAGCATTCAGATTTAATTCAGGGGGTACAAACATTGTTTTTATCTGATGAGTCACATTCATTTAGCTGTAATAATGCAATTTACTAAGCATTTGAGAGGAAATAGATCTCCCTAAAATAAAAAAGTAACATTATGACAAACTGAGGCGCAATAAGACCCTTAGAGCTAATGTTTTGTGTAGGGTTATTGAGGATGTAAGGTCTAAAGGCATGGTTGATTCTGTCATTGTTTGCCAACCCTCATTTCAGTACAAACCTGTTTGAATTACTTTCTTCTGCAGAACATAAAAGTAGGACGCTGTGATCTATAATGACATTTGACACCACTGAATTTTTCAGCAAGAAACATTTTTGTAATATATTTTTTATATTTTACAGAAGAAAGTAAATTAACCATGTTTTAAACAGCATGAGAGTGGGTAAATGGCAGATTTTGTGTGTGTGTGAACTATGTCCTTAACTGTAAGAATACCTGTAATAAGTAGGGATGTCCAGATCCGATCACATGATCGGAAATCGGGCCCGATCACGTGGTTTCAGACACGACCGGAATCGGATGTTACCTCCCGACCAGGACTCAAATATATATGTGTATATGTATTCTCATTTTTTTTTAAAACACATCTATAGTTATGCGGTGGCACAGAATTAGATCTTTTGACTCCACACAGAAACAGCAACGCGTGCAGCGTGACATCACTTTGTTGCAGAGACGCTATTGGTTAAAGTGGATGACAACAACATTACCCTAGCAAACTGTGAGATATGTAAACTTGGGATTGCAAGAGGTGGAAAAGAAAAGGCTACATTTAACACAATAAACCTGATATGGCACCTCAAAAACAAACACCCGACACAATACAGTGAGTTTACCCTAGCAACTTCAAGCTACCTCACAGAGGTGCTCTCAGAGTTGTTGATTGTTAAAGTAAGGTGAATTAAATAAAACTAAATGAACATCCTGGATCTGTTTCTTTGCTCTTCTTTATTCTTTCTTTATGCTCTATATAAGTATCGGATCGGATTCCGGTTTCGGTAGATACTCAAAATCAAAAGACCACCATGTATATTCAAAGCATGTTTTCTGACACCAATCAGTACATAGGGTTTATTGTTGTCAGTTTCTGGCATAGCCATTTGGGGGCAGCATGCTCCATCTTGTCTGTCTCAGTGAAGGATCTGAGCCTTTAATAGGCTGCAGAGACTTGCTCCCAGCTTGATCTTTTCAAACAGCCATAAATGAGAGTTGAAAAGCGTGGAAGGCACGCAACCGTCTTTGGGTAAATTACCAACATGGTAATGAATATTAGAGAGCCAGAGAGACGGCCGACTTACTCCAATTACCCAAGCCAAATAAAGAGAGAGGGATCAGGAGGATGAGAGGCTGTGTTCAGCTTCCTCTCTCTCTCTCTTTTTCTTTTTGGATGCAGATGGTGTCTGAAACCTCGCCTTTTGATTGACATGCTGTGTTGCAGTGTTTTTATTTTAATTTCAGTGCTTTTGCAAGGGAGATCTCAGACGTCTTTAGATGTTCCCTTGTGTGCGTTTGTGTATGTTCGAGCGGCTGTGTGTTGTGCTCATGTGTTTTGTTTGTGTGCTTCCGTCCATGAATTTGTTCCGCAGACAGATGACAAATGTGTGAACCATTAAATGTTTGCTGTTATCTTATCTTGTTTTCTTGTCCGTTTGCCCAGGGTTTGCATGTGTCTTTGTGACATTTTTATACACACACCCTTTGTTTGTACGTGTTTGAGATCTGATCACATCTGCCTTGCAACCATCACATTCACTCATTCTTTTTAATTCTTAAAGAACCCTTCAGCAAACCGACATTCCTCTTCACAGCAGAGAGTGAGATAGGCAGATAGATGTAGAGAACATCAATGCAATCGACTCACAATTCTCTTTATCACTCGTTCAAAGTAGCTGTAGAAATCACGCAATTTGTGCACAATGTCATTAGATCGATGCCATTGACCGGACGCCCAGAATGCTCTCTCTTTGCCGTACGGGTCTATCATAAAAAACTGACAGCCCTCCCTTGCTGTGAGCTGCCCCATATTTCATGCCATTGTCTTTAGATGTTCTTTAGATTTCCTCTACTCCTAGATTTGAACATTACAGCCTACTCATAATGCATCATGCCATCCCTTTGATCTTCAACCATGGTCAGTCTGTCTATAGATAATGGGAAGTTACAGATGTCTCCTGAAGTAGAAGGCTATTAATGAATAGAGAGCGACAGATAGGAGGTGATAGACAGACAGTTTGGTAAGGAGCAGCTGGAAGAGAGAGTGAGAAAGAGGGGGAATTAAGACGGATTTAATGGCTTGTCTCTAAAGTGAAGTCACACTAATGGACAGCTGAAATACCTCTGAACCGGAAATAATTTTAAGTTATTTGTTATTTAAAAACAATACTCAGCTGGATTGCTAAGTAAAGTCATGCATAATGTTTCTAATGCTTATCAAAGCCTGGCTCATAAACAGTGTAGTCAGCATTCAGTAAAATTTGATTTAATTAATTGTATGAATTACAACTATTGGCTTATTTGCCAATAAAAGCACACAGATCAGTGTACTCTACTTCACTTAATAAAAGAAGTGAGTAAGGGGTAATTAATTAATTAATTAATTTAATATTACTATTATTTAGTATTAACTATCAAAGTAATGGCTTTTTCTTACTGTTTTTACTGTATTTTTGATGGAATAATAAATGCAACCTTGATAAGCACAAGATAAAATCATGTCAACTCTAACCTATTAAACAATAGTGTCATTTAAAATGTTATATTATTAAGGAAGACAAAAATCATGCCTTTGAATTCAATATATTGCAGCCTATAACCTATAACCTATAGTCTATAACCAGCCTATAACGGTCCATAATGATCCATTTTAGAATCTCATATTTTGGGCCGTATGTATTTATTTATATTAAATGACAATGTCTATTTAGTCTTAGGCTGATGGTACACTGGGCAACTCTTTGAGCAATTTTGCCGGGCAACTTTTTTTTTACTTTGTTGCTTGGGCACTTTTCCATTGAAAATGTGTAACAATTTCTGTCTGGATAATTTAAATCGCTAAATTAAATTGGGTCCTGTGTTTCACCCGTTGTGTTCTGACAGCAACATTTCACAAAGTTGCCCAGTGAAGCAGTAGTCAAATCTTACACCATGAGTAAGATGAAGAGCTTCGTGAAAAATGTGTCCCAACATTTCCATGTTCTGTTCCAAACTAGATAATAGTGTGCATATTCTAAATGACAGATACTCCTTTTTTTTTTTTCTCATGTTTTGATGTGACATGAGGTATGTTCAACAATTTGTGACTGTATATTTTCAAAAATAGTTGGAAATGTAAACATTTGTTCATTAGATGTACATAGGTTCTGGTGTGAGATACAGGTAACACAAGGTGTATGAAGACACAAGGGGCCATGAGATGTTTATAGATGTGTAACAAGGCCCTTCAGGCTTACCAATGACCTTTGGCCTCACCGCAATCCAAGTAGAAACTCCACGTTCAGATAGAAGCTCAGCAAAGCAAAGTGATTCACCTTGACATGTGCATTAGAGCTTCTTACTCTCATGGCCCATGAGAGAAGAGACACTGGGGAGCAAGAGTGAGAAAGACAGAAAGGAGGAGAGCGGGGGACACTGCCCACAATAGTGCACTCCATTTTTGATGAATACCTAAAATCATCCATGACACCTGTGTAGATGTTTGCGTGCAGATGAGATGTTGGAAAACTCTTGGGAATTAATTTGCTTCACAGCAGATTCTTGAAATATCTTTTCACAGCAATTGACAGAATATACTATAATAGTACCATAGTAACTAGATGATCAGTTTGTTTTCAGCTTATTAGATGTTGTGGTTATGTGAAGCTCAGATTTTAACATAATTTTTTTCACATACAAGCACATTTAAGCTTGAACTAAATGTGAAAGACATGATGAGACAAATAATGAACTGGCACTTTCTGCTCAACTTTGGTAACTAGCAGTAAGATAAAAACATTGGTATAAAACTTGCAAGTGGCATAACAAATAACACAAAACAATACAAATGCATAACAATACAGTACAATTCAACAGCAATAAAAGGCAACAGATTAGATTTCAGCAACCACAATGCATGCTGGGAAAATGCTATACTCTGCCAAACAATCTTGGGTGTGCTACAAATGTATTTATATGTGTTGTTTAGAGAAGCACTATATCTGAAAGATCAGACTGTGAAAAACACATTTGATTGGTACCTGTTAGCCTGTGTGTAAGCCCTCCAACATGGTAAATAATGAGTCCTTACATTTCTTTTTTGCACACCCAAAGTTAGCTGTCAGGAGAGCTGGTAAAACCAGTATTACTAAACAGGGACCATTACATTGCAATCCCTAAATAAACGGTTGGCAATTATAGAATCAGTGATTAAGAAGCAGTGGCTTAAGAAGCACAGAGCAGAATCGCATGTATCCTTGGGCATGTTTTTGTATTTTTTTTTGTCTATTTACAAAATTAACAAATCTAGTTAACAAACCTGCCAATATGATTCACATTTTAATGTTATTGCATTTAATTTTTTAATTTTTTATTTTATTCAAAAGTGCTTTTCAGAACAGTAAATGTCAACAGTTTCTACAGAGCTCTCTGTGGTTCTATTTTCCATAGAGGGCTTATGAATATCATATTATTTCTCTATCTTTCTGCTTATGTTGCTCTTCAGCAAAGTTCACATCATTTTGCATGGGCCTCACTCAAGACAACCAGAGAGTATTAATCTGTCCAGAAGCCTCTTGAGGAATTCTTAAATGTTGTTCTAAACAGATGCTTGACTGTTTTTGTCATTTTCTGGCCATGGGTGATGGCTTTCGCAGTGGATCGGGTGCAGGAGGCAAAGAAGGTTTTGATGACATATAAATAAGGAATATTAGAACTCAGATCCTTGATAGTCAATATAAGATGGCACTAAAAATTAAGAGCTGAATGGAAACCAGATATGAAAATGTATGCAAATAATAATCTGTAAATTAATTATCTTTTTGTAATTGTTAATGGTTTTTATGGAAGGGTAATTTTTTTTTTAGTAAAGGGGCAAAAACATTTATAAAATCACATAAAATACAGTAAAATATATTGGCAGTACCACCTTTTTATGCATCCACAATTAGCTACTTTTAATGCTGAATGAACTTTATGCTGAATAACAGTATTGCAAACATAGTAGCTCGCTCTCGTAATGACAACTGAAAAAAAAAAACCCACATATTTGTGCTTCCACTGGTTAAAATAATGGGATATCATGGTGTTCCATATTTGTGGAATGTGCCACCTGAGTTAAATTAATTAGTTCATGAAGATACTATGAAAATCCCATATGATCCAAGAAAAGCCCACCTGCCCCCCTGCCTAATTTATGCTATTATACTATCACAATAAATTAGGCAATTCATGATGAACAGAATTAATCAATGTTTGTCAGCCTCACTAATTGGAAGACGGTTCCACATTAACTTGTGCACCATTTGCGTCTTGACCCACACAACCAAAAACCAGTCAAAACAAAGAACGGAAGGCAAGGCTGTTGCTGAAAAAGGGATTTAAATATTTGAAGATCACGGCTCTTAAAAAAAAAAAAAAATAGATGTCTGGAAGACGCCTCCCACCACCACCATCACCCCCACACACGTTTTAATAGCAGCGACATGAATGACCAGTCTGCTAATTAGTACTAGCACATTATATCAGGCTCCATCCAAGACCTAATGAGGTGGACCTTTGCTGAGGCAAAAAGGTGAAGCTCTTGGGTGACAGGACGGTACAACAACATGGCGTAAGTGAGTGTGTTTCCATGGAGGGTAAATGCTGGTGTAACACATAAATGCTCAGCTGGCCTTGTTCTTGCAATTTCTCTTATGCTGTTCACTGAATTTTTATACAGTTTTTTCTTTTAGTTATTTCTGGTTTTGGATGAAAACATCCATTACGTTTAGTCATGTTCATTAATTGAATCAATTTTTAAAATTGTGACAAATTTTAGTGAATAAAAATAACATTTAGGTTGATGAAATTGTGCTAAATTAAACCAAGTACCTGTTAAATGTCGAAGCACTCTCAGAAAAAAGCCTTAAATATATGCATAAGCACCTAATGTGTACATATTAATATATATTATATTACAACATTTAACAAGTAGTCTCGTTATGCTTTAGTTATTAAGTGAATTATGTATTGAGTGTGACTAGCACCTTCTTTTATCATATTTTTAAGAGTTTATTTTAAATAAAATGATACTAATTTGTGTCTCATAATTAAATGAAAAACCTCATAGCAAATACTTTGCTGATAAATTAATTGACAAGAAATCTATCTTTAAAAAATGTATTATATGTTTTGCGTGTTATATTATTAGCACACATCTTCGGATCCCTCAAAAAGTCACAGTTTCTCTAATGCGACATTTCTCTCCTTCACCCGACATGCTCTTCAGTGATGTATAGAATCCACAGATGGTGGCAGATGATATTTAATTGTAAGCCAGCTGAGCCAAGGCCCCACTGTAAGCCCACGATCTGCCTTCTGCCTTTTTTAGCAATATACGTAAATAAGAGATTTACATTGTCTGCCCCCCACCCATCATGTTTCCAGGAAAACAGATTAACAGGACTGAATGTCGAAGGCTGGTGGAAGGCTAATGAGGTCACATCTATAGGGGCTCGAGGAGATGCTCTTCAGATCTTTATTCATTCCTCTGCATCTGTGGCTGGTTAATGACATTCCTCCCATCCATCCGTTCAATCACCGCATACCTGTGTCCCTTAGTGTGGTGAACAATCTCAAGTATGTCTGATTGGGTGACATTTGCATGAAAGCTGGATGAACACGATTACAGAATGGACAAGATGGGATTTGATGCATCAGTATGGTGTTTTTCTATTTATGTTTTTCCTCCATATAGTTCAGAAAGTGCAGAGATTCTGACCTGCCCTGGTGTTAGATTTGATGTTGACCGGAAATTTGACATTACTCAAAGCATAGCATTTTTTTTGTATAATGCTAAATTCAGTAATTAACGTGAATACTTTGAATATCAGCAGCAAGTTATTTGAAGTTCTGCTTGTGGGCAAAGAGAGCAGCAGTATGCTTCAGCCTGGATGGGGACTTAAAATAGTTTCTCTTGTCTGGTCTTTGTAATGTCTTTTTAAATGTCAGCAATTCAAGGTGTAAGCGGGGTTTCTGTGAGTATAATCTGGTTAGTTTATGTATACATTACTTTATGGTTTTCTCTGTCTGCTTTTATTATAGGATATAGTTGGCAGGATGACACAACTCAGGAGGTAATCTCAAAAGAGCTCTCACAACTACCCAAGGTTCCTCTTGAAGGATTTACAAACACCTTTTCTCATTTCAATGGCAATTCCAGGTGAGCTCCTAAATCCTCTGTTATGTTTAGCATCCGTGACAATAATGCGTTTATGGAAACTTTTATTGTAGTTTATTTATTAATTCAGTTTTTCTTTCATCTTTATGTGACAGTTGTTGACACTAAAACAATTTTTTCCCTTAACAATTATGCATTTGGTGCCTTGACACTATTTCTGCAGCATTTACAGTAATTATCGAGGTTAATGATCATTTATAAATATGCTATGTTCATAGTTAATTGTTGTTTGTTCATTATTCATTAACTACTGATTTATGCAACTTGAAATGTTAATTAATATGTAGAATTAATCAAGCTTTATAAATACTGTAAAAGTATCTAAATTAAACCATAGTGTAAAGTGATAATCTGATCCGAACAGGTTTTTATTCTAGACACTTTATCTACTATAATCTGTTTATCTGTTTTTAAACATTCCCAATGGGGACAGGAAGCTGAAGGCTCAGAAAGAAGAAGTGAGCAGGACACTGCAGAGGTACCTTCAAGGTTTCCTGCCTTCTGATGTTGCCTCCTTCAAACAGAGTCCTCAAGGGCAGAAAGTGCTTTGGAAGGTGAGTCTCCAACAGCTACATAAATGAATAGTTCTGTTTACTCCCATATAAATTGAAGCATTTGGATGCATATTGACTATATGGCAGTTGAAAATCAGTGGTTTTTGGAAGGGTGTATTTTCAGCTTGAGACTGTAAACAACTTGGCAGTACTACCACACATACATGTCTATGTGCACAATACTGTAGTTGCTAAATGCATTATTTGAATGCACTTATAACACCTGCACTGGGGATGTCAGATTTAGCAAAAATAGCCATATGTTGCTATTTGCTCTACACTTCATTAGACAACTGTCAGATAAGCACATAGCTACCGGGGACATGTAATCTGAGGTGCAGCCTGCTTGATACTAAAAAACACCATCACCAAACAACTGCTCACAAAGTTAACAGTCGTGAGAGTTGAAAAGTTCACTGCACTATTGAACATTAGTACCCTGCAGTGCTTTTGGAGCCAGCAGTGTATGTCCTGGTTTGTTCATTGAAGCCCACCCTGCTGTTCTAAAGTCAGCTTGGCCTTCTATTCTGAGAAGGTGGGAGGAATGTAATTGTTTTATATAATCTCTAAAATAGAGCATTATAATACGCAGAGCAAAAATAGGGAGGCTGATACAATGTTAAATTGAGGCTAAAACTTTTTCAGCATTATTATCTTCTATCCGTTTTTGATACAAACCCATATATATATTATAATTTACATTTATTTATTTTTCTGCCATAGTACAAGGGAGATGGACCCCGTAATCATAAGAGTGCCATCCAGCTCGAAGAGAAGCCTCCTTCACCCCACATCTCCTTCCTACATGGCCAGTCTGATCTCCAGGCTGCTGTGGAACAACCTCCCCCGGGTCGATCATACTTCACTGGTTATGAGCAGGATCGTACTGGAGTCCCTCTCGCTGAGCTTCAGCAGTCTCAAGCTGGGCCCATGAGAGCACAGGATCCTGGTAAAGGTCAAACACAGGGAAAGCTGCGTTACTTCAGCCTTCAGCGCACTCCTGCTACCAAAATAGAAAAACTGTCAGGAGCTTCCAAGCAACCTCCAAAGCCAGAAATCAAAAAGCTATTTTTCAAATCTTCAGCAAGCAGCCCTGCTTACAAGGAAGCCCTCAGTTCAGTAGATGGTGAGCTAATCCTTCTTCTTCTTTATGTATATTTGTTATATAAATAACCATATGTGCTTTAAAAAAGAAGCCAGGAGAAAAAAAATAAAGAATTCAATTCTCATATTATGTTTAGTCAAACTCCTTTTAGGTTAATAAATAGAAACAGGGCCATATTATATTGGCTGTGATGAGTGTAACCCAGCTCCCATGTAATTAGAAAAGATAAAGCTAAAGTGTTTTAATACAATGAGAACTGAGCCTGAGTTCGTTGTTAGTAAATACTGCTTATTTTGAATACTACTTAATAAATGTATAATGATAAACTCTTGGCTATTCTTATAATGACCACCACAACTATTTTAGATGCAAAAAAGTATTCACAAGTATTTATTTACCATATGAAATAAAAATAAATATATCGTAGAAATAAAATAAAACAAATCAC
>JAUCMU010000125.1:17516281-17530581 GCA_032275025.1 Enteromius treurensis
ATATTCATTGGCCTTTAGTAAAAGCTCAAAGGCAAATAGGTCTCTCTGGCGAGTTCCCATATGTAACGTCGAAGTGAATGACTGAAAGGGTAACTGCGACCTTCTGGTAAGTCTCAGGCGTAAATAACACCCGGCGTAAAAAACACATAAGGCTTTTATGATCGCACGGTCGATCAGCAGACCATTCGGTGCGTCTCTGTTTTCAGACCCTTTAGCCAAACGGGGTTAATGAAGTTTGATGTGGAAATCACAGTCTTAGGCTTTTCTTTTAATCAAAGCTAATATGAATTATATCGACGATCAAGATATTAAACAACCAAAAAGAGTTACGCTAGATTTAGGCACCCAAACTGTGCGACGAGTGTTCAGCAACACCGATTTGGAGGCAGATTTATTTTATAACACGCCGTACAAAAAAGGACTATTAAAGCCTAAACACGTATCATTTTATCTATCCTAAATGCAGTTATTTAAGAAAGGTACGTGTTTTATATCCACCCCTAGATTACTGCATCATAGACGCTATCTGAAAGCACGCAATCAATATCACACACACACACACAGTAATGTGAACATTTGTGTTTTGAAACAATTGCATGGCACGACACGCAATTGCAAGGGCAAACGACATTGCTGACTTTATTTGTGAAAGTTTCGATGTAGAGGGTAGCATGTTTTCTAGATGAAAAGTATTCTCAGACTTTAGGGATTCATGTATGCATAAGCACAAAACATTACCGCATGCAATTTAAAATACTGTAGTATACCTTAATTTTATTCGGAGAGCAAGGTTGCACATCAGGCTAAAAAAAGGAAATGCTTAGTGGTATTTTCTTTGTCCATGTCTCTACACACGCACTCAGATAAAGTCAAGATAACAGACACAGTGTTTACCACGTACTGACAGCATTCTAAAAGAATGCTAAGACATTTAAGACAACACAATATGTTTTCAACGCAAAAGAGATCACCATCTACAACTATCACCATCAGCTGAGTAACAAAATTGGTGCTAAGACTATCGAGAGGTAATTTATTTTAGGTGTAATTTTATAACACCAAAAAGACCTCGTGAAAGACTTTCTCTCATTAAGTTTTGTAATGACAGAGTAAACTTCCACACACAGACACGCAAGGAGCCAAAAACAATTCATACGTATGAAACGTATGAAACGTTTTACATAGCTACTGCGCTGATAACCTCCAACATAATTATTTATTTTGGTATTACAAGTAATAACAATACGTCTTCAAAAGCAAGCAGTAAGTAACTTTACCTATTTTTAAAAAAAGTAACACCAGTTACTATGTTTTAGCTTATTCGTTGACACACTTATTTGTGGATCACGACCTACCGTGCTGGGACAAATCAGAAAGACAGAGGCGTCGCAAACTGTTGTGCACAACTCGCGTCGTGCGGATACAGAGTAGTTTCAAGATTATGTTTTAAATGCAGTGCATTCACCTTTTGGACAAAACAGAAGCGTTCGCACTTTTATTTTTGCATGGCAGGAGTTGTTCGACAAGTGAAAAGCGTTTTTCTGTAACAACTATAGTTTTAGTCATATCACCAAGATGAAATTTATCTTGGGCCTCTTTTTAAGATTTGCAACTCACGCGCAGACAAGCACAGAGTCAACAACATTTCACATGCACTTGTTTTTATTGTTCACCGGGCTAGATGATTACAAGTAACCTTACTTGCTTTTTCAAAAAAAGATCCAAATTGCTTTTTTTTAAAAAGCAACTCCGGTTGGTACGTTTTACTATGTGCGCTTCAAGCATAAACTAACATCTGTGATCATTGTCGAGCAGCGAACAAGTATCAAACAAAAAGTTTTCTACTTTGAAAGGACTTTTACATCTGCTATGAATAGAACTTTTCATATCAAAAACAAGCACTCGGGCCTACGTACGTAAAGTACGTATTTTTAAAAAACTTACAACGCAGCACTTACCATAAAAAGTAGCTAAGTAACTCAGACAGTTATTTGCACACAAACAAATCCTAATACTATGTCATGGAATAACACAACAAGTACGTTTTTGCCATACGTAGCTTGTGTCGTTCTTGGCTGAAACAAACAAATAAAGTTTACATTGCGAATACGAATCATCTTTTTGATTCTTTCGAAACAGCGTGTGAAACCTAAGATTACTTTATGCTTTAAGTAAAAAGTTTGCTGTTTTAAAGATAAAGATATCTAAAGATAAGCATTAGTGTTTTAAAAATAGCTGTTTGATTATTTCAATATTTCTCTGACCTGCGCTGAACATTTGAGACATATAATGAATGTTTCTTATTAATTGTTTTAGATCTTTTATTCAGTAAACAAAATGAAAAAACTAAAAACTATATATGTGCCTCGTCAGACAACTAATGCCCTTTCAAGACTGAGCTTTATCGCTCACGTTTTCGGCTAAACTTACTCCGACAAAAATTGTTTAGTAGTAGTGTAGAAATTTTATTTTAATTTCTGTTTGATAAACATGTATAGCCAGATTCACCGCACACTCAATGTCTATATTCTTAATGCTTATTTGATTTCATCAAGCAACAGATTGATTATTGAGCAGTCTTCTAATTTAGATTTTCTTGTGAACTAGTGATTTTGTAGAGTTTAGGACAAGTATTAATGGCATGGTATTTAGCCACTGAGATTAATTTCCTCTTTTCTGATGACAAACTTAACCTCGCTTCAACCATGAAGTTGTTTAGATGAGTAGAAGTATATTATAATATATTTCAAGTAATGGAATTTAAACACTGTGGGTACGAGTGAACTGTTGTTTTTTAAATCTTATAAAAAGCGGTAATTTCAGATCTATTAAATTTCATTCTGCGCTTATTGTTAATTGCGGTATGTGTAGAGAAAACCAGCCACTGCTTATCACCTGTCCAATACAATCCCAACAGTGAAGCATGGTGGTGACAGCATCATGCTGTGGGGGTGTTTAAGCTGCAGGAACAGGACGACTGGTTGCAATCAAGGGAAAGATGAATGCGGTCAAGTACAGGGATATCCTGGACCAATACCTTCTCCAAAGTGCTCAGGACCTCAGACTGGGCCGAAGGTTTACCTTCCTATGACCCTAAGCACACAACTAAAATAACGAAGGAGTGACTCTGTGACTGTTCTTGGATGGCCCAGCCAGAGCCCTGACTTAAACCCAATTGAGCATCTCTGGAAAGACCTAAAAATTGAAGTCCACCAACTTTTACCATCCAACCTGACAGACAAATCCAGGTGTGAAAAACTCGTTGCATCTTTCCCAAAAAGACTCATGTCTGCATTAGATCAAAGGGGTGCTTCTACTAAATACTGAGCAAAGGGTCTGAATACTTAAGACCATGTGATATTTCAGTTTTTCTTTTTTCTAATAAATCTGCAAAAATATCAACAATTCTGTGTTTTTCTGTCAATATGGGGTGCTGTGTGTACATTAAAGAGGAACAAATGAACTGAAAGGATTTTAGCAAATGGCTGCAATATAACAAAGAGTGAAAAATGTAAGGGGGTCTGAATATTTTTCGTACGAAAAGTATTCAGCCATTTAAAGTAGAAGCACCCCTTTAATCTAATACAGCCATGAGTCTTTTTGGGAAAGATGCAACAAGTTTTGCACACCTGTCAGTTCTGTCAGGTTTGATGGTAGATGTTGGTGGACTTCCATTTTTAGGTCTTTCCAGAAATGCTCAATTGGGTTTAAGTCAGGGCTCTGGCTGGGCCATCCAAGAACAGTCACAGGGTTGTGAAGCAACTCCTTCGTTATTTTAGCTGTGTGCATAGGGTCATAGGAAGGTAAACCTTACCTATATGTATATATTGTCACTAGGTGGCAAAGGAGCACAGGACAACAAGATAAAGTTTAACAAAAATAACCCGGAGGGTGGATTTATTCAACCAAAGAAGGCAGTAAATTAAAGTCACTGAGTGCCGGTGAACGTCCCCTTTAAGAGCTCTCTCTAGTGAGCAGTGAGGCAGAGTTGCGTTCTGTCCCGGGAAAGGCAGTGAAGGCGGTTCAAACCGTGTCTGTATTTCCCTCGTGGATGCAGGTTAGCAAGCTCAGTTACTGGCGTCTGTGAGGAAAAAGGGAGAGAGAGGTTAGTTCGCCGGCATCGAGTCAACTGAAGCTCTTCTCAGCGTTGTGGGCGCCTCACGCAGCTTATCTGGCTGCGGGCTAAGTGGTTACAGCTGGTTCTGATCCTCCGCTGATGAGTTTTGCTGGCGCTCCCTCGTTGGAAACCAGGGCAACGCTGATTAGTGATCGAGATGCTCGTCACAATATATAAACACACACACACAGCATACATTTACATAAAAATATTTACATTAATTTACATCTGTCACGCCCTCAGGTGTTCCATCAGACTTTTGTTTATTTTTTAATCCGTGTCCCTGTGCTTTGCCTCTGTTTTCATTTCGTTCTCACTCATGTGCTCCTGTTATTTGTAACCACGCCCCTGTCCTTAGTGTTTAATGATTTCCCAGCTGTGTTTCCCCAGGTGCCGTGTGTTTATGTCTAATTAGTTTGTGTATTTAACCCTGTCTTTTTCAGTTCATTGTATGGGTCGTTGTTTAATGTCTCTGTGTTCGTCTGCCCTGCTTTTTTATGTACGTCTGCATAGATCCCTGCATTTTCATTCAGTTTGTAATTTTGCACTTATATTATTAAATATTTTGCCTGCCTGATAAGTTCTGCCTGCATGGATTCTGTCCGCTGAAGAGGCAGGGTCGCGACGACATTCGCTGCAGCCCAGACCCAAAACGTGACAGAACGACCGATCAGTTAAATAGATGGCATTTGTGTCCGGGCTCGTCGAGCTGATCCACCTGGGACCCTCCTTTGTGGATTATATTCACCAGTTTTTCATTCTCGCCGAAGAGTCTTAATTTGATGATGTTGAAATGATACAGTTGTTCATGGACGGTGCTACATTTCTGCGGGATTCTGAGCTTCCAGATATCACTGGATTGCCGTGGAGGTCAGCTTTGTTTTTAACACTGGCCACATTTAAATCACGAGCAGGGTTTCAGCCGGATCCCGTTTCCACCACATCACAAATGCATGAGACTGTTCCCAAGTTCACAAATGAGCACATCTCTACGGGATTCGGTCCAATTTCACGGCCAGGAGAGCTGAATGAAATCCTTGCGGTGCCTAGTCTGCACTTTATGGGTGGAAGCCCCGTTTTACGGGTTGAGGATCCGTGCCCATGTCCGGTTTCGGTCTCTCAGCTAATAGAGCCTAATTACATCCTTGCGGTGTCTAGTCCACATAGTACGGGTGGTAGCCCCGTTGCATGGTTTGAGGACCCGTGTCCAGACCCAATTCCGGTTCCAGTATCCAGAACCGTGCCACGCTAACGAACTGCCAGAGCCAAGCCACGTTCACGAGCTGCCAGAGCCATGCTACATTCACGAGCTGCCATGCCACGCTCCTGAACTCGCGTGGTCAGCTTAGGACCCCAACCAGCCGTGGCTAGCCAAAGGTCCCAATCTGCCCTGGTCAGCCCAGGACCCCGACCAGCCATGGCCAGCTACAGGCCCCGATCTGCCGTGGTCAGCCCTGGACCCTGACCTGCCGTTGCCAACCAAAGGCCCTGAACCGTTTCGGTCACGCGAGTGCTGTATGCTCTGGAGGCATGTCATGACTGTTTCCTGGGTCGCCTCCAGAGCACCCAAGCGCCCCAACCCGTGCACCATAGACTTTCATTCACGTCTCTGTCCCCTTGTCCAGTCCATTTGGGCGTCTGGAAGCTCCTGTTATTTGTAGCTATTATGTCTAATTAGTTTGTGTATTTAACCTTGTCTTTTTCAGTTCATTGTATGGGTCGTTGTCTAATGTCTCTGTGTTCGTCTGCCCTGCTTTTTTATGTACGTCTGCATAGATTCCTGCATTTTCGTTCAGTTTGTAATTTTGCACTTATATTATTAAATATTTTGCACTAAGTTCTGCCTGCCTGGATTCTGTCCGCTGAAGCAGGGGGGGTCACGATGACATTGCAGCCCAGACCCAAGACGTGACAAAAAGTGGGGGCGGGTTTTAAACAAGGCGTTTTAGACTTGTTTTGAAACTTTCATTTTTACAACTTCAGGGATATTATCTGTGCAGCTTGCAACACTCCAAAAAGAAATGAAAATTTGAAATCTCATCATATGACCCCTTTAAGGTGATGTACTATTATATTATATATGTATATATCTATTATATATATATATATATATATTCTATTACATTAGTGTGAAGGTTAGGAATAAGGTTTGGTTTAGGGTTAGTGGGTTAGTGGTTTGTAATTATCCATCATTTATTTTTTTAGATTGCATCTAAAAAGGTAGCTACACCTTAAAATGTTAGCCAATGTCCAACACTGTCTAAATCATTGCCTGAAAGTTTTTTTTTTGCCAACAAATCTTTGCTTATTTCAAAGACTTGATTCCACTCTTGCCATCTAAAAAAACATAGTCAGCTGGTTTCTTTCAGGTAGTCTCTCAGGAGGTGGGCGATCTGATCGATTACAGCCACAGGGGGTCTTCTACATTCTGGCAGAATGTTCTAGTCTTCCTCACACTGCAGCTCTTCACACTAAATAACACATCTCTCCTCCACCTTTCTTCTCTCTCCTCGTCTATCACGGGCCTCTGGTGTTCTTGTCTTCTTCTTTCTCCCCTTCTTTGCATCTCCTGGATGCCCTCAGATAGCAGGCTCTTGATGGAAACAAGTAGTGGAGAGAATTGATTGGTCTACTTCAAGGTGAATGCTGATTGTAATTGCACAGAGCCTTATTTGGCTCTCCCGCTGGACAAATTCAGGAAGTCACCGGCTCTGCTGCTGCAGGGTTCCTTTGATTTCAGGGTGGTTTGGCTTTGCTGATTTGTCTTTATCAGTGCCTGTGATTTACCATTGCATTGTAACACTGGATATTATTAGGTACTTGGAAAAGATTAAGATTTTAATTGGACATGTGTAGTGCTCAGGAAACATTCTATGCCTTGTTTGCACAAATAAGGTCTGCAGCATTTTTTTTTTAATAGTTTAAGACCATTTGTTTTTCTTAACAAACATAATTCAAGTGACGTACCATATACAGTACAGTCCAGGATATTCTTTTAAATGTCTGCATACAAAATTTATAGATTTAGGCAACCATTTCTCCACTAAATATGCTGCACTAGAGAGGTTTATAGAACTACAGAACATGAATAAAAATAATACTGGATTGTATTTATGGTCCAGCTCTTCTGTCTATTCATGACATAATATATGTTTGTTTGTGTGTGTTGTGTGTGTCTTTGTATGCACATATATTTTTTCTTTCTATATAATGGAAAAGTGTGTGTCCAAGATGCCCTCTTGAAAGCAGTAGTGTTCTGTCTCGCTCACTTGTGTTTTGTGCACACACACACACACAGATAGAGAGAGAGAGGATGGAAAAACAAAGACAGGCACCCTTCACTTCAAAGCAAGCGGGTGACATTTAGGGCCCTCTGTGTTCAAAGCCCCCATTTTGCTTTTGTAGTTCCTCTTTGAGTATAATTAATATATTTTCTCTTCTAAAGGACTTGTTGGGAGTTGGATTAACACACAGCTTCAACCAGTCTCTGCTTATTTCATTATGCAGCCGCACTAAAGGAAATTCATGAATATGTCTCTTTGTTTGATTTTTCCCCCTCCCAGTATTTTCATTAGAAACAAGTTAGCTTATGACCATATCTGCTACCATAGAGACAGAAAAAACACAAACTGCGAAGAAAAGCTTGCTTGTTTAATTTTCAGCGCAGTTGACAGAATGACAACTGAAATGATTTTCGACTGAGAAAAATGCTTTTATTTCAATGACATTGTCTGTTTTCATACAGATTTCACATCCATTGTGTTGCTGTAAAAGGCTATTTGATCAGATTCTCAGTTTATCCTTTGGTTTCTCATTAACTCAGCTGTCATTGCATCTTCTGTCTGCTTTTTAAGCCTGTATTTCCCACTTTACCTTTTTTGTCTGTAAAACAACCTGTCAGGCTTATTGTCACAAGGCTTATTGAGCATTTGTCTTGAGGTTAGTGGCATTCCATCTGAAAGTTTGACTTCTTTTTCGATTATTTGACATGGATGGTTTAAAGCGAAAATGGGGAGAACATGTATTTCTTAACCCATAAATTATAGCTTTCGCCATATAAGAGTATAAACTGACTACTTGTTTTGTTTTCTCATCTAATATGTAATATCGATTGTAGCATTTTAAACTGGCATAGCTTTCAAAGACACATTTTATTTTAGCACTTTTTTTAGCAGTTTTATTTGTTCTAATTTAGGGTGATATTTAAAATTGTTTAGAATACCGTTAGAACGTTTAGTCAGTTCAGCTTTGATAGTTCATTAAACTAGCTTTCAAAATTTTGACCTGGAATGAATTGCTCTGAGGCTGTGTGTTCAGCCAAATGATGCTCATCTCTTATAGTTATACGCACATTTGCTCTTTGACTGACAGGTGAAGCTTGTTCTAGTTATGGAGGTGTAGTGGGGGACGGTGGCTCTGTCTTGTTTATTGAAGCCTCTCATTCCCTTATGCTTATCTTCACCCTTTCCTCTTTCCTCCACAGCCTTTGTTTTCTTTCCTTTTTTTATTATCCTGATGTATGCTATTTTTTAGAAGGTCAGTGCAAAAATATTTGTATTATATCCAAAGAGAAAAATCCCCTTTTATATCTCACTCATGGGCCACTTTGGTGATGGCTGCTATTTCACAGATAGCACTTCCCCCTCATCCTCAGTAACATGGTCCCAGTCTCTGCCTTTAAGGTAACAGTGTGGCTTGATTTTGGGTAATATAGAGGCGCCTCTTTAACCCTGCCCCTCACATTTAATGTCAGTCATCATTTATATCCTGATGAAGTTCAAAGTTTTGGGTATTGGGATGCATCCAAAATGCCAACACCTAATCCCTCACTCAAATTGCAAGTAGCCTGGTGTGCACCCTTCAATAAAAGAAAAACTGAGAGGGGAAGAAGAAGAAATAGACACAGAAAGAAAAGTGAGAAAAGAAGATAAAGCCTGGAATGAATTATGTATCACTCCTAAGAGGAATATCGCTCCTCTTGGTTGGCCTCTCTATCTCGCGCTTTAAATCGATACAGGCTCACTGTCATGGGTCACTACCCAGCGTGCACCAGAGTACCACTGTGCTTCCAAAGTAAGCCATCCCCTGCTCCCCCATCCAGCCGCTCTCATGGTGATAAGTCTGCCATATCTGAGCCTTAGCTCCAAGAGGACAGACTCTTTCAATTTAACTCCAATATCCACTTCTGATTGAGTAGCGTAGGCCGAGCGGAGCAGAATTCATATATTCACCGCTCTTCGAGGTTTGCGTGGGGGCTCTTGGCCATGGGGAATGCATCGAGAGTATGTTATTATAAACCTGCTCTGAGCGAGACGTGTCATGTGGTGTCACATCTGTCATCTGACAAAAATTTTCCCTTGAATTTTCAAATGACTTTTTTCTGATAATCACAAGATTGTTTGTATCTATTCTCGAAGAGGCACGCTAAGGAAAATCCTAAAAAAAAAAAAATACTTTGTGGTTTTCAAAGTATAGCCACAAAAGAAAAATGTGTTTTACTGTGGGGGGAAATGCTTGATAAACTTATCTACAGTATGTTGTGATATATCCAATTTTACAGCCTGTGACACCAAGCCTATGTAAGGCAGTCTGTGAACATTAGGGCATTGTTTGTTAGCTCAGTTTTTGTGATTTATTCTGCACCACATGCACTATACACGTTTGGAAACTTTTTGGTCAATGTTGCATCGCCATCAGCCAGTGGGTGAGATAGATTACTGATTGGCTGTTCAGTTTAGTGAATCAGTGTATGAGAAGAAAAACAAAGAAACTGATGAAAGCAAGCAGACAATGAAGACACATCATAATTTCACCTTATTTTACCTAAGCATCCAATACATGAAATGAAAAGTCAACAGCTAGCTATTGTAGTCGCTTGTTCTGTGATGTCTGTTTGTATCAGAGTCTAAATATGATTGTAAAAATGATAAGTACTTGACAGCTCAAATGATACACAAGTTCTAATAAAAGAACTTATGAAAGTTCTTTATAAGCTTCACATTTCTGCTTTTATTTCCTCCAAAAATGGCCCCAGTCAATTCAGTTGGCCTTGTCTCAAATGGCATGCACTACAGTCATGCAGACTTACAATTGGGAACATGTCTTCTATGTCCACAAGACCCTAGGGTGTCCCATGTGTCATTTAAGCCTTCAGAAGTTTGCTCATGAGCCCCCTTTTAATTGCCTAGATGTGCACCTCTGCTAAGTGTGCACTGAAACAGCAGACTTCTAAGCAGTAGACAAGTCAAAGTGGCATTACATCATGAAAGTGTGGACTCCATCGAAGATAACAAAAGCTTTAGGATTCCATTTGAGACAGAACCCCTATATAAACCCAATTTTAATTTTACATTTTTTGGTGGTAATCAACATTACGCTTAAAAATACTGTCAATGGAGCTTAACTTAAACCAAAGTATTACCATATAAAGATGAGCTTTTTCTTAAGATCAGAACTATGTTTATAGTTACTCTAGAAGATGCACATAAACTCTCCTGGATGAGCATGTGTAAAAGCTCAAAAACAGATGATTAAAGCAGTTCAACCTCAATTATCCAGCCTGGTTAAAGGCGAAGTGCTATTTGCTATACAGTCAGACAACAGTTAATGAAAAGGTGTAAATTCTGTCACAACACTGGTGGTGGCGTTCGTATTCGTGGCCTTACACCAGCGCCACACTAATTACCTGCCTGAAGGGTGTTGTGGAGAGAGTGGCCCTCTGGATATTTTTCTACTTCACACAACACCTCTCTTTTCCTGTCAACACACCGGGGACACACGTCCCTCTCTCTCTCTTTCTCCCTCTCTCTGACGCTCTTTCCATCCATCGCTTCGGCCGAGGAGGTGTCACATTATCACCTGGAGGTGTAAACAGCCAAAGAATTACCTTTTCCACACCGATTTCTCACGTACACACACACTTTCAGCACTCACACACACTCAGGTACTTACATACGCTGTCTCTTGTCTCGAGATGCGTCTTTCTTTCTTGACCACATGCATTTCTGCTCTTAAATGACATTGTGAGCTTATTCCAGTTTTCTTTACCATTGCTTGTGCTTAGAAACACTTTCTGTCTTTCTCTGCATGTGTGCACCTCTCTGTCCCTTCGTTCTCCTGGTTGTCTCACTATTTTTTGGTCTCCATCTTTCTCTCTGTCCATCTTTTTCTGTTTCTCATTCTTGATCTGATGGATGGCTCACAGAACTCACAGAGAACTCCTCTGATGTCATCAGTCTATGTCCTCCACTGTCAAAAAGCCTCCTAAATATCATCCTTGCATAATGCACATCTTGCATATTTTCTCATACCGCATACACTTTCCCATTTTTTTTCAAGTGTAAATCTGTTTATCGCATACAAAGCTTAGTATGCATTTAGCTTGTTCTATACTGATAAATGCTGAATATCGCAGAGTTGCTGACATACTTAAATATATTTAAACAAGGTCTCTGTTTTGCATGAGGCATAAACTTTGTTTTGCAAGACAATTTCACCAACAGTTAAAGTCAATATGTGTTGGCCTTGAATTGCCTTGCATTTGACTGAAAAGCTTAAACATGAAATAATTTCCAGAAAATTCCACAGTTCTCAATGCTTAATTCCTCCATTGTTTTTTTGCCTCATTGCTAAAGATCATGTCTTTTTTTTAAAGCTCTCAAAAACATACAGAGTCTTTTAAAAGGGATAGTTCATCCAAAAATTCTGTCATCATTTACTCACCATCATGTCGTTCCAAACCATATGACTTTCTGGAATTTTTGGAACCTGTTCTGCCCATTTTCTTAAATTTAATGAAAGTTAATGGGCTCTGAGGGTTGCCTGTTCTCCTATTTTGGAAGGGAGAGTGTGTAAATGTGCCATAGATGCCGGGACATGGATTTATAGTTGAGGCTGCTGTTTGCAGCTGGCTGTTTGTGTGTTTACTGTTGTTTCCCATTGTGTGTGTTTGTATTTGCTTGGGTGTATTTTAAATTTGCCAGACTGTGTAAGCTCTTGCATTGCTCCATGTGGTCTCTCAACTCTCTGGCAGTATTGCAGGGCCTGATGTTGGCAGTTCCGCCCTGCCAACCCCAGCAGCCCTCAGCCAGACAGAACACTAGCCACATTCATTACACATTCCATGAGACACTTGCCAATGTCACCACTTCTACATGCACTGAAAGAAAGCCTTATTGTTATTAGCAGTAGAAAAATTAGTCCAATAATCATACTTAAGTGCTATTTATGTACACTCAATCGTTGTTTCTTCACTTTAGTATGTTATGCTTCATTGTAACAACACTTACATATGTTTAATATTGAACACTTATTGAAATCATTCACAGGTAAAAGTTGTAGCTTAAATTGTAGCTTTAAATATTTGATCTCACCTAGATTTGTAATGAAATAAGATTTATTGCACTATTGTGAATCATAAAGGATCATTTTCAGATTTTATATTCTGTTTCTAACTATGATCTAACCAAGACTACTATTTCATTATGACAAAAAAAGTGTAAAAAGTTAAACTGATAAAAGTGACTAAAGTGATTTCTTTCTTCAGTATTTCTGGCTTGGTTCCAGTAAATATACAAGTCAGGCTAAATCAGGAAAAATTACATGAAGGTTTTATGTCTTATCTTTGAAAGATTTGGGAAATTAAGTGAGTTTACATGTGAAGGTTGATTCAAGTTGAAAATACATTTCCTTTTGTTACCTTTTAGTCAGATATTTTTCTTGCTTTAAGCTCAAACACATTTAATTTTTACACTCTTGTCAGGATACAACGTTTAGTCATTTTGTATTTCAAGCAAATTAGGTAACACTTTATAATAACTGCACACTATAAATCATTAGTTAAGCATTAGTAAATAGTCAGTTCATCCTTTATAAAGCATTTTTCCAACATTAATTGTCATTAGTAAGCAGTTTATAAATACAGCTATAAATGCCTTGTTCTTGATTTATAAGCATATCTATTACAAAGATGATTTAATATCTTCCTAACAAACACAACACAGAGGGAAACAGAAGAGGAGATAAATTAGTCTTTACATCTCCTTTGTAAATGCTTTACAGGGTATAAATAGTCCTCTCTTTAGATGAGCTCACAAAAACAGACGTCTGGCAGATACTAAATGCTTTATAACTGCCTGACTTAATCATGAATTACAGCAGGAATATGTGTCAAAAAAAAGCATTTATTAACACACTGAACAACTATTATTATGTGTATAAATAATATGGATTTATTAATGTACATTTAAATAATGTATTAATCATTTAATCATGACTTTCTAAATATTCTTATTAAACACTGACAGCTCCTAAATAACTGGTTTATAAATAACATAATAATTTAGAAATGATAAATCGATCAATAATAAAGTATGAAACTACAATTATTAAACATTATATATATATATGCTCAAGAACAAGACATTATTGTAAACTGCTTACTAATGCATAATATTGTTGAAGCAATGGTTTATAAAGGATGAATTGAGTATTTGTTAATGCTTAACTAATGATTCATAGTGTTTAGTTATGTTACCATATGTTTTTGTTAATGAAATGGTACAAACATTAAGGTACACTACATGTGCATTAAGTAGGACAGTCATAACACAAAACAAAAGAAAAATACACAAATCCCTCATCAAAAGTAACCATGGTTTCATAGTAAAAGTATAACCATGCATTTTTGTATTATTGTATAACCACAGTTGTACTACAAACACCACGGTTAAACTATGACTAGTGTATCAAAGGTACTGTATGGTTAAACTACAGCTACATTAAACATGTTTTTTTGTAGGAAAGCCATGGTTAATTTTCATAAGGGAATTGTTGCCAGGTTTTTTACCAAAAAAGTTATAAATCTACACCTTAAGAGTAATATAGTAACATAGATAGGACACATATGGAGATGCAGTTTTTACTGATTTAGGATGAACAAAGATATAGTTTCCATATGGATCAACTATGATAAGGAAGATTTTTATGTACGTAAAATTTGGTTAACAGAAAACACAAATAAAGTTATATATTCATATATTCTCTTTTGAGGAGTGAAACAATTGAAAGAAAACATCTGAAGGAAAAGACAACTTACAAAATGAGTACATTGCTAAACAAGTGAATGACCTGTTCTTCAGAAGAGCAGCAATTTCAGAGTATGTGTATATATAAATATACATAT
>JAUCMU010000125.1:17543209-17562463 GCA_032275025.1 Enteromius treurensis
TTCCTCGCACTTATTTTTGTACCAGAGGTGACAGATCCTTCCAGGCAGTAGCTCCTAGGCTTTGGAATGATCTTCCCACCTCTCTGCGCTTAATGGATATATATAAAACTTAACTTAAATCCATATTAATTATAGCACCTATTGACTAATATTCAAGTTTATAGACTAATATAAGGTAATAATTAAGGCTAAAAGGCCACTAATTTAGTTTTTGTTTATTTATAGTGTAAATGTGTGTCTTTAAAATGACTAATGAATTGTAAATAATGGGTATTATGCCTGTTCAGATAATCATTCGTTAAATGCCTGTTCATATTTAACTGATGCATAATTGTGAACAAGTTAATCATAAATTACTTGTTTATTTATGCTTAAATAATACATAATTCGGGCCCTTAAAATGTTAGGTTAATCATTAATTACTAGTGTGTTTTTGCTCAACTAATGCGAATTGTGAACAAATTAACCATTAATTAATGGTTAACTAATGCATTATTCTGGACCCTTAAAATAAAGTGTTACCGTTGAAATGTAATTACTTTTTTAAATTGTCAAGTGGTGTAATTATCAGGTAAAAAGTAACAACTTCTTAAACATCTTAAAGTTTTTTAAGATGCATTTTTCAAGGTTACTTTATGTTTTATTATTTTAAAAAATGGTGTTGTTTTTTTTCATCATTATGTTGTTTTGCCACAAAAACAAATGTTTTCATCTGAAAAAAATGACCACATACAAACAGCCGAGAGTGTATTTGCCATTTCTATTTTCGTGCCTGTACAACAAAACAATATATATATGGCGGTAATAGATGTTTAGCGAGCTTGGATGATCTCTGTCTCAAGAAGTGATGTTGTGGTGCAGAATAGCTCAGCTGTATTTGAGACCCAGACACTAAAAAAAGTGTCTTTCATTTTCTCTCAACCGCAGCAGCTGATAGACACTTTGGATCACCCACTACCTCTTTCTCTTTCTGTCACACACACACAAACACACACATACACCTGTTTATAGAGACCAGGCTTTAACGCTGTCAGAGGCGGGAGAGTGGGAGAAAGAGTTCTTTCATGAGTGAAAGACAGACAGACGTAAGGAGAGATGAGTTGCTTGTTGATTGTTCTGAGGCATCGTGCTTAATCATATGGAATGTAGCATTAAGAGTGTACGGCGAGAGGAATGGGCTTTGATAGATTAAAATCCTAATTAAAGAGTCTCCAGCAGACAAGACCAGCACTGGAGACCAACTCAGCTGTTGTTATTAGCATAGACGTCATCTGGGGGCACTTAAAGAACCCTTTCTCTCTTTTCTTGCTCATTCCGTTCTGTATTTCTTCAGAATGTTTCTTTTTCCAATTTCTCTCTTCTGTCCAGATTCTTTGCCTCGGCTTTCTTGCGTTGCCATTTATTTTCACACTTTTCTTGCCTTATCTTCCTGCGTGTTTGACGGTCTGTTTTTCTTATATATCTTTCTCTCTCTCTCTCCACTATCTCATTGTTGCCTCTTAACCCCGCTCTCTCACTCTGTCATTCCTGCTCCGGCAAAGTAAACAAAGTCAATTATAATTTCACACTGTATAATTATTTTCCCTTCTGTGTAATCTGTAAAAAGCCTTTTAATTCACTCTCTCTTTCTAAATGCACTATCAAAGCTGTGCTTGAAAAGAGCAACTTGCCTGAGAATCAAAGTAGGAGAAAACGTTTCATCTTATATGTTGAGCTTTTTTTTTACCTAATGCATTTTGTTTGATACTGTCTTCCTAAGATATGTTTCAATGCACATATTAAAGTGCACACACTTTCACACTTGTGTTGTGCTATGTTTCTTCAAGCGTTATACAACGTGGCAGGTAATTGTTCACACATGTAGATCAGTAACTGACTGAGATTATTCTCGTAATGAATGTGTTTGAGGGCCTATTTGTTGCTGAAAACTGTTAATTGTGCATTGTTTTTTGACATCCAAACAGAGCACCGGAAATCTTTATATATGTAGCTACAGTATTTTATTTTCTCAGTTATTAACTTGGCAATGTTTCGGGGTAATCATTTTAGGTAACACTTTATTTTAGGGTCTCTTAAATATTTGCTTATTAGCATCCATACTACTAGAATACTAGCCATTTGCTAATAGTAATTAAGCACATATTAATGCCTTATTCTACATCTCTAATCCTAACTAATACCTAAACAACTACCGTACTATATATTAATAAGCAGCAAATTAGGAATTTATTGAGGGAAAAGTAGTAGGTAATAGCAAATAATTGTTCCCTGTTTTAAAGTGTTCCCAAATTTTTAATAATTGTAGAATTTCAACAGTGATATTGCTGCTTTTGGTGCCACTAAATGAAAATAGCTTCATGACATCAAAGGCATCCGAAGAGTAAAAGTGACATGCTTGAATTGATTTATCACAGATTTATCCCTGTGGCTAGCTTTAATAAAGTAAATACGTTTTCATGGCATGATTCAAAAAGGATGTGTTAACGCATACTGTATATTGTAAGAGTAAAAATTTAGCTTTCATCTCTAAGCTGGTCAGAATCAGAATCATGTGTTTCAGAAAGTCGTGGAACAATAGAATTTATAGTAACTTTTGTAAATATAAACCTTCAGGCTCTACAGTACAGTATATATATACCTTCAGGCTGATTTGTTGTCAGTTTGAGAAGAAGCAAACTGTGACGGATGAACAGAAATTGTAATATGTTAAGTAGTTAAGTATCATTTCAACTGCTGAGGGCTGTAAGCAAACTATCATTGCTGCAGGCCAAATTTAGAAATGGTTTATATGTAACATATCACACTTCTTTACTCTTTCTGTCATGCCAGCAGATGCAGGACTTCAAATGGTTCATATATGTGTTGAAGGATTAAACATGTCACAATGCTATTGAAAGAAACAACTGATTTCAGTGAGAAATAATCAAAGAAAAAATATCTCTGACACAACTGCTTAGTCTCATAAAAAAATTGTTACCAGCAACAAATCCGTTTTTTCTTCTTCTTCTTCTTTTGACATACAGAGCCCACACAATTTTTATTCAATACAAAACTCTGAAAGCTTTGTATAGTCACATCCCAAAAAAAACTGCAGAATTCTGATCCTGATATGAAGACATCCACAGCGGTCTAAGTAAATTCAGTTATTGGAGCCACACAGTGCTCTTTTTTTAGCACTGCCCCCAGATTCACACAGTAGTATAAATGTTTGTACTTGCAGGTTTTTGCATGGTGTAATATTCTGGAGCAAGTCCCCAAAGTAAAATCCTTTCTTAATGCTAATAATCCTAAAGAGCATTTTACTCAACCTCATGATTTTCCATTGTCCTCACACCCTCTTGATTGCTGCTTGCGGATATTCGTCATTTCAAATATATTTCAAAATCAAAAACAAATACATTTCTACACATCTTTTCAAATACGGAAAATCACTTTTAAACAACAGACTCCCTAATGCACACCTGTCACACACACATCCAGCTCAGCACTGATGACATGCTATACTGTAGCTTATGATGTGCTTTCACTCAGTCACCTTTTTTTCTCTTTAACAGTTGAGCAGAAAGGAGATCTGGGGAAGGAGAGTGGTCTGCGGATTCTTGAGGCTGGACTGAGTGATGTAAGTCAGAGGAAAGGAGTCTTCTTTCTCTCCCCTCTTCCTCTCTCACCCATGATGACATCCTGCTTTCAAAGAGTGCAACCCCATGTGTTTCACTCGCAGAATCTGTCCCTTAACTTAGCATTCTTTTATATATGTTTTTTTTTCTCTCTAAAATGAAATGTCATGGATTAGCAATAGCACCACCAGCATTAAAGGGATAGTTCACCCAAAAATGAATATTCTGTCGTGTACTCTCACCCTAAAGCTTTTTCAAACCTCTATGAATTCCTGTCTTCTCCTAAACACAAAAGACATTTAAATATAGGTAGCTGAACAGCTGCTGATCTCAGTCTACTACATTCAATAGTACATTGTCCCCATACGATGGAAGTTAATGCATACCAGCAAATGTTTGGTTTTGGTATCATTCTTCAAAATAAATTATTTTGTGTTCAGCTGAAAGCTGGAAATTCATACAGGTTTGGAACACATTGAGGTTGAATGAATGATGACACAAGTTTATATTTTTGGTGTATCACTTTAAATTGTAAGAAAACCTCAGATTATGGATTGCAGGCCTTATACATAATTATATAATTTTTGGTGAAGCAAAATCACGTTATGAGCAGTCAACTAATAAGAAAAAGTCTTATGTCCAACTTGAAGTCCCAGAATTGAAGTCATTGTAGTTTGTTCGCTAAGATTGTTGTGAACTGGATCTGATTCAAAATCAGGTGTGGTTGCAAGATGTGGCATTTATGTGTTATTCCCAAACATACTATTAATGTGGTGCATATTTAAAAATGCATGTTTTACTATAGCATTTATGGGACTCATTTATTAGCCTGCTGTAGTCTTGTAAATTATCAGATCAGATAAAACTCCAAAAGCCAAATCCTAAACTGCATTTTTATTTTGACTCAATATTAATATCACATCCTTAAAGAACTTACACGTCTTACACTCTAAGGAATGGTGTGACATCATTAAACCTCTTTCTGTGATTGTGTGCTATATATTTATATACGTTTTGTGTGTGTGTGTGTGTGTGTATGTCTGTGATTGCTATTAAATAGAGCTAAGCGGCTCTCTATGTCACTGATTCAATTTGCTGTCTGCTGCAGAGGCAACATGCCAAATATGCTCTGTCAATCAAAACAGCCACACAACAGAGAGAGAGAGAGAGGATATAGGGACAGATGGTTATTAGTTATCTCAATCAAATAAATGGAAAGAGATGTTTAGAGACTATTGCTTAACGTAGACATTTGGCAATTTTACTGGATACTTTATACTGAAATTATTAAAAGTGCTGTTCTGCTGAAACATAAAACCGTTTAAAACAGAAACAACACTCCACAGCGGTAGTTTAATAGGTTAGATTGAAATTGGTAAAAGTTGTTTTGCTTTTTTTGGGATAATAATCAGAGAGGATATACTTCCATTGTTCTCAGAATTTAAGAGAACACTAAGTGAATGAGACAGTTGGGACATTTGATCTCATACTCACTGACCACCTGCCCTTAAGTCTGTGTTTTTTTGGTGGTAGCACTGCTTAACAAATGCATTGTTGCAACATATCCTGTTAGACCACTGCCAAAAAGACAGGTGTTATGAATGTTTCATGCTAACTAGTGTCAGTGATGAAACTTTTTGTTGTATAAAATGAATACACATTTGACCTGATATGCATGAAATTATCAGCATTCTGGATAGGGCTGGTCTTGCTGGCAAAACTGTCATAGCCTTTTTGTTCAACACATGGTAAGATTAGTCAACCACTATGCTCTCTCTGGTGAATATGATTGACTATTTAAACATGGCTCCTTTTTAATATAGCCTAATTTAATAGTCACTGACACTAATTTCTCAGAAAATGTCATTGAGAATCCATACAGTGAGTCGATTGCTGTCGTTTTATATTTCAGTTTATGTTTTCATAAATCACAACACTGCTTTGTACCGACCCATATGTTAGTGGAGCGCAAGAGACATTATTTAGTTTCCGTCTTATTTCTCAGTGTTAATCAACATATTCCTGTCTGTCTGCAAGTCTTCCGATTCATTACCCACTATTTACATTTTCCTTTATGCATTTAGCAGATCCTTTTATCCAAAGTGACCTAAAATAGTGGAACATAAGCAAGTCAGGAACCCATATTCATATGCAATGACAGATTTATTAGAGATTAGGAAACAAGCTATATAAATAATTCTATTTTCACACGTTTTTTCATCGAGCAGCAAAACAGCCTACTGTATATTTGTACAATTTTTTAGCCTTGCACACATAAATCCACTCTGCATTGAAAATAAAGTGCATGCATCCACAACATTTAGAGTAAATTAATGTGCTTTAATCATCCGAAGCACATGACGGTAAGTGATTAGCAGGAAGCGGTTTAAAAATACTTTGAAAATGTTGGAATATTTTTAATGATTTGCATACATGTGCCATCAAACGTGAACATTTTCTAGTTTTTTGTGACTTTGGACAATCACTGAGATAGATGTTTTTAATTTTCAAGTTTCCTTCCCTGCGCTGTTTACCACGACGCTCCCATTACACGAAAACCCAGGCATTGATTGTTTGCCAAGAATTAACGTCAAGCATATTCCTATTGAAAGCAGCACTTTGATAACCCATCCTCCCACCTCCACAAATTGTTTTCCGATCCACTTAGGGTTGTCTCCATGCCAACATAAGACAAACACAACAATAGAGAGAGGGAAAAAAAATAAATAAAAGGATGCATGTTTTTTGACACATTAAGCAAGAGATGCAGCCATCTCGCTAAGACAATAACAGGATTAGCTCAAGTGCTGTCAGTCTGTGAGCTGACATAATGCAGCCTTTAATATTCATAAAGAAATTAAGTGAAGAAGGTTTTGAGGGGTGGTGGACGGCTGTGATGAAAGGGGAGGGTGTGCATGCATCCACATTTATAAATATTCATCGAGGCCTCTCAGCGGAGGTGAGAATGTAATCAAGTAGGGTATTGATGTGCCGGCAGCCTTTATGAACCTGGTCTAAATGAGCTTTCCAATAGAGAATGTGACCATAAGACCTGCCACAAATAAGCAAAGAGGAGAATATGTTGCAAAACAAGCTGTGCTCCTTCCAGCTCGTCCATTATCTTTCCATCCACTGTAACTGCAGGGTTGGTAGTGAAAACTGTCATCGACATTATTATTTGAATTTGACAGGGTCATGAAATGGCTTTTATGTGAGAACTGTGTTTGCAAACTGTTCATGAGTACATACATTTTGCAGCGCCAACTGACAACATATCATATCATTCATAAAAATAAAGAGCAATTAAGGATGAGATTGAGCTGCTGGTCATGTTTAACATTCATATTGACCCTTTTTCAAATCAAATTTTAACAGCGAGGAGTTCTGTAGTGAAGTGCAAGTAACTGTTTGAACCCAGAGTGCTCATTACAGCGCTCTGGAGATAATTCTTCCCTTTTTTGGCCCTCTCTTTCTCATTCTCTTTGCTCACACACCTCTGATAGTCATTTTCACCATGCTGTACGGGTGCAGGGCTGCTGTCTGAAGTTTGTCATCTTGGCCCGTTTTGTTGGTAATTAGCCTTAATCATGACTGCTCTGTTGGGGTCGGCGGGGGCGTAGGACTCTCAGCTGGAAGGGAAAGAGAAATTATCTCAGCTGTATGAATGTGATCAGATAGCGCTGAATAAAATAAAAAGCCGTATATAGGACTGTGTGTGCTTCACCTAGCAGGAGTGTGTGAGAATAGGTGGACTGACACAGGTTATGAAAGGCTTAAACAGAAAAAGATGGATGTACTTGCAGGAGACAGGAGAAGGATCCTAAGCAGTTCATAAAGGAGTGAAGGGTCTGAGGTTCCTCAAATGCAAACTGTGCGTGTTTTGCTTCAAGAGAGCAATCACTTTCTTTCTTTTTTATTTATTTATTCATTTACCAACATTTAAGTGTTAAGTGCTAACATTTACGAGTTTTTATTATTCAATTTATTAAGCACTATTTTATAGCAATCATTATGGCCATTTACTGTATATATACTTTAAACTTTATATGCATTAATTGATTAGTCATTTATATTATTATTGTTTTTATATTATTTATTATAGATTGATTATAGTTTTATCACTGTGTGTTTTTCTTCATGAATAAGAAATACGAGAGAATATTTATGGAAATTCAAGGTTTATGGGATGTTGTTGTGAATCAGTTAACAGTACACTGCAAAATAATGCTTTTCAAGACTAGATATTTTTGTCTTGTTTCCAGCCAGATTATCTATAAGTTCTTAAATCAAGAAGGATTTGAGGATATTGTCTTATTTTAAGAAAAAAACAAGTCAAATTTGCTTGGAACAAGCTAAATAATTGATCAATATGGTAAGCAAAATAATCTTGTTTTTTATTTGAAACAAGATTATTTAGCTTACCCCATTGACAAATCCTTCTTGATTTTAGAATTTGTAGATATTTTGGCTGGAAAAAAGACAAAAAATCTAGTCTTTAAAAAACGTTTCTTGCAGTGTACTTGTTGAGTTTGTACTTGTCAGACAAAGTCTCAGCATTGAAACATACGCAACTAAGACTATTCAGTAAACTCTGCTCTTTTTTATCATCAACACTTTGTCTCCTGCTTCTGCTTCTCACTGGCTTTTCTCAGTCAGCCACTTGGCTGATAGACGACTGTTAAACACTCGTTTTGGGTGTTTTTGGAACCAGACAAGACTAGCTGTTAACAGGTTTTGGGTATTAGGATACGTTGCTGACTGGATGTTCTGTTACTGGACAAAAAATATATTTTCTGACAAGATCTTGCATCCGGGAGTGAATCTTAATTTTGCTGGTGTCAAGGCATGGTCTAACAGGGGCATAACGGACATAGGAAAAAGGGAAAGAAAATAAATAAATAGAAAAGAAAGAAAAAGAAACGCCTTCCCATGAGGGCCAATCAAGTCATAGGGTTCCTCTCACCTCACGCCTGACTGAAATCGCTCTCTGCTAAAGTAATGGCAGAAATGCTTAGCTAGAGATCTGATATGACAGTGGTGGATGTGACTGTGGTAGATGGAGACTGAGGTAAGGAAATGTCACAGAGATAAGCAGGGAGGATCGATAGGCCTTCCACAGGTCACACTCCATGTGGGCACATGCAACATTTAAAATGAAGACATGATTATTTTATGCGATTTCTGAATGTCACATAACTCCTGCATGTAGAGCTCTGTTGTTTTGATATTTTTTACCTATGCTGCAAAAAAGAAGCTGGCAGCTGTGGTTGCTAGAATATGGTAGCAACATTTTAGGTTTAACTTTAAGTTCATTGTTTTATCAAGGCAAACACTAAAGACCATCCCGGTAATACACATGAAACTAAAATAATGCAACGAACATAAATTTAACAATATTAGATGTACTGTAACATACAACCTTAATGTAAACAACAGATAAACTAAGAATAAACATACAGGTAGTAAAAAAACATTAAAAAAATCAAAAATCAAATGAGAACCTATAACAAAGAGAATTTTGGGAATGTCAGCTTACTTTTCTTCCCTGTACATTTCTTTTCCACTTCGAAAAACCGTATTGTTCAACACAGTCCAATACAGTTTTTCACTGTATATAGTAAGGGAACTTGTTGTTAAACAATTAATAGTTTTGAACTGTAGTATTTTTACAGTCTTTCGACATTAAAATCACAGTCATTTCTTTCTATGCACAACAGCAAAACAAAGGGTAGCAGTGGGGTTTTTCATATTATTATATACTGAATATGTGTGAAATCTGGGAAAGAGAGACAAAAAAGTGCGAGCTGGGAAGGGGAAGATTTCTTTTTTCAGTTGATAGTTGATAAATGTGTTGATTAATGTTTTAATGAATTCATTTGCTGGCCAGTATATCATATCTTTCTCCCTGTTAAAAGATGAACCTCTTTATAGCTCCTTCTCTGATTAAAAGACAGAGAAAGTGAGAGAGAGAAAGAGAGAGAAAGAGGGGGGGAGGGGGGGGGGGGGTTTAAGGGATGGAGAAACACAGGGATATGCACAAAGGATGAAAAATAAAAGGGAACGGGAAATAGCAAGAGCAAGACATATGAGAGAACTGGTGTAAAAGAGATATACATAGCTCATAAAAGGCAAAAGGAAAAGCCTGACCTTTTTTTCTCCTCCTATCACTGACACAGGTTACGGGGGCACACAACACCTGGTGATATCACCCGCCCCCTGACCACCTGTATGTCAGCTGGTCCAGTTGTCATAGCGACAGTGACTCTGCCACCCCACGTCAGCTATGATAGGGGTTTCTATAGTGACTAAATTCCCAACACTCTATGTCAGCTGCACAGGCCTATCGTTAACTCACAGTCTTTGCCCAGCAGTTGGTGGAAAGTGTGGGAGACATCCAGGTGTAGAGAGGTGATGGAAGGAGAGCTTTAAAAAGAACCGTCCGTCATCACCCAAAACCAGCCATGCATTTTTGTCTGCCCAAAAGCTTCAAGATAATATTTTTGCCAGAACTTGTGGTTCAGTTCGTTAACATTCAGTTATAAGAAAGAGGTAACACTTTACCCAAAGATATTACTGTATGTATAATGCATTATAAAATTAATTTTAATGCATTAGTTATGACTTGCAGTGCACCTTATAATGCATTGTACTCTCATGAATAATTGTAATTGTAACACATCAATTCAGTTTTACACTATGCATTTTAAATTTGGTAATAATTATTTATGACAATATATAATGTTTTTTTACAATGCACATTATGGATAGTTATATTGCATGGTACCCTTTAACAACCGTGTATAATGCATTATACACTATATAAGGAAGTGTTATAGAAAAAGCTACCATGAACTAACCATGAACCATTTTTGCAGCTTTTGTTAATCACTATATATACATAGATACATTTTTAACATTAAAGTAATACATAAATTATCAAAAATTCAATACACATGAAAAATATTCAGAATGAGCATTGGTTAACAATGAAATGTGATGTATTTGTAGATAAAATTGACCTAGGTTAATAAATGCTGTAGAAGAAATATCCATTGTTGGGGTTTAATGCATAATGCAAAGGAATTACCTAATGTTAATGAATTTATGCATTTTTGGTAGTGTGGTGATGGATTTTTAGTGTTCGTAGCAATATGGGACGGAAAAGATTTGAGTTCGAAATACAAAGAAGAACAGAACAAAATCTGTCATTGTTTTTGTAAAAACAGAATGTTCTGAGCAGTTATTTCAAATGTCACATCAAGAAAAATGTTATAAATTTACATTAAAATCAGAGCTGTTCTGTATAAAAAGAGATAATTAGCAAAAAAACAAAGGCAGGCTGCTTAAATTGAGAGGACATGGCAAGAAAAGAAAAAAGAAAAGAAACTCTGGCCTGTAATTATTCTATCAGATGGGTCAAAGTTGGATTTGGAGATTCTGTACGTTTACTTTACTTTTGGGAAGGTAAAGAGTTTTAGAAGAAAATAGATGTGTTTGAGAATGGTGTTTGTATGATGATCCGTAAAGTGCTGGAAGAAAAGTTATCTTTTCCAGAAGGGATGGGCTATGATGGCATCTGTCATCAGGAGTTGGTAGAAGGAAGGATGTGTATGACCGCTACTACTGGCTACTTTATTCTCAAATTAGCAGGAGGCAGATCCTGTCAAACAGTACATCTGACTGGGTTTGTGAATAATTTGGGGCAGGAATTATTTTAGGTTGTTTATGCATGGATGCAGCTATTAGCTGGAGAATTCTCCAAGCACCACTTCAACAGATAATGTAGGAAGAAGCAGAAAATCATCTATGACAGGCAGGAATCTCAATTTCCTTGGAATCTCAATTTTCCTGATTTGTGTGTATCTTTGTGTATACGTTTATATGGAGAAAATTAAGCATGTCCACATGCTTGTTTTCATAGAATAGTCAAAGGGAAAGGCTTGTAATCCTTGTCTGCTTCTTTACTTTTTAGTTATTTCACCTTAATTTAACTAGGTTGGCCATTTTAATGTAAATTCTCATTGTGAGCTTGGCAGTTAACAAGGTATAGTTCAACATGAATAGTAAAAAAATGTAGAGAAAAAAAGACAGAGTGTTAAATGAACTGAAACATGAAAAGTCTGTAATTATAAAGGGCTGTTAGAAATAATATTCAAACATGTAAATGCATAAAAGATTTGACGTATAGGCACAAATGTATTAATTCCGTTTTTAGAGTACGACTGCACCTCATCACCTTTGGCAAAGGGAGTGTATTTCATATGTATGTGAGCAAAACCTTGGAAAGCCTTCACAGAATTTCTCCCTCCATCCCCGCATTGACTTTCTCTGCCTCTTCCCATCTCATCCTCCCCCAACTCAACAAAAGAGTAGAATTTGATGCAGTGGAAATAAACATTAGCATATAATGCAGTGACATGTCAAGGAAGGGATCTGCTGTCAAATCACATCTTGCAGGTGTAGAAATAGGAAGAGTTTTTTCCAATAAGTTCAGGCCTTTCACGAGACCTTCCTTTTTAGATATGCCCTGCTAGTGTTATACTATATGCTACGTATGTGACATTTTGTCACACATATGCGCAAATACAATATGCATCCTCATGTCAGACTGGCAAAAAGTAAAAATAAAAAAGCAGCTGAAGTGTATTGTCATGGCAATTAATAAAGTGTGAATTATTGTGAGCTACAACAATTCAAACAAATACCAATGCATGCTATAATTCGGCTTAGCGCTATTAAAGATGTTTTATTGTCTGCAAAATCTGTCCTTTCCGGTCTTGAACAAAATCATGATTCTTTCTAATTCTACAATTAAGGTTTTAAATTGAAACCTGAGAAGGCCTCTTATTTCTAGCACTTCTAAGCAGCAGTTAATATAACAGCTCTACAGTTTTTGTTTAAGCTGACGTTTTACTGCAGCACTTGAGAAGTCTTTGGGGAAAGATATTGGTGTTTCTGTTGTGATATGTAAATGGGGTTTCCGTAAAGTCCCCGTTTACGCTCATGACTCATTAAGAAGCTTCTCAGAGTCGCACGTGTGTCAGATATCCTACAGTCAGGGGCCTTAGGAATGCTCTTAGAAGAAAGGAATGCCAGTGTAGCTAGACAAAGGCATTCACACTTGCTTTGTCTGTTCTCTTATTCTCTATCATTTGATGCATAATTTTATTTAAGCGGTTCAATCTGATGGTCTTACTTGTAAGTTAATACGAAGTAGTGCTGGATTTAAATATTATATTACTCAGAATGTGAAAATTGGAATTGTATTTACAGTTGGCAAGACTGAAAGCTTCTGAAATGTTTTTCAATTCATATGAAATGAATATTTGATACTTTCCACGGTGTTCTAAAGTCTTTGCCTGATTAGAAATGACCCTGGAGGTGTTAATCAGCAAGATAGAAAGGAAGAGACAAAGTCAAGATCACCATGGCAACACAAATATTTGTTATATTGAAGGCCAACAAACTTGGCCTTCGTGTCCACTGCTCGGTGGCACAAATGAATATCCACTTTACCCCTAATGGTGGCTTTCAGCTTTTGCGCAGCCAATACCGCACTAAAATGTGGGGCTTCATTGGTGGTTAGATCGAACATCAGTTTGCTGTGTACACCTTACGTGAGGGAGATCACAACTACACAGATTAAAGCCAGCCATGAAGATCACCTCAATCTAATCAGGTGAATGATCAGATTATTATTGATTCAGTAACAGAAGGTCAAAAGCAGCTGCACAATAGGCCTGCGTGAGCCTCCATTGAGCAAGGAAAATGTATCAATATTTAACAAATTATTTCCGATCTTGCATTTGAATTTATCATGGATATATTTTGGATGGGTGGTTGGATGGATGATTTTGCTAATCTTGAGGATTGACAAACTGTAATTGTTCATAATATCTGCAAGCCCAAGGAGGAGGTGGGCTTACTCAGACTAACCAGTCTGATTCTTCCCAATATTACTGCATCATCTACTTTAGCTTCTTAGAGGAAGTTTTGTTTTGTAAGACGACATTAAACGAATTAAAAAATTACATTAAAATGTGCTTTTAGTCATTTAGCACATGCTTTTATCCAAAGCGACTTACTAATTAACAATGGAAGTGATCAGAATCTAAATTTTGAACCATTTTTTAACAAGCCCATATGGTATGATTCTTCAGTCTGTGATTAATTAAAAGACCACATTTTTGATGAAGACACTGTGACACTGTTAAAATGTTATTGTATAACGTACAGTGTAAGTCAGTGAGGTCCGGTGCTGTACAGTACTGAGTGCAATATTGTATGGACCAAAATTAGAAGAAGAAAGTTGGAAAGTTTGGAAAGACATGAGGGTGCCTAAGTGATGCCAGAATTTTGTTTCTTGAGTGAAGTACAGTATCTGTTTTTTGTTGTTGTTTGGAGCACACAAATCTAACAAATAGATCATAATTCATAATACAGGATTTCATAAGCACTTTGTTTCAGACTTTACTTGTCCCACGGCCCCTTTTGAGCCAGTCTGGACATAATTTAGATTTTTGTGCCCGTCCAGAGATTCTTTACATCTTCACTGCGGAGCCATGATATTTCTGCCTCAAACATCAAAGCAAATGATGTTGTTCTCCTAATGCAGAGGAAAGAGGGAGTAACACAAATGAAATGAAATCACAGATAATAAATTGATCCTGAAATACCAAGAGTGCTGCACACAACTTCAAAGCTTAACCCTGTTTCCTCTCTTTCCATCTCTTTTCTTTTTCTTTTTTTTCCAAGGGCCTTTCAATGGTCTAGAGATGAAAGTCCTCTCTTTTCAGTGAATATGCTTTTTTATATGCACTTCTTGTTGTGTACATTTTAAACGTTGAAATGTAAAAAGGCTGTGGCAGGTTTACAAAACCTTTACTATAATCTTTATCCAACACCTCAACACCTCAGATTTTCTCTTTAATGAAATATAGGTCCTTTATATTATTTTGAAAACACATCGATCAACCGCTGTCTTACCTTTCCAGCTTTTAATAAAAAGAGGTTATTGTTGTATCAAACCGATAAAACATAGCAAAAAGATTTTACAAAAGCCATGCTTCGTTTTTTATCAGTGTTGTATATAAGAGGTCAAAGATCCCATCGCTTGGTTCTTCAAAGCTTAGCTTTGCTATTATTTGCAACACTAACTGACATCATAAACACCTACACTCGCAACAGATGGAGGGCATCCTAACTTCCTGTGCAAAAAGACTGAGTGTTAACGAGGTGCCGGAGTGCTAATGTGGTGTGTAATGTTCAGACTGTGTGAACCTGTCAAATAAAGTGTGTGTGTACGCGTGTGTCTCTGATCCTAGATGTTATAACTTTGTTTATGCTGCAGTTTTAGAGACAACCTAATGTGCCGAGATCTGCGCTGCCTGTGATAGAGATTTCAGCGGGCACATCAACCGCCACTAACAACAGCCATGCTGTTAGGAACCCGGCCTCCCTGCTTGAAAAGTAACTTAAATGCCAGCGGTTGCTGTGGTGGATCCCTGTGTGAAATGTCATATCGGAGCAGCAGCTCTCTCTCTCTCTCCTTCTCTTTCACGGGAGCAAGGGCTCCAGAGGATGGATGAAAGCAGGGAAAGAGCGGCAGACTCGCAACTCTGGCAACCTTTTACCATGGTCTGACCTTTTGGTCAGGGAAAGAGTGTTTGATGGCGGTCTGTGCAGGCACCCCTCCCACCAATCAACCCCTGAAGCAGCTCTCAAAAGCAGTGTGAGAGGCGTTTTTTATTTCATTTATAAGTCTTGAAAGGGAATAGTGAGTAACGTGTGGGCACCTACATCTAGCCCTCATTACCCCTCCCTTTCCTTCTCCGTTTTAAAAGGTAATGGCTAGGTCGGCCTTAAGCTGATGGAATTCAAAGCAGCTATTTTGACCTTCCACCCTGCAGTCTTTTTACATCATATGACAGTGACATATGAGAGGCCAGTGGTTTTATGACAATTGCAGCTTTTACTTTGTGTTATTTTAAAGTTACATTAAAAATACTGTAAATGCTGCTGCTGTCATGCCATTAGAGCTTGTCTGACAACAAATGCTTCAAAACAGACATCACACCCACATACTACACCCGTTTTATTCCTTGAAAGAATAAGACCATTTGCTCATGTCACTTTACGTACATCAGTAACAGATTGTCTCTCTATTGATTTTTACCTCAGGTATCCAACAGAATAATGGCATTTTATTTCTTGAAACATGCTACACAAATACTGTACCTTAGCTTGGCTTATTCAAAACCAGTATTAGGGGAGTATTGGCTACTTTGATACCAAGCTACAATTGTAATTTGAAGAAGTTTGCTGCCCTTCAAGATAGAATCATGAAATAAAGTATGTTTAGATAACATAAGGGGCCATATATTATTTATAAACAGAAAAATCTGTCTATGATCTACACTACCATCGTTTAGGGTCCCAAGATGAACCAAGTCCTGTTTCATCTTACAGTGAGGTCAATATGTTTTTGATCACCTTGTGATTTTGCAAGTCCTCTTAGAAATCATGGAGGGGTCTACTATTTTTCATGATTCTTAATTAGTAGCACCTGTTTGAGGTTGTTATCTGTCATAAAGACACCTGAGCACCCCCCAATCAGCCAAAGTCTAAAGAGCAGCATGGGCAAAACCAAAGAGCTATCAAATGACTCAAAATTGTAGACCTTGACAAAGCTGGAAAGAGCAACGGGGCAATTGCCAAGCAGCTTGGTGAAAAAAGAACAACTGTTGGAGCAATTGTCAGAAATTGGAAGAGGCTAATGATGTCTGTCAATGTCCCTCGAACTAGGGCCCTACGGAAGATCTCTCCTTGTGGGGTATCAATGATGCTAAGAATGGTGAAGAATCAGCCCAGAACTACACGTGAGGAGCTGTTCAATGACGTGAAGAGAGCTGGGACCATCGTTTCCAAGGCTACTATCAGTAATACGCTCAGACGTCATGGTTTAAAATCTTGCATTGCACGGAAGGTTCCTCTGCTTAAGTCAGCCCATGTCCAGGCCCGTCTCAAGTTTGCCAGGGAGCATCTGGATGATCCAGAGGAGTTATGGGAGAAAGTCCTGTGGTCAGATGAGACCAAAGTACTTTTCCATTCACCGTGTTTGGAGAAAGAAAAATCATGAGCATCATCCCAATAATACCAAACCTACAGTGAAGCATGGGGCTGGAAGCTTCATGCTCTGGGGGTGTTTTTCTGCTCAGGACGACTGCACTGTATTAAGGAGAGGATGAAGGGGGCCATGTATTTTAACATATTGGGCAAAAACCTCCTTCCCTCAGTCAGAGCATTAAAGATGGGTCGTGGCTTTGTCTTCCAACATGACAATGACCCAAAGCACACAGCCAGGAAAACCAAGGAGTGGCCCTGTAAGAAGCATATCAAGGTTCTGGAGTTGCCTAGCCAGTCTCCAGACCTAAATTCAAATTGAAAATCTTTAAAGGAACTTAAAAACCCATGTTGCGACAGCCCGAAAACTGACAGATCTAGAGATGATCTGAATGGAGGAGTGGGCCAAAATCCCTCCTGCAGTGTGTGCAAACCTGGTAACCTACAGGAATCATTTGACCTATGTAATTGTTAACAAAGGCTTCTGACCAAATATTAAAATTTTTTGACTCAAGTGATCACATAATTATTTGACACATTAAATCCCAAATAAATTGTAAAAAAATCATACAATGAGATTTCCGGATTCTCACACATTGAAACCTGCACCCACGCTGAAAAAGTAAGAGAACTTATAAGTAGGAAACAAATACTTATTGGCCTCACTGTATATGGAAAATAAATCAAAACTATTTAATATTTGAATTACATCAAACGCATCACCCTTTGCCCTGATTACACATCTGATCTGAACAAGCTTAAAGGGATGCATCCAATGATGCTTTTAAACACAACTGAATGTATTTTTATATGTGTTAGAAATGCAATTTCATTTATTGCTTTAATTATCTTTACATTTAAAATTTCAGTTTAAGTGTATCAAAGGGTTTTTAAGTACATGATACATATAAATGAATAAAGTCCAAACTTTTGATTGTTACACATTTTACAAGCTGTTAAATGTTTAATATTTAATTTTTAAATGATGCTGATGGGGTTTGTACATAGTGTACTTTACGTGTATATAACTTTGTTACAGTAAAATAAATATCAAAGTGATTCATATCTGCATAAAATAAAGATCCTAAGCTTTCAAATGGTACCACATATGGGATTATTGATGCACACAAATGGTTAAAAATTTGGAGAGTTTAACAGGTTGATAAAAAACAAAAAAAAACTAAACGAAATATAATTATGTTGCCATTACACACAAAACTGAATTTTTTTATTAGATGAAACAGTAAGCTGTTTTGGTAGAAGGAAAAAAAAAAAACGGGCTCGGGCCACTGGCCAGTGCGAGCCGGGCAGACCTGGAAAACAGAGGACGAAATCATGCCACGTTTCCACTGTTGGGCCAGTACCCTCCCAAAACTCATGTAAAACCTGCCCTTAATACGTCTTCACTTGACCACGTCACACATACAAGGTTACCCCAGCGAGAGCGAGATGAATTAAATAAATAAAGCTGTCCTTAAGTATTTATTTACAAACTTGAACACCACACATGTATAATAACTTACCACAAACAAAAAACAGAGCTGACTTGCTGCATTTTTTATACATAAATATATTGTGTCTTGCTGTTTTTTGAACAATAATAATTTTGGCTAAAAGTGTTGTAACACAAGCATTACTGAACATGTACCGAGTAAAATATTACTGAAACTTGATTAGTAATGCCTTACACTGCTGTGTTACAGCAAAAAGTAATCATCCAGTAATTACAAACATCAATGACTGATGATAAGCAGTTAGAAAAGTAATATAATCTAATGTCTAATGCGCTGTTGTAGAAGTCTACAAAATTATTTTAAATATACTTTTTTTTTTTTACAACACAACCAATTTGAGCCTGTGTATATAAAGGGATATATGTTGTTAATTCAGAAGTAATATAAGATTAACACTACATGACATTACATGGTTATATTTATAAAACAATTCTGTAACATTTTAGTATGGACCAGTTCTCACTACTGATTAGTTGTTTTGTAGTTGTTTCATATTGGATGTTTATTAGTATTTATAATGTACACATTCAGCATGTCCAATTCTACATCCCTAATCCTGTCCAATAAACTTCTCAATTATCTTACAATTATTAAGCAAATTGAAGGAAAAGTTAAAGAGAGCAAAAGTAGTTAAATCAAGATTGTGGGTTATTTATTATATTTACTTATTAACAGAGATACCTATTTTTTCTAATTGATTTGTTTATAAAATAATAAGAAAATGGTGGCCTTTCAATAATAGTAAAGTAATTGGCTCTGGTCCAATACTGTAATGCGGGCTGCGCGCTGAGAGAGCTCGCGCTCTCGCTTCCTTTTGTAAGCAAAGGCACGGCAGGCAGGCAGGACACGGAGACTGAATAAATTCTAAACTGGGGTTTTAATTAACAAAAGAAAAGCAAAGGAAAACGCGGAGAGCTACGCAGAGCTCTGACGCGGACACCAGACGGAACTTTAACCACACATAACATGAACTGAAAAGGACACGGTTTAAATACACAACA
>JAUCMU010000125.1:17567132-17588188 GCA_032275025.1 Enteromius treurensis
ATGTTGTCACATGACTGCATTTTGGTTTGTTTCAACTGGTTCGGACCAGAGCAATCAGTGTGGTGTGAAAAGGACCCAAAACAGCAGAAAAAAAACAAAAACATCCCTTTGGGGACATCCTCATTTGTAAACACATTTTTTAATCAGAATGCTTTCTGTGAGGGGTCAGGGGAAAAGTGTGGGTTAGGATTAGCTTATAAAATCTTTAACTATCAGAAAGATCAGAAGTTTTTTTTTTTTCTCATTATCAACATTTTATGCTAATTCAGGAATTATGGAAAGCTTACTAAAATTTGTATTAACAGGAATGAATACTGTGTTCAGAAAGAAATGAACATTTCCACTGAGAAATAGATATACAGTAAATATTTTCCACAAAAAATACAAAGTAATGGTAAGTAGAACATTGACTTAAATGTAAAAATTTTAATTAGAAAAACTGAAATAGTATTTTATTGTAAAACATACAATAATGTTTTTATTATTCCAGCTTCAAAAACATTTTTACAGTGTGAATTTGGGTTTATCATTTTTAAATTTATGTGTGGTTGGACAGCCATTCTAGCAGACGGTCAGAAATTGCTGTATATAAAATAATTTCATATTCTGAATGCATTTCATTTTCTATTTACATGGACTTCAGAGGATGTACATTTGTGCAATGGCTTCAAAGCTATCATCTGACAAAGTCAATGGTATTTCAAGGTAATATAAAATATCACAGATAAGGCTCTCATTTCCTTTTGGCTCTCTTATTATAAGGTAGTGCGTATGCTTTGGTTCTTTGCGTATAGTTTTAGTCTGAATAAAATGAATTTCAGTAAAGCTAGTGTTAAAGAGTTTTACAAGCATCATCAGAAAACAATACAAAAACTGTAGTCTGGATGTTGTTTTGAGTGTGATGCTGAACTTTAAACACTGCAGCATTAAAGAGGCATTCACACATAATAATGTACAAAACCCGTTAGCAGTAATGGAGCAATGATCCACAACTACTGATTAAAGTGTGTTTAAGCATTCATTAAGGATTCATGAATGAGTATGTGAATAATATAATCTTTAAAATGGTGTATCCTAGCTGTATCCTAATGAAAATCAGGTCATAGCCATAATCAAAAGCCGTAATTTAACTGAGACATGCATAATAGATTAAAGGACCTCTATTGCACATGCAATTCCTAGATGGATGACTATACAAAAAAGCCATGTGTATCTCGGCATAGTCCATCAAACATTTTTAAAAAGAAACAAATTGAAGCCCCGGTGTTGGGCTGTGAACAGTCACAAAAAAATAAATAAATAAAGTGACACATATTAGGCTTGTTGTACTGATTTTGCTGTACTTGTTTGTATTCGTACAGAAGTACTTCCTTCCAAGCAGATAGTTTTCCAAACTACATGCATGCCATCTGTCGATCACAACAGTCCCATGCGATGGTGCTCTGGATAAGGACATCTGCTGCATGTCTTGAATGTAAAAGTTCCCCACATCAACAGTTTGCCTGCCAGAGGTGTTTATGAGTGTTTCTGGTGTATGTGCAAAGATCTCTGCTGTTTTCAAACTATCAATGTCTTTCTTTACAGTCACAGGCTGCTTATAAAAATGTCCATTACCAGATCAGGGGGAAAGCAAGGTGTCATGCGTGAATGAGAGTCCTAATCAGCAGTAATGGGACTGCATACAGGAACAAGGTGGCATATCTGACACTGATGTATGGATGGTGAGTAATGATGTCTGCCGTGATGGTGTAAAAGTGGAAGCTTTCTCAGAATCCTCAGACTTCGGATGACCCTAGAAAACATCAACAGGGACTGTCTTAAAAACATCACCCAGCTCTGTCTAAGGTTTAATCTATGTGATATTGCACCCGTAAATACTATCTCTGCTTCCACACAAGCTCCTGTTACAGAGTAGCTGTTGCTATATAATTTTTAGACGGAAAGATCTTTGCAGAGCACTTTGCTGGTTAATGGCTGGCAGATTCTATGTGGAAGTGGAATAATAGGATCGTAAGATATAAAAGAGTTTGCTGGTATAGTGGAATGATGTACTTTACTGTTCTTTTTATTTCATACTAAATCATTTTACAGTAGATCTTTAAACTAAATACCTAAACACATTAAACATGTAGTTTTTTTGTTTTTTGTTTTTTTCATTTTGTTTAATGGTTAAAGAAAAATAAATAAATTCATCACTCAATTTTAAAAAATTATAATTGCTTTAAAAATCTAGTTGTGCCACATTTACCAGCAATAACTGCAACCAGACACTTCTGATGAGTGGAGATCGGTCATTCACAAAGCTTTGGTGGAATTTTGGCGCTGCACTGCTATACTTTAGCCACATTGGATGATTTTCAAGAATTAACTGTGGATTTAAAGTTCTGCCAAAGCATTTCAATGTGGTTCAAGTCAGGACTTTGACTATAGGCCACTACAAACTTTAATTTTGCTAAATTGAAGCCATTCAGAGGTGAACTTACTCTAATGCTTTCAACCACTGTCTTCATAACTCAGCTGCACTTAAGCTTTAACTTACAAACTGAAGATTTCCTGATAGAGAAGTAGAGTTCATGTTTCCCTCAGTTACTGCAGGTTTCCCAAGCACTGAAGACACAGCAGCAAGCTTCTTTTGTGGAATTTAGTCTTTGGTTTGTTCCACTTTCGAGTTATCAGTCGACAAAACAGTTTCCCCAAAGGTTTGAGGATATTGTTAAGGTGTGTTTTGGCTAAATCCAGACCGGTCGTAATGTTCTTCTGAGTTATAGCAGTGGTTTTTGCCTTGCCAGTCTTTCATGCATGACAATTTTGGCCAGTACCTTTCAGCTAGTGGAGTAATGAACAGTGACCTTTATTGATGGCCTACAGTCATTTTGATGTTGTCATTGGGTCTTTTGCAGCTTACTGGATGAGTCTGTCCTCTTGGAGGAATTTTGGAAGGTCATGCACTTCTTCTGAGAAGGTTTGCTACTGTACCGATTCTCCATTTGGAGAAAATGATTCTCACAGTGGTTCTTTGGAGTCCAAGAGCCTTTAACATTCAATCACCTTCTTCATCATCACTTCTAGAAATTCTTTCACCTTTGGTATAGTGTGTTGCAGTGTTAGACATTTTAACCAACCTCCTGCTGTTAAAAAGTTATTTTTAAAGGTGCAGTATGAAATATTGACAGCTTGCGGTTAAAATAGGTACTGCAGTCCAAATTCAAAATACTGGAGAGAGCAACTCTCACCTCCTCAGACTTGACAGTTGCCACATTGAGGACACGCAACAGGAATGAGTGCAATTGAAAATGGAAAGTGACAAGACTTACACTCTAAGCTGATACGTCGATTTATCTGTGTTTTAATATGCCTCTGATCATAAAGCTTTTAGTTCTGGTAGAATGTGTGATCTCTGACCAGTTGATTTGCTATGGCTGCTGTGTTTTTCATCAACTAGCAAACCGGGGATTTTGAAATACTATTGGGTAAATTTGCAATGAAATCACACTGATCACAACAAAAACAGATATTCTGACACTAAATGCACATTTCAAAGTAGAATAACTGGCTGTAGTGTTGTTGTTGTTGTTTGTTTTTTTTTTCAGAAAAAAAGAGAAATATGGAAAATACAGTCCCTGTTGATATAAGATGACATTTATGCTTCAATAAATAACATTTAACCACTTAAAACTACATTTAGTTTTTTCTTTGTTTCATTTTAGTTTTGTTTTGATTTATTCAAATAATTAGAGTGAGATATTCACAAAAACAGACGATAGAGGCAAACACTTTTTCACAACACTGTATATGTTTTCTCTGAAATGTAATTACTGAAATTGCCGAACCGGTTATTTACAGGATGTGCTTTACACATACAGTACTTTTAGCTGTTGCAGTTTTGCAAATGTGACTAAAATATAACTTCAGTGTCTTTTTCTATGCTATTTATATGTCAGGGAAAAAACATATTTATTAAGCATCACACTAATGTAAATGCAACAATTGCTGTCCCTATGTGCAAACAATATTTTCTTGCTTGATACAAATGTGAAATGAGTCAAGACTATAGTACTGTATACAGCTGTGCGAGCAAAGTAGCTTCTTCAGGCCAATGTGGGTTTTTTTTCATTCTATAATTTTCTTGTGGGCGTAGATGTATTATGGGTCGTAGCCGCTAACCAGTCACATCTCTTGACTTATCAGCAATGACATCACGGTAATCTTTCTTTTTACACTTTCAGACTTTCAGCGATTGCTTTTAACATAACTGCAGGACTTGACCCTTAAAGTGAAGACATTTCATCTATGGCAACATAATGGCAGTAAGAAATAAGTTCTGTGAAAACTCTCTAAATTTTTCAGCAGGTAGATCACAGTACTTGGGTCACTGGTCTTTTGAGGTTTGAGAGGCAGTGGTGGAGCAGCAGTCTGTAATTACTGCATCTGACAGACTCTTAGTGAAGGAACAAGACACCTTCAGCTATAGGCTGCTCTGAATCTGTGCAAGGTTTTTAAAACAGGGCTTTCTCTTTAACCTCAAAAGTAATGCTCAAGTTTAAAGTGGTGTTTATCAATTAAAGCTTGTCTTTTAAGCACAGTTAAAAGCAGGGCACCAATCAGAGAGTGTGGCACCTTATACTCTGTGTGGGGGTGTTTTAAACTGAAGGGATTTCCATGCTCCAAATACATAACCTTTAAGATTCTTTCTAGGGGCTAATTTATAATTGTTTAGTTGTTTTCTTTTTGTACTATAATGAAAAAACAAACTTTTTAACCTCACTAATACGTTATTTGTACGTAGTAACCGTGTGATTAAGGCTCAAGTGAAAAGAAATGCACAAAAGAAGCAATTACAAAAAACAAAACATTGATTATGCATGCTTGTACTTTTGAGCAGATTCATCATAGCCCTCCATCTAATGTTTGAAATGTCCTAAATGCCCAGTGTGCTGCAATTCCATCCTTACATTTCATCATATCTCGTTTCAAAGTGGCTTCCAAGCATGTCCTTTAAAAAGCAAGAACCACTAATAGAGTTCAACATAATAACTATGGCTGAAGGCCTTGAGAGTACAATGTTCCTAATGAAATCCATTACTCTTAAACTTTAAAGGGAGCCTATCAGAAGTATTGATATGGGCATTAAGGGAATACTTTAATTGTTGGCCCTGGCCCGAGCAGCTTCGAGTAAGGTGGACTGAAACGTGACTCAGCATTTTTCACCAGATCAGCAGCAGTGTGGAACAGTAATTGCACAGCTTAGAGATATTTTTATGACTCGGCACAAAGTAGTAAATTTTGTCGCATAGATGTTTTCACTGTGGTTCCGGTCAATAGCATGTCAGTCTACGATTTTTAAGGACTGTCAATCGTTTCTTCACTGAAATTGTGTATCTGAATGTTTCAAAGCTAGTGAGATGCATGTGTAGCCTATGTTGTGTTAAACAGCACAAGCTGTGCCGATATTCCTTTGACATCCTGCTCTCCATATTCCATGAAGTTTTATTCTTAGTAACTGTGTCGCCTCATGGTTTGATTTTCTTTATTGGTTTGCTTTTCAATATTATTTTGTAGCTAAGTCAGCTGTGTATGTTGTGTGTTGTTGGGTTTTGATCATGCTGAGTCCGTATACACAAGATGACAAGCGTAGCATTTACCTTGATCGCTAGCTTGTTCATAGCTTTGAACCGGCTGGCATGGGTCTAGCTCTAGCCTAGATTCAGACAATGAGGGAGCTTATTTTAACAAGCTAATCTACGGCAAAGACTGCAGCGACATGGCCGACACATATCTCTCCCTAAATTAGTCCTTTAAGCCTTATATATGTATGAGACATAGCGAGCCAAATGTTAGCGCTTGCCAATTAGTGTGGCAGTGTTCAGCGTGGATTAGAGACGGGTTGTTTTTTTCCCCACCTTCTCCCCTCCACCAAATCTCTTTCATCCATGAAGGAAATTTAAAGTTAATTCACTCCAAAATGCCCTGAAAATGTCACACAACATCATGATGTTGGCTCATCAGTGGTGAAGTGGATTCATGTTCTAAAACTAGCCAAAAATGTTAAAATGCTCTGACAGACAGGAGATTTATTAAGCAAATGCTTGTTTTTCCAGTCTTTCATATAGAATTGCTGAGTCAAATAATTACTTGATTAGGCTACTTTTTCTTCTTTTCTTCTTCAATAAAAACCTATGCAATCAAGAATTTCATTTAAGGGGGAAAGATTTTCCAGCACAGATTTTGCACCACATTGTCACGCTAATTCATCACACTGTCCGACAGAGAGCTGCTTGGTTTAAAAGTGATTTCTGTGTCTCTTTTTACCCAACAAATTTTGCTGAAGCTAGCAAAAATTACCATAAGGCTGGTGATCAAAGTACAGTAAAAGCTACATTTTCTCTTTTAATATGGTTTCGCCATCTTGTAGGACTCCTCACAAGACCCGCTTGCACTAGCCAGCTCTGTCAAACAGCATGCTGTTCTTTGCCTTGCTTTTGGCAATGAATGAAGCGCACAAACCTTAGTAAAGGTAGATATAAAATATCAGGAGTGCACAAAATGTACTTTCATTTTTTTGCACCCAACACTAGATTAAGCTGTAAGATTCTTTCAATCAAAAATCAATTACCCTGTTGGAAAATAAATAGTTTTGTCACATTTTAGCTTGTGTTGGAAGGGTTAGAGAAGTTAATGGGTTTGATTGTGAGATGCATTAAACATAGAGAAAGCACAAGGAGAGAAACATAGACAATGACACATTTTAACCGAAGAGATGAGCAGAATGATGTTAATACAGCACAAATATCAACAGAATATCCAAATCAAGGAGCAATCTACAATCATGTGACATCTTTTTGCATCAGACAATTTGACTGATTAAAATAAGCAGTTTGCAAATACTCTTAAATGAGCACCTATGTGAAGCCTGCGTTCACTATACACTGTTTGCGCATCTACATTTGAGACTGAGGGCTATACCTGAGGAATGACACTGACAGATGGTGCTATGGGGATGGTTTAAGCAGCCTGACTTTTCTCTCTATCCAGATGCTTGTTTATCATCACTTTCTCCTTCTGCAGTCTGTGATTTAGTACATGAATTGATGATATTATTGTTTGTCAGTCACCACAGGACTCTTTACAGTCTGAAGATATGCATTGCTTTCTCTATAATATAGTCTATATAATATAGTGCTTTGTGGCACTGCAGCTCTAAGTTTAGTTACAAGTTAAGTGTTGGAAAATGATATTGCATTTTTGGAGACTTTAAACGTCTATAATTTCACATATCACTCATTGAGCAGTTGTGTACGTGTGTTGTCAGAAATGGAAGTGAGGTTTTTAGTCATCCAGATTATCTTCTTTAGAAAATTGCACAAATGGTTGATGCATCATCGGTTGAAGCTGTGAAATAATGATTCAATGCATTTTAAGACACAGATGTAGCATGCTTGCAGGAATTTATCACGCAAGCATAGACAAAATAGGCACATAGTCATAAAGTGGACACAGGAAAAATAATAATGATGGATTAAGTGTTAGATATGTAGGTTGTGGTTATCTAGGCATTCTGTGTTTTTGGGCTTGTGTGCAGTTTGTCCATGTCGGAAGATTATATTGTATACAAGTCGTCCGCTACAGCACGCCCAGATTCTTGCAGCAAGAAAGGAAAATAAAGCAAGGTGAGGTTAAAGGTGGAAGTATGTCTGGCCGGTGTTCACGCTGAGGTGTGTTTATCTGATCTCGAGATTCTGGAACGGGTGAACCACTTTATTTGTTCCTCTCTCATTTCTGCCAACTCCAGCTGTCACGCAGTGGGACAAAGAGGGGTAAGCAGGGGACAGCGGAGGGAGGAGTGCAGCTGAAACCAAAGATAAACCAAAGACTCCTTTGCCGACTCGTCATCTGCATTTGACGGGACCCCACCCCCAGTTCCACCAACTCACACACACACACGCGCGCGCAAACACAGCCACTTACACCTCACGGGCACATGTTGTATAGCTCTTACACACTCTCCCTCTCTGAGTGCTTGCATTGCCTTTTCTCTCTCTCTTACACACACACACAAACACACACACACACAAACACTCAAACAAGCTTCCCCCTCCCCTCTTTCCCCCTCTCTATTCTCTTCGTTAGACTTGGTAATCCCTCTCTGCTCGCTGCAGCTGTTGCCCTTCCTCAAACCTCACAATAGTCCCCCAAAATTGTATTTTTTATAAAGAACTAAATAAATAATAACGTTTTTATTTTCTAATTTAGACACTACTTTATCTCACTGACTATAAAGTGTTTCCTTGCCCTGTAATACAAATATTGTATCGTGAAAAATGTGGAAACATCTAAAATGAACTGGTTTTATGCAAATAAAAAAATATTAAAATAAATAAAGTAATATTAATATGTATATATATATAATCTACCATACTATATTAAGTTGCACCAACAATTCATTTAAAGATAAGCTCTTTAACAAAAATTGCGGGGGGAAAAAATCTTACAGATCATTTTGTCCATAAAATCGTTTTTTAAACTGTAACCTAATTTTATGCATCATTTATTATTATTTCATAGTATTATTTTATGCTTTAGACTACTTTTGTTATAGTAATACCCCGTCTGAGCAAACCAAATTCGGCAAAGGAAAGGAAATAATCTCTGTTAAATGTTTAGGTGAAAGAGGTTTAAAAAAAATCTCCTCCTCAGGTAGGCTAATACAAACATTATAATAAGTGTGTGCCTGCTACATATTATCTAGTATTTTTAATACTAGTCATGTGTGCTGTTTTAAATTAAATACATTTATTAATACGCAAAACAGTGTTTAGATAGTAGTTGATTTATATTCTTTGAAGTCAATCGTAAAGCGTCGGGTCGATGTATAGGCAGTGAAGCGTCCTTCTCTGTCTGTCTGGCTCGTACAGACTGTAGTTGGCAGTAGGCGTTGCAACATTAGTTAGTTTCGATTGCGATATAACGGGTTAAAGACGTGGGAGAACGCTTAGGGAAAATCCAGGCGCGAGCGATTCAGCAGGCACAGAAATCCCGAATAGTTGAACAAATGAGTGACAAGCTCTCCGTCCATTCAAGCTGGCCCTGTACCCCGCGCGCCGTGGGCAACATGTGGAGGCATCGCTATAGCAACCAGTGGATGTGACATGTGCTACAGACAGCGACTCGAGCCTCGCTGAATATAAGGAGGGGCTCCGTAAAAAAAACCCGTCTTTTCAGTCGCACATGATCATTCAAAGGACAAGACAACCCAATGCAGCTTCTTATAAGTCTTTGGGAAATGTGGCGGACGATTTAGCTCGCATTTTTTTTCTCCCGCGCTGCCTCAGTCTTTTTCTTTGTAACTGTTTTTTTTTCTTTTCTGTTTCTTTAAAAAGTCTTCTAGCAGGAACGGTCTTTTGTTGAGGTGGACGCGAACAGGGAGGTTAAAAACTTTTCTTAGCTAGCGGGATTGCGAAAGGAGGCTGCAGACGCCAGTCGGACATCTGCGGAATAGGATCTTGAAAAGCATCCTTCGCGCGCTGTCCGACAATGGAACTAGGTAACTATCTGTTTGACTTGTATGTTTATGCGCACGTATAATGGTCGGTAAATAAATGTAATGAGGCTTTGAAAGCACCATTAAGCGTCACCTAAAACTTATTGCGCATCCGGATGCATCTGGACTGATAATGAGAGTGACACTGTCCTGCGAGACTTGCGTGGCGGGGCTACAGTATGACACATTTAATCGTACTTTTATTTAAAACGCTTCTGCTGATAGAAGCTCGTGTATAGCATGTGCGATTTGATGGCTGAGATGGTTTACAGACCGTTTTGAAATTGATATGGGTCGTGAGTCAATGCAGAGTGGTGGTAAGAGCTGAGCAAATGGCACAGGATGCAAACAGAAACACTATTCTGTTTTTTGTTTTTTTGTTTTTTCAAAAGGAGGAATCGGTGTTTAGCTATTCATTTGTGGGATCGATCGCACTGAAAGCGCGTGTTCCGTCTGCGTGGGTCTTTGCGAGTTGCAAATGACTTGGAGCCAAAGATAAATAATAATGAAAGAAAGATGAATAGGTGGGTAGATGGTGTATAAAAAAGTGCAGTATTTGGTGATAATTTATAAGGGCTCTTTTAAATCTCTGACCATTTTTATTGTCAAAAATGTCCCATACCTCCTGTGGGGCAGTGATGTTATAAACTTTTCAAATGGCAGTTTATGCATGCTTATTCCATGTATTCAGCTTTAATGTTTGCCGCATAATGTAAATATTTTTCTAATTTTGCTTTACACTGTAAAGTTAACTCGAGTGAAATTGTTAGTGAAATGTAAGATATAATAAGTCATAATGCATTTACATGTATTCCCTGATGCACAAATCAATGTTGAATTTATCCAATTGGATACCTGCATTTAAGGGAATTCAATTTAATTTAAACTAGCCTATATTTTTATGTATAGTCAAATAAAAAATTTAACTCAATTAATACAAATTTTTGTGTAGTTTTGTGTTCAAAAATTAGTCAACTAAAAATATATGTAAGAACTATAAGTGCATGTTAGAAAGACTGTAAGACTTATTTTCATTTGTTTAGTATTTTGAGCCTGATGTTAAATTAAGTTATTTATACATTTATAATTTGGTGCATTGTTTTTTTTACATTTTCTTCCAGTTTTAGCTGGGATTGGAGTGGATGGTTTTTAAGTTAGAGTGATTATTGTGTGTAATAGTGAAAGGATACATGGGCGGCCCTTGTCTCAACCTTTCACCCGTCACAGTCTCTCCTCCACCCATCCCTTCCCTCAATGATTAAATGCAGTCGATGCATCCCAAATCCATCTCCCTTTTGTCCTTGCCGAAATATACAAATCTTTTTGTTTATCTTCTGTCCTTTTAAGAGCGAAACCAAAGAGAGGTTAAAAGAGAGGTTAAACTCCACGCATACAGATTGCATAAAAAGATTAATTGCTATCAGTGATATTTGTTGGATGTACAGTGATCTTTTTGTTTGGTGTTAAGTTTGTGTTTTACCTTGGCTTGGACAGTAGTCCTGGATTTGTGTGTTATTTGGATGCTGTTTTTTAATGTTCTACAAATATTGTTGTTTAATCTCTCATTATAAAATGTACATGTATGAGGATTTAGATATTGTCATTGTGGTAAAGTTTGAGTCAACAGATTCATGAATTGAAAGCTGAGGATAAGTAATATCTGATGACCCTGCAAACATACCCATTAATCCAGAAACACATCTCACCCACTAACATATTTTCCCTCTTCTTGTTTGCTATGTCTTACTTTCTGTTTTTGTTTTTTTTTTCATATTATTCATTTTTCTCATTTTTATTTCTCTAACCATTTTTTTATTCTTATCATATATTTAAATGAAGAAAAACATATATTCATTGAAACTTATGTGGAATTGTACTTTATACTTTATAGATTTATACAAACAGAATTCTTTGTATATCTCCTTCAGATGAGGATTTGAGAACCTTAGTACTGTTTTCTGAGTGAAAGCTTGATGTGAAATCTTTCTTCAGTAGACTCCTGTGAATCAGAAATTTGCAGGTCCAATTTTATTCCCTACAGAAGAACAAAACCGTAACAGCATAAAATATTCTGTCTCTCTCTCTCTCTCTTTTTTTTTTTTTTCTCTGCTTTTACGTAACCTGTGTTTTTGCAGGTTTTCTACTATAAAACTAAATGTGTTGCAGGAAGTGAGAAGATTTGATACATTATTTCAATTGAAATAATCAGCAGATTATTTTCTTATAGAATGGTTGTTTCTTTCTTTTATTTCACTAATAATTCCTTAGGGGACGTTGACCTTTTTCAACTACATATATCAGTTGTACATGCACCAAAATAATATGTTTAGATCATAAGAAAGATTTTTGCTAAGCAAATCGTTCTGTACATATAATGCAAAATATGTTTTGTCGACCTTTCTTTGGTGTAGGTGCTTTATTTTATTTTAATTCTGTATATTTATGCTGTACAATTCATTTTAAATTTCATATGCACTGGAATCTGCATTAGACTGCCTTACGACAGCATTTTAAAATGTTCCTTTATACCTTCTCTCCTTTTTTGGTGTTTTTTCCAGTCTCTTGCTCAAATGCCTAATGCATGTATTCTATTTGGTTATAATTAATTGCGGACATTATTTAGCCAAGCACAATTTTCTTTTCAGAGCCAGCTTTTCATGTTAGAGATCTTTTCATGTAATTCGATTGAGAGCGCTAAGCCTACAGAGGGATGGAGGGAAGGAGAGAGGGGGGATTCTATTCCAGCTGAATGCGCCCTCCTCTCTACACACTCTCCATGCAACGTTTGATGGGTGGAAAGCAAACCATTTCTGCACCAACAAAAGCCCACAATCACAAAAAGTAGAAACTAATCCTTGGAAACTACTAAACCTCACATATTTTCAACACCATGTAGTCAGTGTATGGGGGATTTCAGTATGTAATTCAGTGAAATGGCATATGTAATTAGAGCTTGATTATTATATGGTGTGCTTCACAAATTTGCATTCGGTTATACAAGGTGTAGCAGTCCTAAATGTTATGTTTTTTACCGCAACCACAAATGTGAAGTAGATTATAGTCATTGTTTCTATAATACCGATCGGAAAAATCGATCGTGGGATGGCATCTCGCTTTGCACGCATGGCTTATAGTTCTGTGATCAGTCGGTTGGTATGATGGAACTGAATGCGAATAGGAGCAGATTAAAAAAACTCTGAACCCCATTCTAAAGGCCTCAGTCTATTCAGCCTCACAAGGCATTTGGAAACAATATGCCGCCAATCCCCCAGCAGCTTAGCCCCGGCTGTCAGCCCTCCCCCCGAGGGGCTAACAAGCCTGACAACCCCCTCTACAGTGGAACGTTAGTGGGGCTCGGACCTTTTAGGTACTCCCCCTCGGCTTAGCCCCTCTCCCATTTTATTAACTTGGAGGTCTGAGCCAATTCCCCCATCCCGACCAAACCCAAGACTTGGAGGCTAATTAGCAACAAGCTGGTACAGTGAGGACCGACCCTAATTGCTCTGTGGTGGCATGCTTCGACCTGCCAAGACAAGAGTGGAGCGGGCCTTCACTTCCCAAGTGTCGGCTTGAGGTGGATCTACATCAGTCTATAGCTAGTAAAAATTACGACCAATATATTTGCATCTTGGTGCCATAACTGTGATCATTTGGGTGATATACATGCATATATCTTAAATACATCTTATGTCATACATATCATCTTACATTTTGAAATATTACAAATATTATTACAATTTAATATTTATTTATATTAAACATGATATATTACAATAATGGCAAACCTGAATTTTCAGTAGTCTCTCTCACTGTCACATGATCTTTCAGAAATCATTGTAATATGCTGATAATGCAAGATAATTACTACCAATGTGAAAAAAACGTTGTTTTGCTTAATGTGTATATTTTTTATATAATGTATTGTATTTTAAATTCACAGTTTCTTTTTCTACTCTGTTCTTATTTCAGAGGGGCAAACTGAACCACATTCCCGTGGTCAAACAGAGTCAAGTGGAGCCAGGCAACTTTTTGATTCTGGTGGTGGTTTCCATGGTTTTTATTGTGATGGTGTTGGGGATGTCAGGGGCTCTGTACTGCTTGCGCCATCGCTCCCATCATAAGCTGAAGGAAAAGCTGGCTGGCTTGGGAAGCTACACAGGCCACGATGCCACGGCAGCCTATCAGGTACGAGCAGGCCGATTATTTGAGCCAATCCTGTTTCTCTGACGTTCATCCGTGCATAATAACACGAATAAGCGTCTCTGTTTTTCCAGATACACTATGCAAGTTGTCCTCAACCAAGGTTATTTTTGCTTCCGATTTCTGAGTAACCCACTCTGCATTTGCGATCATCACAAGGTGTATTGAAGGTTCTTAATGGTTCCAACATTATAGTAGCTCATTAACAAAAAGGCAATGAAATTTATTTAAAGCTTTTCCTTAATTATGACCCATTGGTGCAGGCGCAGATGTCCTTGCATGACAGCGGTGTTTAATATGAATCCTAATTGAGGCAGAGCCCTTTTTAGCAGGGAAATGAGTTTGTTGTCTGACCTTTCTTTCACGGCTCCTGGAGGGAGGGCTTGCGGTGAAGGCTTATTGATTTTGTGTTGGGCTCAGCTGTACTCAATGAGACTGGATCGCAGGGTGCAAGCACTTGGCTTCCTCCCCTGCCTTCAATATTTAATAAACCTCTCACACTTTGTCTAGAAGTCCCTTTCATAAACGTCGGCCCTATCAGTGTGGCAAAATAATCAGTGTTTCTTGATATTATTACGGGGCAGTCACACATTATGTCTTGACACCTTTGTTATGTTTTCATTACAGGTTTTAATTACTTTGTATTGATTTTAATTTGTGTGTAATGTTGTCGTATCATGGTTTATTGTGAGTGCTTTCAGCCCTTTAGATCTGCCAGGTTGCTAGGTTGTTGTTTTTTTTAAGCAAATGATATTAAAGGCATAGACAGGGCTCTTACTGCGTAGTTGTTAGGGATCTCCCAACTGCTGTAGTTGGAATGAATGCAGTCTTGTGCACAGGGACTCTTACAGTGAAACATGCAATTAGAATCAGTTCTGCCGCAATGATTCTGTATCAGATCAAAACACACACACCACCATCACCAACACCACCAACCTACTCTCACACACACCCTCTTACATTATTACACTTTTATTTTTATTTCTTCATCGAACACACTCACGCATGTTGAGATTTTTTTTGTTCTGCCTGATAATACCTTATTATATAACACATTTTTTTTTTTTTTTTTTGTTGCAATAATGTATAGCAAGGATACGTTTAGGTTTGTTCCTACTTCTCTTGCTTTTTTAAATTATTTTGTTTTTACTTATATTTACTCAAAGGTGGAACAGGCTTAAACTGTTACTATTTGAAGCTATTTAAATTAATAAATCTGTATCTTGACTGCAATTTATTTCCAAAATCTGAAAAAGGTCAATGTTGTGAGACAAACAGTAGTTTTTTGATGCTTTTGATGTTAGTGTAATTCATGATCCTGTTTCTAATTCTAACCATACTTATAAAATCCAATATCCACCAGGAATGTTTTATTAAGGAAAGTAGTTACATTTGTGTAACTGTTTTTCTTAAAGAATTTACCTTTTGTTAAGAAATATGGCATTAAAGGTTATTATTACATACATTATTTAAAGTAAAAGAATGCTGTTAAAATTCTGATGTTTTTTTTTTTTACAAAAAAAACATGATGCTGGACACCTCAAATACGCTAAAAATCACTTTTTAATTAATTAATTTTTTTTTCATGCATACATTTTTAAAAAATATTTATAGTTATTGGTTTACTGTTTATAAGAGATGCAAATTGATGTATAATTTTATCAGGAAGCAGGCACTGTTTTAGCAGTTGTCACATATTTTTACAGTTTTACTTTTCTTAGTCAGAATGACTCATGATAGACATCAGATCAGATATTAATGTTAAGGGTGGACTCCATCCTTTAGTCTGTGGCTTTAAAACTCTGTGGTCTCCTTCGCTCCTGGTTTCTCTCACTGGGGAGCTCCATTAGTGTGACTTACTAAACTTCCACCTCCAACCACCACACTCCCTCAGTGACCCCCTGTCAGCCTCACACGCCACTTTTTTTTTTTTTATCTGGGTGCATTTTTAACTGTTGGACATTTGATCTCAGATGGGGTCATACTGTTGTGACTAGCAACTGCTTCGAAAAGTAATGGTCTGTGCTGTTTCAGCTCTGAGTAAATAAAATGGAAGGAAGGCAAAGGAAAAAAGAAATAATCACAACTGAGCACAATGCGCAAAAGCTTTTTCGCACAATAGAAATGAAGCTTTTAATGCTTTTAAAATGGCTTTAAAATGCTACAAAATGCTGTTGTGTTATAGCCAAAAAAAATATATAGATGCTGCTTGCCTGAAAATGCATATAGTTGCTTGGAGCTTTTCAGAATGGATTTAATTTCTTGTAAATCGCTGTAAACATTACAGAGTGCATGTAGTCAGAATTGTTTTGTTAACAGTGCTGTAAGCGATGTTAGCCATTTCATGGCTTAGACTACCCTCCTCCCTTTTCAAAATCCCTCCTCCAAAAATCAATCGTGATCTCACCGAAACAACTGTGCAAAATGACTGACAGGCAGAGAGTATCCCATCCTCTTCTGATTGGTTTAAACAACAACATCCAAATGTATTTTTTCTATTAACAGACAGTCCTATTTCAGTGATATCTGTCAGGTAGTGCAGACATTTTCTGTGTGCTCTTCCATGAATAATTGCTCACAGCAATTACCTGTTGAGAGCCAGGTTAGCAGGGATCTAATGAAACATCTGTGAGAGAATCCAGCGTATACACCTCATAGAGCCACTGATCCTTGTGAAGGTGATTTGAAAAATAACTAGCAAACAGCAAAGCCCTGTTTGTTTCTACTTTTTCTTTCAGCTTTGTTTCATTTGGATGAAGGGACAAATGGTAGATAAAAGCTGGGAATTATAATTCCTGTAGCCATTAAGGCCAAAGGAAAGACAGGATAGCAGTATATACTGTATATACGTTTTTGCAGTTGGTTGACAAATGCAGTGACTATATGCTGAAAAAGAGAGTATTTTGCAAATACATTTTTTAAAACTGAATGTTTTTAGTGGCATTTTATAAACCATTCGGTTACAAACCCTCATACTGTAAGCAAATATAATGCATGCTTTTGATTTATTATATATGTAAATGTATTCGTTTTGAGGGTGAACCCTTATCTATGAAACTTGTGTTTAAATATGACTGGTAGCGTTTAGTAATTATTTGCTCCACTGGTGGGTCGTGAGTTTATGCAGATGAAAGATTTCATCTTGTAGAGCAGACAGTGACGTAATGTGTTGTTGGCTGCATCATGAACCCACTCTAAGATGCAAAGTGGAGATAAATCAAATATAGTTTATTTGATCTGATGTGGTATCAGTTTGTATTCATAGGATTTTCTCTTATAAATACCCATTATGATATTCTAAGCATAATAAGCAGTGCTTTGATGCTGTAGTTTGTGTGATTGATCATTTCACTCTTTAGAGCAGCTTTATGAGGTCTTCAAAGATAAGACTAATGTCTGTCTCTCTCGATAGGATCTCTGTCGTCAGCGCATGGCGGTGCAGATATCAGAGCGTGGAGACCGATCAGAGGTGTTTCACCCATCACACACGTCACGCATTAACAGCGTGTCCTCACAGTTCAGTGATGGACCGATGCAGAGTCCCTCCGCTCGCAGCAGCACATCCTCTTGGAGTGAAGAGCCCTCCCAAACCAATATGGACATCTCCACTGGACACATGATACTGGTAAACAGCTTAATATATGCCAATAAATGAACTTTGGACAGAGACTATTAAACACAGTGCTACTCATAGCCTGTATCGTTGAAGTCATAATCAGGATGAACATTAATAGACTTTATAGATGCCTTGCATCTGCTCCTGTCTCTGTCTAACTCTTTGTTTTCCCTTCACCTCTGTTTCACATCAGTCACTTATTTCAGATTTTGGGTTTGTTTTTGCTCTGAAAGGGACTGCAGGGCTCCATGGACGCTGGCTTTTTCTGACACAATGGATTGTTTTAATTCCGTCCCAACTTTTGTTTTATTCATCTCAGCACAGCTTGGACAGGAAAGACTGATAGGTGCCTGGTAGCGTTGTGTTCATTACTGAGCAGGGAATCTATCATACATCCAGCAGTGGAGCAAAAGACAGCCACTGAGTTGATTCATTTAGCATATTGTGTTTTCCTGTAATGGATGTCCCTTATTGAGATTGTTTAAGGGGTTGTTTTTCAGCAGTATAATAAAACTGTGTGCGTTGTTAGGCAGAGATGCATGTGCTAAAGTGTACACAATTACAAAGCAATTGTTCAAGCATTCAGAAGTTTTCAAAGTGCTGTGGTAATGATTTAATTGAGTCTTTAGCTGTTTTGAAGCATCTTGTCTTCATAAACACACACGGCATGGACATTTGGTAGTTCACACTTATAGACTGATAGAGACAATAAGATTTCTAGTTTTTTATGTGCAACCATAGAAAATGTTTATGCACACCCTCGATGTTATGATCTATAAATGTACATTATACTCTGAACAGTGCAATAATACTTACATGTACAGTAGTAGATGATATTTGATATTTGCCAGTTTTCTGTTTGGCCATTAAGTATCGGCAATGTGATCTCCCAGACTTTTATTTTGATGCAGAGGAACTCCCATTCTCTGTCTTTGTTAGTTTGCTGTATATATTTGACATTTATCAAAGCCTTTGAATATGTAATACATTTTTAAAATTTCTAAAAATAAAAATACTATAATAGGATAACAGAATCAAAGCATTTCTTTTGTTTTTGTAATTCAGTTATGCATTTCAAGTTTAGAATAAAATAGCCAAGTATTTTTTCTAAATTTAGTAAATATTACATTCTAAGTTGTATTGCAACATGTTTTAAATCTTTAAACTAGATAGTGTGATATTGTGTATATTGGCTTTATATTGACTATCGGCCACGCTGCCCTCTAAGATACCAGTATCGGCCATGAAAAATCCATATTGGTCTATGTGCTTCAGAAAACCTCAAAATCACATCTTTAAGCAATGACTACAGTACCAGCTAGTGCAATGTACTATCAGAGGTTACTGCTTGTACACTATCCATCTCTCAATGGGTGCAATCAAAGACGGGTTATGAAATAATAACTATTCTGATAGCGTAATCTTTCAGTATGTCAGGTTGCTATAAGGCATCAGTTTTCATCCCTCCTCAAAGATAAGAGCAAAGCTAGAGAAGGCGTTCTTCATAGCCCAGCCTCATATGGTGCAGTCCAGCATTGTAATGGCACAATGTTTTGCCATCATATTTTGATTGACAATGCAATTTTTTTTCTCTTTGGTTTAATATATACTTTGTATTTGAGATCAGTCTGCTACCACACTGTAAGATACATAATTTAGTCTAATAATACAGCTAATAATTTAAATACATTATTACAGATGTTGTATCTGTACATTTAAATGGCTCAGATATGCTTGTTTTTGTATGCTTAAGATGTAAGGCTTAAATAAGATATTCTAAAATAAAACTGGTTTAGGAGTCTGACATTGCTTCCAATATCAAGTATAGAAAAACAAATACACCAAAACAGTAGTGTGTCCAAATACAAAGTATTTTAAGAACCAGTATAGGAGAAAAGTACCCAGATGACCTATTACTTACGGTGAGATTCAAAAGTGTGCATTCAATGAGCACTTTACTATCCCATGAGGCCATAGGAGAGGATTGTCGATGGCGGTAAAGCGATGCTACTGGCGCTGTAGGTCAGCATCACCAGAATTTGGTGCATAATATATAGAACATACTTTTTTTATTGACCATGTAGTACTTTTTATTTCAAATGTAGTACCTACTCAGACAGTATGCGATTTCGGACACACTGTGAGATTTAGCCCAGATATCTGACCTTTTAATTATATATAGCTACTGCAGGATCATGCAGAACTAATTCAGAACCTTGGACAGCGCCACATTTCATTGCTGTTGCTCCTCTGCACTCGTGTTTATTGTTCATATGTGCAGTATGGACATGGTGAAGGATAATGGTTTTGTCAGTTTTTTTGTTTTTTGAGTTGAGCAACAAATCCTTGTTCAGTGTGAAGTGTGTGTGTGTGTGTGTGTGTGTGCATTTGAAAAACAGCCATACCCCGCAGTATTTAGTGCTTATTTGACATTGCTTAAAGAAGTGATGGAGTGATTTTTTTTTTCAGTGTGAATGGAGTGAAAAGGGTCTGCTGTCTGTCAGGGAGAAGTACCTCAGTGATTAAATGGTTGGCTAGTTGCCAAATCCCTCTGTCTCTGATTAAATCACGCATCATCTTGCTAATAGAGGTGGTATTAGAGAAGGCAAATAGAGAGAGTTACTGTTACATATGGTCTCAGAAACACACACACATAGGGCAGATGCTCCATCAACCATCTGTAACATAAAAAACAAGAAAATCTAACATTCAAAAAAAAAACTTCTGTCCAGAAGGTCAGATAAATGTTCAAAAAGAGCAAATTGTCCTTATAATAGCCATATGCAGCCACTTACAGTTGTCGTTTGTCTGCTCACGACACTCAGGCAGAACTGGAGAAGTAAACTGATTGCTGGGTAATTTGTTTCTCTTGTGATATGTAACTTGAAGGATGAGAATATTTTAAGTGCAGCTGTCTGTCACAGTTTAACCTGGTAAAATGGCAGTGGTTTGTGGAAACGTGCTTTGGTTTTTATTAAGTTAAGGTGGATTTTAGAGTTTTAGCAAATTAATATTTTTATTCAACAAGGAAACATTTTTATTTCAAATATGAAATGTGATCTTTCTGTTCATGAAAGAATCCTATTCTGATTTCCACAAAAATATTAAACAGCTGTTTTATAAGAAATCATTTTGTCAGCATTAGTATAAGAATGATTTCTGAAGGATCACGTGACATTGACGACTGGAGTAACAGCTGGTAAAAATTTCGCCAGGAAAAAATGATATTTAAATAAAAAAATACAGTTTAATAGAAAACAGTAAATGCAGCCTTGATGAGCAAAAACATCTTACCGATCTCAAATCTAGTAATGTAGCTGTTATGGAAAATTTGGGTAATAGTTATTAGGGCTGGGCAATTAATCGAAGTAATCGAAAAAGTAAAAAAGTAAAAAAGTAATCGAAGTCGACCTATAATCGAACAAATTTTTCCAGGACGATTATTTAGATTACTTTCCCTTTAAAAACACTACCGCGTGTGGAGTCACGTGACCCGCTCTGTTGCGTTACCCAAAGTTCACAACAGACGCGACTTGAGCAAATAAATCACGCTATTCACGCGTAGTTGGACGCTTGAACATTTTAAGTTCACTCGCTTCATTTGCGCGAGAAATTCTCTTCACAGCAAACACGAATTCACGTCATGGGAGGGGCTTCTGCCAGGTGCTTCCAGTCTCTGTACATCGCAAAGGATATGACTCC
>JAUCMU010000125.1:17596447-17622327 GCA_032275025.1 Enteromius treurensis
GGGGTTATTGGTGCATGCACCGGTTTAAAAATTCAAGGCACAACTTGAATGTAATTCTGGACCCGCCGGCGGGTCCGCAGAGTTTAAGGGGTTTTTAAGTAAAGATCATGTTTCATTAATATATTTTGCACATTTTCGACTGTAAATATATAAAAACCTAATTTCTAATTGTGTTTGCATTGCAAAGAACACAGTCAAATATTGCCCTATCCTTATTATGTAGTCCATTTCTGTGATTGTAATGCTGAATTATTAGCAACCATTACTCCAGTCTTCAGTGTCACATGATCAACTGCATACACTTCACAGAAATTACTCCACCAATAAAACACAGACATTCCATTCGGTGAGTAGAAAAGGTCCCGACATTTATGGGAATTTTCCAGCTGAACAAAAGCAGCCAGACATCTTTGTGCATTCTCCGCTGAGGCACAGGCAGTCTCGACATTGAACATCGTAATAAGAGCTTTTCAATAGTGAGCAAGAGCGAACGAGCTGTGCCTCATCAGCGCAATGATAATAGCTCTCTTTTCATCCGAATAATAATTACACATTAATAGAGTGCATAAAAGCAAAGCCATTCACTTGTGCTCTCATGAAAACATTAAGCATTTGTCGTTCCCCTGGTTGGACTATGAGTCAGATACATATAGAGTAAATGTACACACATTTTTATAGTCTCTCTCTCTCTTTCATAGACTTTTCTGGCCAATGGCATTCAAATGGCCTATTATTGTCTTGCTGGTGCGTTGTGGGAGATTAATCGCAGACATTCAAAACTCAATGAGACACATCTGCAAACATTACATCAGGATTCAGAAATAATGGGTAAACGGGAGAAAATGTTTATGACGAATGCTAGATAATGCTAAAGCAGAAAGTGTGACATAAAGCTGAGAAGGTTAGAGGACAGTAGATATATATATAAAAAAAAAATTCTAGGACAAGGTGAACATATCCCAAAGTGCACCAGGGGAATGAGCACATGTCCTTTGAGAACTCGCCAACTTCTGTTGTCCTTCTCTATGAAGGACAATAAGACATGTATGTATTGTTGTTTAATGAGGGGGTGGACAGTAGAAAAAAGTATTACTGAGTGATTTCTACCACATGATTTATTGTGTCCAGGCAAGTAAATATTTACTCTGCTGTTACTGTTCTAGTCAGTAGTAGTCATATTTTGCATGTAAACTGAAAAATGTAACCAGTGTAAAGAAAGCATTATTTATTACAATTCTAATGCAAATTATACATTTGTAGTATTTTATTTATTTTTTTAATAACAAATTGTAAATTCTCTTTACACAACAGCTCAAAAGTTTGGGGTTGGTAAGGTTTTTTAATATATATATATATATATATATATGTACTACAAAACTTTGAACAGCAGTTCCTAAAAATTATTAAAATTAGTTTTCTTACCAACAAGTTAATTATTATATGTCACACATCAAGCCTCATAAAAAAAAAAAAAAAAAAAAAAAAATGTCACACAAGGTTTTTGTACTGACACAGCAGAATTGCAAAACAATAATTCTGACCTCAGAATACTCATCCCTGACGAACATTATTTGATTGGAGATAGCCCTGACCCAAACTAACCCGCTAACTGATTCAACAGTTGACCCATCAAGTCGCTTAAACAAAGACAGCAATGTTTTTTTCTGGTGAACCAAAGCACCACAGAGTCAGTGTTTACACCCTTCTTCACACTCTTCAGGAAATCAATACCACTAAAATTGACTTTGCATGTTATACTGAGATAAAGTAACTATTTTAACAACTATTCAGCTTAAAAGTTGACTGAATGCATGTCAATCTCAAGTGTGCAAACATCTAGAATTCCATTGATCTCTTCCTGAAGTGAGGGTGTGTATGTGAGGGTCTCTGGTTCTAGCGTGGGCACACCCCTGGAGAGCGTCCGCCAGATCGGACCGAGCTCCGTCTCTCGGCTTCATGCTAATGATCCTTTCAGTGTGTGGGGTGTTCTGTGATATGCACACAATTTCCACTTTAAGCAGAGAGAAACTGCTCTGCCCTTTCCACTTAATGTGATGTTAACCTGTCTGCTCCCCCTGGACCCACCCTACTCCACTCGCGTCCTATCCCACTCTGCAATTCTTTCCCGTTAGTTTATTTTTAGAGGGAAGAAAGAGGGGGTCACCTCTAGCCCCTTCACTCCACACACACACACTAGGTTCACTCAGGGGATGGGGTATTGTTGTCTTTAGAAGAAGTGTAATTAATTAATTCAACCTGGTAATTAAGCATTTGCTTGGTAAACAATACATTTAAGTGCCTTTGGAAAGCACTCTGGCGTCCTGAAGGACCTCGGCTCTTTGTCTATAGATCACTGCCTGCATAAAAGAGAATTAAAACCAACACAATAACAAACATTTAGTCTTTTAGACATGAATATAGTTTACGCTGTCATGCTAATTACACTGGCGCCATGTCTCAGGTAAAATAAATGTCTTTCCTGAGCACAGGTCATGTCACAAGGGAGTTTGCAAAGCATTAGGCTTGATTCTGATGCTTTTTTTGTTGAAATGTGTTTAGATGTTATGGACAGAACACAGGGAAATGCTTTATTGAGAACATAAATGCTGTGTGACAGTGTGTGATCATCCCCATATGCGACATCAATGCCCAGCTAAATATTAAATCTCTTTTATGTGCCATGAGGAGAAATTAATGTGCAACACTGTGCGTTAACCAAAACAAAACAGACTAACAAACAATGTAACTAATTAGCCAATAATATTGTAATGATGGTCTGCGTTTATGCAGTGCTTTCCATTTGTCAAATATAAAAGACTAATAAAAAAAGACACAAATTACAGCAAAAAAGTAAGAAAATAAATAAATGCTACGATGTGATATTATAATCAAAACTGACAAGAGCTATCATCTTAAATATTTAAGAATTAATATACATTCAATATAATCTTGCATGAATGCTGTCATAAATTAAAGCAAAATATTTACGTTTGAAAACTTAAATGCACTCAAATAATATAAATTATTAGAATTAAAAATTAAATAATAATATTTTAATAATCCATTTTATAGCTAGAAAAGTAAGATGAACAAATGTGTAAATGCTATTAAAAGACACAAAGAAAATCAGAAAAATAATAATAAAAAAAAAATCTAATTTGGTGCCGTGATGCTAAATGTATGATGAAAGTTTTATACATGCATATTTAAAAGTATATACACATGCAAAAATATTGTACACAAAGAAAGGAAAACAATTTCCCAGGACTTAAAAAAAGTTAAATGACTTTCTAAAATCGCAAAGATATAAGTGCAATATAACACCCATTTTTCATTCTTATGAAAGATGGAGGAATATAGAAAAGCAGTTACGCACTTCAAAAAGAGCCTGAGAATAGAGGTGTTGGGCAGCTGCCTTTCATTTGGATTTTTTCACCTTTGTTTCAGTCCGTAGTTTAAGAGCGTCCAGCTGCAGAGTTCTTCAGCAGGTGTCATCTTCTTAAAAGCATTGGAAAGTGTTAAAATTGCTACTCTACAGTGTCTCATGTTCTATTCCTGCAGCGCCAAACCAGCTGCCCGAGTTCACACAGGTGTGGGAGTGTGTGTGCCTGCACGAGTGTGAACTCAGCAGTGAATATTCATTGTGAAGAGCCATAATTCATCGCTATCTTTCTACAGTAATGTGTATTCTGGTGTTGTTAGCCAGTTGTATACATGCTGATGCTCTATGCAAATAAAATCCAATCAGCCAGGGAGTGGCTTGAACCTTAAAGAGATAGTGCACCCAAAAAATAGATGACTATCATATACACACTTGCACTTTTTCTGGAAAGTAATGCGTTACGTTACTTTTTAAATATCTGCAGAGCTTGATTGTTTGTTTTTAACATAAGAAGTTATATTTATAGCAAATGTAAAAGCACACAAAAAAGTGTCACAAACAAACCTCAGGCTGAAGAAAAAGTAAATTCACAACTGTAATTTAGAATACATAAGAAAGTTCAATACTCTTCAGTAATAATAAAACAAAACAATGAAGTGCAGTCGTTTTTGTAAGTGTGGTTGAACTGGATTATCAAAGGTCAGCAGCAAAGGCATTGGTTAATAAAATTAGATTAGATACATTTGTGTTATTTAATTAGTGCAGATTTGGCAACTAAATCTGTTTTTTGAGAGGGAGATGAATTAATGCACATTCGCTTTTAGTCTTGAACTACGCTGTATTCACACAGCGTGCACAATGCTCTGTATTTCTGATTTCTCCCAACATGCCAGGAATCAGAAGACTTTTTTAACTCAGTTATATTACTATAAAATTAAAAAGTAATGAGTTCATTTACTAGTTACTTGGAAAAAAGTAATATTATTATGTTATTATCAACGACATTATCATGATTGTTTCAGTTTACTCTCATTGGATGAACAAAAATGGTTATGATATTTCAAAAATATCCCCACAGAGATAAAAAAAAAAAACATACTTTAAGGTGGCTCTGATGAAGTGGATAAACTATGATGAACTGGTTTGATAGCAAAAAATGACAATGACATGTCCAGTTATTTATTTTTTTAAGAAAGTTTTGGAAAGATATTAATACCTTGATTCAACAACAATACATTAAATTGATTAAAAGTCTCAGTAAAGACATTAATAATGTCAAGTAAATGAATAAATAAAAAGTCTACTTCAAATAAATTTGAAACATCTGAACTTTGCATTCATCAAAAAATGATTAACAAAACCGCAAGGCTACTTTTTAAATAAAATATTACATATTACAGAATTTTTTTATAAATTCTTGAGATTTTTTTTTTTTCAATAATAAAACTTAATACAGCCTTCAAATTAAACTTTGTGCATTTTTTTTTTTTTTTTTTACTATTTATTCTTTCCCCAAATAAACAAATTATTTTTATTATTTTCTTATTTAGTTATTTTTTAAGCAGGTTTTAAAATAAAGCTTCTTTTATTTTGGAAGTAATCAAATTAGATTTTCGGATGGAAATTTGTAAAATAGATTTAATATATATTTATGTGAGTTGCCTTTGCCTTTGACTCTCTCCCTCTGTCTCACACACACAAACCCCCTCATTGATCTCACAGTTTGGGATCTGTTCAAATGCTGTCTCGCCTTTCACGTAATTTGCCCTTTTGCAAAGGCACTAGGTTAGAAAGCAACACAGATAAGTGGAATAATGGAGAGATTGAAATAAAGAGAGCGAGAGAGTAGCGTTAGCGGTGTAATTGAGAGAGAAGTGCTGATAAGAGCTCAACTCAGCCATCGCACCCTAAACCAGTGTCCTGTTTCAGCCCTCCTCTCTGCTCCTTTCTTCCTCTCTCCTCCGCTTCTTTCTCTCCTGCTCTGCTCCGCTGACTACATGCCACTGGAGTTAACTGATAACTTGACGGCTCCATTGACTGACTCCATCTAGGCGATGCTAGTCTTTTTTCCTCCCTTTTCATCTTTTCTTTTCTTGAAAGTGTGTGCGAGTTCACTTTGAATACAAGGAGCTCTTTGTTGATGCGTACTGTACATGTACACTGAAACCTTTATACCAAAACAGGTATAGAATTTGCTTTCTGCCTGAGAGTAGCCCACAAGAATAATGTTCCACTTAACAGTGAAACACTCCTTCAGCGGGTCATTCCTGTAATCCAAACATTTGTAAGGGATCGAGGCCTCCGCCAGGGTTCAGGTCCAGCAGCTGGTGTTTAAAGGGTTGTCGACGAATGAGAGAATGATCTGAGAAAGCTGGGTATCAGTGCTCACAGGGGTTTGTAGTTTGTTCTGTTTATTTACCCGCTCTCCTGCCCTCGCCCGTGTCTCTTTTTCTCTTTCTGTGTGTCTCTTGCCCTCCGGGCTGGGCAGGTTATGTCTGTATGAGCTACGAGAGGAAGGAGAGGAAAAGATGACTTTAGCCAGACAAGGTTAATTCTGTTTTCCTTTCCTCTGTCACTCCCAAGAGAGGGAAAGAAAAGAGGAAAGACAGAAGAAAACAAGATAAATTAAACAATAGAACAGACAAAAGCAGAAAACAGAAATTTTGTATAGGGAGAAATAAAGCTGAATATTGATTTGGTTCAATGCAATGCACCAAAACACTCATATTGACATTATGTTTTATTATATTGCAATTTCTGGCATCTTGTTATAACAATTCATAACAAACACCATCTACTACACTTATTTAGTAAAGTAGGTAGTAAAGTAGGTTAACGTTTTCATTCAGCAAAAAAACGACATGAAAAACACAATTTTGCTAATCACATTTGTGTAAATACATTTATGTCATAAGTTCTTTAGCAACAAGCTGTCTCTTGATATTTCAGCTGAACTTTCTTTAGAGAAATGCAGTTTTTTATTTATTTGTTTGTTTTACAATTACCACAAATTATCTTCACTAAATAACTGCAACATGATTTCTTATGGCATATTTTATTTGCAACTATTTAGTAGAAAGAAAGGAGACTAAAATGTGCAAAAATCCTTGATTATTTGTACAAAGATTGGAACATTTGTTTTGATTATTGAACTCATTTCTCAAATGATATGCCACGTGCACAGTTATTCTATGAGAAGTGACATTTATGGCAGAGCTAATGCCAGAGTGTGCCAGTCATGTCTAATATAGTTTGACTGAAAACAGTTTTACAGGAAGTTGTTATGGACCAGCTCACATTAAATTATATCAATATAGCATAAATAAGGCATGATTTGTATTGTAATGTTTGAACTCTAAATGGAAATTACATCAGAACTACTCAATACGTTTTGGGTAGATCAGACGAGGACATTGTTTCTGGATTGGTGTTTTAGCCTTGCATTAAACAGAGAGTCTGAGATAGTGTCTAGTCACTATACAAAAATGATAAATCAGGACAAATAATGACTCATGCTTGAGACTTCGGAAGTCATGTGATGACTTTGTTTGGGCGGAAATGACAGAAATGCAGCTTGTTATTCATGGGAAAACTCACAATAATCCAAGTTTTACTCTCCATGGAATTTTGGCATCAATACTGACAAAATGTACATTTAAGCATTTGGCAGATGCTTCTATCCAAAGCAACTTGCTGAATCGTCATGCTCTACTGTTCGAGCTAAAGAAATTAAGAGAATGTGTCTTCATTTAAAGCTTTGGCAGAGGAAGAATATGATTGAAAACGAGTACGTTTAGGTCTGTTCTTCACACTGAGCTACAGTTTAATATGGTATTATGTATTACAGCACAAATCAAGCTTTCACAGTTTAAAGCTGTCCTAATATGAAAAAGATCTGCATACAAATGTGTCTTTTTGTGTTACAGATGACATGAGGGTGAGTAAATAATGGCAGCATTTTCATTTTTGGATGACCTAATCCATCAACTGTGCTTTGAATTGCTTGTTAAGAGGGAATGCTTGATACCAGTTTCACTGATTTGCTGTGTTGATAAGCAATCGATCCATCAATTAGTCCGCTTCCTCTTTTCCCAGCCCTCTGCTTGATCTAATGTCAACAGGAAATACCACGTGCGATGCAGTTGATGAGAATGTCACATATGAGCTGAAGTGAGATACTGATCTGGACAGAAATAACAGGGTGGTACCAGATCTACATGACATTGCCCTCTTAATGACAACTCCGGAACAATTTTCTGAATTTTAATGCTTGTCACTGACCTTACTTTAAATGATTCATTCTTTGTTTTTTTTTTTGTTTTTTTTTTTTTTTGTTTTTTTTGCTTTTTACCTTGGACTTTGTAATTTCATTTCAACTTTATCTTTAACAGCATTCAGGATATTTTGGTAACACTTTCTAATAATGTCCAGTTGTAAGGCATTTTGTAAATGATTAGTTAATGATGGACTAATCATTTACAAATCATGACTATATGTTCACAAATGATAAGTAATATGCTAACCATGTACAAATCCTAAAAATAGCATATCATGAAATAATTAAACATATCCTGGTAAATAGTTAATAAGTTACTAGTTAACATATTATATATTAATATAGTATAGAAGTATTTTAATGACTTATAAATCATTGAAATGTCAAGATTGTACTATTATCCACTAGCGTTAAAAAATAAGTCTGTGGTCTTGTCCCCAAGAATAACTGTTGACTGATTATTAAAGTCTTAAAATAATAAAAAGAAATAAAGAAATAAAAATGTACAAAATCCAAAGGTGTTCTCTTTAATACAAGTCAGAAATTCTCTTTATTAGTAGCTAAAAAAATGTTCCTCTCTCTGTAATTGTTGTAAAGCCTTTTCAAAAAATATAAAATGAAGACCTGGGTTTAAGAATATTATATATATATATATATATATATATATAGTAATGGTCAATTAAACAGTAGACAGAACACACAAAAAGAGAAAATAGATGACTGAATGTATGCACAGCGTACCATATTCTTCTGCATCTGTTTGGGCCTTGTGTTTTCATTCTGTCAGCGAAAACAATGGTGCAGAAACAGATCCGTATGAAAACGACAGCTATATTTACCCAGCATTCTATCATATAGACACACGGCACATTCCTTAGCAGCGCTTTTGTCATAGTTGGCACACATATCAGCGGCACAGGCTGTTTTCTCAAACTTGGGGAAAAAGAGAAAGGAAACAAAGTACAACTGAAAACAATGACATTACAGAGGGAGAGAGAGATGAAGGGCCGAGGCTTGAGGGAGTGATGTAAATTTCAACAGGAGAGAGAGGAAGGTGTTTAACTGTGCTCCTGCAGATAAGCGGTGATTAAAGAGCGTACTGAAACTCTGCGTGTGTCAGCGCAGTCAAACTTGCTCTTCTGTCTTCATTGGCCTAATGGTTTCACTCCGGTCTCAGTGGGAGAATGATGCCGTTTCAACATGAAACTCCAGATGTTCTAATCTGAATCTCTCTCCTGGCCTGAGAAAATGCGAGGGAGGCAACAGAAAAAAGCAGATCATCAGAAAACTAATGATGGCGTGTCAGAACACAGCTGCGACCCGTGAACTCTTAATTGCTTAACTCTTTCCTATTCACCCCACCTCAATTACCCCAGCAAATTGCACATGATTGAATGAGTGAAGCTCACAAACAAGCAAAAAATAAAAATAAAAAATTCTTATTTTTATTCCACTCCATCATTCCACTTCCTTCCGAATATTTTCACTCGCTCTTGACTACATTGGAAGTGATGTGTTTGAAGTAGTCCTGCTGAAGGCTGAGGCAGCTGTTCTGAGGTGGCCTAAATTCTTTCAAGGATGTTACCACACACACACACTCATTAATGCACATGAACGCATTCTGACCCATGAACAAATTATAGTTTGCGACCAATGTGCATTACATAATCACTTTAGAAAAGTGTGTTACTTTTTTAAAAATATAGTAGGCTATGTCAAAGCCAACGGCTTCAGCCAACTAACATTGAGAAAGGTGATTATTCAATATAAGCATACTTTTTCTCCATTTAAAAATAACAGTATTCTGTTACTTTTTTAGTTTGCCAGACTCCATTAAAAAATCTTACTGCTGCTGGATTTCAGCCGAAAATGAAACTTCTGAAAAAAAAACACACACACAAAAAAAAACATATATAGGTTTGGATTTGTAATGATGTTGGAGTGAGTTAATGGCAGCATAATTTTTATTTTTTGAATGAACTAACTCAGCAAGGTAAATGTTCAGTTAAGTAAGAAGCACACTTTCCACAAGTGAAGTAAAAAGACAGACACAGTTAATGGGTTGAAGTCATTAAAATAACAAATCCATGTTTGTTTCAAAGGACCGACGAAAAAAAAAAAACAGAGAGTTGAAGCTTTGCCTGCATTAAATAAACACAGAAAAAACAGAAGTCGCGGCTGTGCAAACAAACGCTTGGCTAGAGATATGCACTGATGAAAGATAAGAGTGTTTCAAGTTCATGCTACTTTTCAAGCTGTTTGTTTCTTTGCCTCTGTGTTTGACAAAAAGCGCTGTATAACGGGATACATGGCACAAGAACAAGACATGTCATTATGTCACAAGAATCACTTTAAGCATAGAAGACCATTTTTTAATGCTACTTGTTTGTGCATTCTAAAATAGTTCCACATTGATCCCATTTCATGGTCGACAGATACAGGATTTGCTGATGCTGGTTCAGTAGATGTGCTACTAATTAAAAGTAGAAGAAAAAAACCCAGACCTTTTTTAAGTAACTCACTCATAAAGACGGTTAGTTCCTTAATGATTCAGTGTTTTCAATGAGTTAGTTAAACGATTCAATGACTCACTCAATAGCAGTCACTTGTGTTGTTTCTGTATTTAGAACCAGAGGTGGGTAACCAAAAACTGTACTAACAGTTCAGTAAAAAAGTACTTACTGTACAGAAATATTTACTCAAGAAAAAGTAACAGTCAGAAAAGTTACTTGAGTAAGGGTAAAAAAGTATTGGATAAAAAAAAAAAAACTCAAGTAGTTAGCAACTAGTTACTTTGGATCATATACTGAATATCAATAGTCTATATATATATATGTGTATATATATATATATATATATATATAGGGAAAATTTATTATATACACACACCAGGGCGGCACCATTATGACAAAAATCATAATTGTCAATTATTCCCTTGAAAATGTAATTGCGATTATTAATTACAATTTTCACATTTTGCACTGAACAATGTTTATACCATTGTTTGAAACAACTGCATGCCATATTTATTCATGCATATAAAAACTTTATTGCTTTTCTATAGTATTAAGCCTTAAATGACAATTATACATGGGATTGACCTATTGTTTAAGTAAAAACATATGTGAAGCATGCAGAATATCATTAATTGTGCAGCCCTAACACACACACACACACAGATTTTAATGTTTATTTTTTTTATGTAATTTATTTCAGTGATGCAAAACAGAATTTTCATGAGCCTTTACCTCAGTCTTCAGTGTCACATAATCCTTCAGAAATCCTTCATATATGTTGATTTACTATCAATGCTGTTCTTTTTAGCCTTTTATTTACAGAAGTATCGAGAACAAAATGTCATGGGTTCCATAAATTTTAGGCAGCAAAACACTGCAATAAATCATTATATTAGAATGAATTCTGAAAGATGTTATGCATTTGAAAACTGGAGTAACAGCTGATGAAAATTCTGATTTGCATCACTGCATTAAAGTATATTTGACACGTAGAAGAGTGAAAACTCCTCACAATACCGCTACTAAACATCTGAACATAACCAAACTAATGCACATTTACGGACCTTCTTCTGTTTGTTCTGAAAAATGTAAACACATGTCATAGTGGTATTGTGTAATGTAATCGAACGTAGCCTGTGGAAATGTAGACAGCACGCGGTGTTAATCAAAGATCTTCATGGTTAGAAAACAATAGCCTTTGCAGATTTGACTAAAGATTTAAAGCCACGTCTTCAACGCTCCTGATGTCCCTAAACTTTCTGTTACAACAAACCGCTTCAGACAACTCAGCGCATGTTGCAAGTCATTAAAAATGATTCGCGAACCAGTTCACCAACTTATTTAATTAAGCCTTTGAACAGAATTGATTCAATAGAATTAATCATTTTCGAATGGGCATCTGCCCAGAGAAAATTAGACGGCCAATCTGGAATAAACAGAAGCATTTGTACAGCATTAAGATGAAGTAACAAGAGGAGCGTCGCTCACAGTAATGAAGTAAAAGAACAGTTTTTTCACTGAAAAATACTTGGTTAAAAGTACCCATTTTTAAATATGCTCTAAAAGTATTAGTTACCTTAAAAATGTACCCAAGTAAATGTAACAAAGAAAATGTAACTCGTTACTACCCACCTCTGTAAAAGAGTAGTTAATAAAACTGTTTTGGTATTTAAGGTCTTTTTAGATGTACTTCTCGGAACCATTTTGCACTAAACTCCTGAAGACCAGTAGTGATGATTCCCTTTAGGTCCACATTACATTGTGATGTTTTAATATGAATGTCAGAATTGGAGCTTTGTCCTCATATCAAAAAGAAAGGGTTTTTTTATATTTGCATAACACTCTGGAAAGTTTTCATCAGAAGGAAAGAAATTTTTACATCTTTCAAGTTTTATTCACAGATTATTCAATTGTCGCTTTGTGCAATTTTTATTCAAGATTGTGGCCAAGCACAGAGCACTCAGTCCTGTTCTCTGCAGAGTTTTCAGAAACATGTTTGTTGGTTTTGTTTGACCTTTTCTGCTTATTGCACTGCAAAGCTTAAACTCAACAATTTGTGATCATCTGGTCTGGAGAATTAGTGCACGCTTCTCCATTGACCTTCAGTTTTCACTTCTGTATTGAAGAATCAAGCATTTTGAACTTTGTATAGGAGCTCCTCAGTCAGAAAACTACTCAAGAAATGGTTTTTACAAGGCTGAACAACATTTATGTTTTAACCTCATTTGACCAATAATGTATATGCAGTGCCAAGCATCTAAACACATCTCTGTCTTTATTCCTGTAAGCTAATGGTTGCGCCATAAATTCTTTTAAAATGAAACACGTGAAACAAAAAGCTCTATTAAATACTACATTCAGTGAAAGCTATTTTGTATTGCCACCGTTCTCTCATCATATAATCATGAATTTAAGACATTTTATTTTTCATCAATTTCATCTCCAGTGTTTTGTGAGATTAAAAATGATAACATATTCATAATGGTAACTTTGTATTGCTTTTTGAACCACTTTTACCATGGTGTAATGTCTCTACATTTCTCTGTTAATGACTCTGTGGGGACGTGTGGCACATGAGTTTGATTATTTTATGAGCAGGATCATTGTATTTTATTGCTACCATAAAAGTCAGTGTTTTCCCTCATTTTCCTAATGGCCGCAGTGGGCCTTTCCATGATTGAAGGACACAGTAAAAGTGTGATTAGGGGAAATGGAGCAAGGCTGAGGAGGTTCTGTATACAAGGGGAAGGGGAGAGTGAGATATGGGCAAGAGGGCAAGGGCAAGAGAAGACTAAACTAAACCTCCATTACAGTGAAGAGTGGGCTTGAGTTATTAAGACCAATTATGTTTAAAGCAAACTCTGCTGAAAAGCTCAACTCTCTGAATGCAGTCATGCCCAAAAGGAGGGAATTTTTGTCTTGCAAATGTATTTTTGGCTGTTTTTCCAATTGTGTTGTCTTCACTGTAACGCTGCTTTTGCATTTTCTGTGTAGATGATTTGGGAAAGTGGCTGTGTGGTTATTGTCATGCTGACACCTCTTGCTGAAAACGGCATCAAACAGTGTCATCAGTATTGGCCTGATGAAGGCTCAGACCTCTACCACATATATGAGGTAAAGTTCCCATGGACACTGTGGTTTTATATATTTACGTTTTAAGTTTAAATACACCATAATTACATATAAGTGGACCCATTTCACAAACCATGATGATGCATTTCCTTAGTTATTAATATTGTAAATCTAATTTACAGAATAGTTTTGTCAGCTGTGGTTACTAGAATAATTTAGTAAATAAAAATACAGAAAAATCATAGTTAATCACAAGTAGCTTTTTCCCCATTTGATTTATACACTAATAGAATTGTTCACAAATGTAAAGGGCTTTATGAACAGATGTGACATAAAACCCAAATAACTACATGTTACTATGTAACTGATGAAAACTATTAAAAAGCATGTTTGTTTAAAGAAAATACTTTCAGCTGTGTAAAATCAGTTTATGGTTTTTGACTGAAAATTAAATTTTGGAACAAAAAAAAAATTTACTGTACAATTAACAGAATCTACTGTAAAATGACACAAAGTGTATGGTTAGGTCTTTTATGTTTTTATCCCTTTATTTATTAATCGTTTTTTTAAAACATGCAATTTTACCTGTCAGAGCGCTAAATCACACTGTGCTTATGTTCTTGAAGGTAAATCTGGTCTCTGAGCATATCTGGTGTGATGATTTCCTGGTGCGCAGTTTCTATCTGAAGAACATCCAGACTAATGAGACCCGCACAGTCACTCAGTTCCACTTCTTGTCCTGGATGGACCAGAATGTTCCAGAGTCAGCTAGAACCTTGCTGGACTTCCGCAGGTGTGTGACCAGCTGCTATATTTTACAAGAATGTTAATGGCAGAATGTGCATCCATGTAATTTTTGTCTTAAAGATTTGAGCCAATATACTTATTTTCTTTAAAAAAAAAAGGGTTCATTTACCTTCAGCCTGTAGGTTTAGAAAGAACAGAGTGTGTCTTTTAAATAAATAAAATCTTACCCTTCTTCCCTATATTTGAGCATAGTAGCAAACGCATGGCAATCCCTTTACAATAATCCCTATTAAATCAAACAGTCCAATTAAATGTGAAATGTTCAGCAGTAAAACAGTAGTGAAAGGAAGGCCAATGGCAGCATATGTCTCCCTCATATTTCACCTGCTGGGAGCGTTCTGAAGAAATGCAATAGGCCTCTGGGGGAAAACCTTAAAGAAATTTAACAACCCTGGCACGGGCGGATGTATACCTGTAATAGTACGATCCATTTTGGTCTTCTAGTTTCTTTGTTCATGCTCAAGCAGAGTTAACAAATTCTAGCATGTGTTCTGCTGTGCTGTTACATTTAGCTTATTAATCCAACTACTTCACCACAGAACGAAGGGAAATGATTTTGGCACGTTACATTTCAGACTGCCTGAGTATAATGTGTAATCTTTCGGCCCTGTTGTTGACTCAGAGCTCTGTGCAGCTCACTCTGATTTGCTTACATTCATGAAATATGGTATATCTATCATTTATCTAACCATTGTACAGACAGAGGGGTGCAGTATGCTTTAGATTTCAAATAATTCTCCTTATAGCTGTGTATGCGTTGGGGAAATGTGTCATGTGCATATGCATATTACATATGAGAGAAAAATTTATGGGCTGACATTTCTAAAGCGTCAGATTTGGAGTGCTGATTTTGTTGCTGAATCATGGGAGGACTGTTGGATCATATGCACAAAGCATTTAGATCTAGAATGCTGAGGCTGGGTTTTGTGCCCTGAGAAATAATGGGGTAATAAATACGCAGTGATAAATGAAAAGGGTGGGTGTGATCCTCTATCAGCAGTCTTAGTGATGATTGACATATGATCACTGACTCTGAGTTGTGACTCCCATTCTGAGAACCACAGTATTCTGAATATTCTTTTAACTTAAAAAAAAACAATCTGCCAAAGTTTCAGTGACACCTTGAGCATTGAAGCTTTGGCAAGATGGTTTTAACCCTGGTGCTTCTGTTTGACTTGCTCAGGTTTCTGTTGCATTTCTGAATATCTCCCCAAAGGCCTGTGACACAGTCTCATACACTGCCATCACACTGAATCTGTCAAACGCTCCTCACTCACCTCTCTTGTTTTTTCGTTGGCCAGCTAATTAGCGGTTGCCAGTGTCATTTTTGTGATGTTGCAGCTAGTTATATGAGCCCAGTTGCATAGTCACAAAAGTGATCATTGGAAACTGTATCTCCTCTTCCAGGCCCTTGATTTTTCCTTGCCTCCTCACCTGCATCTCAGACTCACCAGATGTCCCTGTTTCTCACACTCACCCACCCTTTTTCTCTGCTCCTCTGTTTTGCCCAGAAACGCACGCTAATGCCCCAATGCATGATGGTCCCCTCTGCACTCTTTCAGATCTGCTTTTCCTCAGACAAATATTTAAAGCACTTTTCTTACTCATTTATTCAGGTTTTAATTAATATTTATTTCAAGGTCCAAAAATCTACTTTTTGTCAAATGAGAAAATTTTACTTATCTAGAAAATTATTTTGCACTTTTCTTGATTAAAACCATTTGTGTCTGTGCCCGCTGTGATTTTGTTCCCTCATACTTTAAATTAAATTATAATCAAGGAATGTCACATTTGCTTTGCTGAAAGAAAAATACAATTTTAGGCATCTTCTCATGGTAGTTTTTTCACAACATTTAAAAGTTTGTATATGATATGCAAGTAATGGAATTTTTTTTGTTAATAGCTTTTTATATCTTTGATTTTAATTGAGTGTATCACTTACATCAACATGGGTAAGGTAACCAATTCTATACCTTGAATTCAACCATGTAACCTGTTGTAATTCCTTAAAAAGTTAAAGTTAATAAATTCAGTTTTATAAAATCACCAAAGCCAGTCGTTCTTGCTTTTGGCTCTTGGCGAGTGTTAATTTTGGACCCAGCTGTCTTTAAATAACATTATATAAATGTGTGCAGCAGGTTTTAGAATTGAAAGTCATCCCATGAGCATTCAGATCTGATCTTAAAACCTTTTTTGGTATCTCTTGAGAAATCAAACTTGAGGTATGCACAAAGCAGGGTTTTTGGGGGGGGGGATAAGCAAAACAATATGAGTTAACACAGTAGGTTTCCATGGCAACAGCACCTATGTGCCTAAAAATCCTGCAAGGCCTTATGGTTTTGCAGGCATTATAATCGTGCAAGGTTAATGTGTTTTGGATCCTGACACCTAACCACACACCATTTACTTAATGGCTTGTCACGATGTGGCGGATTTAACTACCTCTCCATGTGTTTCAATTGTTTAGCATGGACCTTTTGGTTTATATTGATTTTGATAGACACATGTTCGAAAGTCCTTACGGTTTGACAGTAATGTGTTTGATAATAAGAAAAAGTAATATATTTATAAGTGACCATATTTATAAGAGTAAAATGGTAACTAAATATTCCATGATCTACTTACTTGCACTTCCAATATTAATGGCTTCTTTTTTTCTGTCATTGCAGAAAGGTTAACAAGTGCTACCGCGGCAGATCTTGTCCAATTATTGTTCATTGCAGGCAAGTACCAGAATAATATAAAAATGCATTTATAAGCTTTTTGCATCAGTCTATCTATCTATCTATCTACAGTATCTATCGCTTTTTTTCTTATATATAAAATGCAAAAGTGAAAGCATTATTAAGTTCAGTGATCAGTGGTCTGAATTATCTCTCAGGCGCTGGTTAAATAAATGAAGTATTGAGTGAATATCTACATGAGTGATGGTAGAAATGGATGGCCTTTACCCTCAGTGTGAAATCGAGGAATGTGAGAGTCTGTGTAAACTAAAATAGTGGCCAAATGATCTTTAACACCAGGGGTTAATGAGCAACATGTTGTGCATTGTGGGGAAGACAGGCTTCACAGCTGTCATGCATATTTGAATAATTCAGAATGATATCAGGGGAGAGGAAAGAGTTTCCCTAAATAGTCCTCATTTCCCAAACCCCCCACTTGAATGTATTTTGTGTGTGTGGGTTTAGACCTGAGCAGCCTCAGAAAGCGGCATACACACACATTCATTCAGTAATACACTCATAATATTCAGCCGCATGTCTTGAAAAGTAACCTTGATTTCAAATCAGAATGCAGTTTACTATCTAACTGCACCTGAGTTTGGCTGGTTCTCGCAATTTAGTAGATTGCTTGAAGGTAAAACAAGTTTAAAATGCTTTTTCAAGTCACTTCAAATTCCCACTGTGTTCAGTCGCTTTGTTTTTGCTCTTAAAAGAGCTGTGTTGTGTTATTTTTTTTATTTATTTTTTGCAAATGCAGTTTAGTTTAGCAAAGAACAGGAAAACAAGACAGCAGTCGTCTTTGACAGAATTATTGTGAATGCTGAAGGATGATGCAAAAGCAAACAATGCGGCTGAAACACAACAGAGAAATGAACGCTTTGTTTTCGCAGGCACATACTGTAATTCTCATTCAGACAGGTCTGCTCTTTTCTCAGAAGTGATAACGAGTTTCTGTCTTCATTTGCAGTGATGGCGCTGGAAGGAGTGGAACCTACATCCTGATTGACATGGTTCTCAATAAAATGGCCAAAGGTAAGAGTGCACGGCACAGATGAAGAGGCGCTGTCATAACACACAACGTTTCACACAATGAAGGTCACATCATGCATTAGGAGATGATTGAGGTCATTAATGAATGGCCAAGGCTCTCGAAAGGCTAATGTGAATAAAAGTGCATAAAAACATAAAGATGTATTTCTTCTTGTGTTTGCACCTGTAAGCAACTGCGAGGGTTTCAGATAGACCTAATACAGTTGGCTTTTTCACATGCAAATATTAAACATTCAGCGCAGCAAAGAGTTTAACCAGTCATGTGAATCCAGCCACAGAGACGGAAGGTGCCTTCATAACCTGTCCGAATCACCACCATTCTTCCTGACCCCATCTGGTGAGGTCACCCATGCATTTGGCTCCCCCCATGCTTCTCTATTCTGGTCACCAGTCCATCCCTACTCCTGACCCGACCATGGTCCATGGCTTTTTCCATAATGAGGGATCAAAGGCCAGATGCAAGGGAAAGCGTCGCCGCATTTGCGCCTCTTTCCCATGCTGTCAGGGGCCGGGAGCCTCGGCCCTCAGCGACCCCCTCCATCTCCCTTTTGTCTGCTCTCTGGGAAGGAGGAGGGGCTCCCAGGTTGCCCACTTTCCAGTGTTCACTTGTGTGATCAAAGCCCCAGAAAGTCCCAAACAACAGAAATCTCCCTCTTCCATTCCCCTTTTCTCTCTCTCCTGTTCTTCATGTCTTCCTCTTCTCTCTCTCTCTCTCTTTTCTGAAACACCCCGTCGTATTTTTCTTTCACTTTTCTTCATCTCCAGGAATGAATTGTAAATTAGTGAAGAATGCTGTTTTAATTCCAAAGCCTTTTCTTTTTAGATGCCCCCTCCTTTGCTCACTCTCTGTCTTTCCCCCTAAACTTCGGAATCTTGCACTTCTTAAGACATGAAAGTGTTGGAGCACTTTTGAGGCTGGAACCCCAGCTGCACTCGCTCCCTTTCAGAAAGCATCTATAAGGATTCCCGCTTTTCTCTTTCCTTCGCCCTCAATCTCTCTCACTCTCTCTCTATCAATCTGCGCAGAAGGGAGGGGGTAGTCTTTCTTTTCTTTTTGAAGAATGAATGAATGAGAAATAAGGCCTTGTTAGACCTCTCCTGCTCTCCGCTCATTTATGAGGAGAAACAACAATGGACCTGTAGAAAAAGTCATTCAAGCTAAAGGTGAAAGGAAGATTTCTTCTAATCAGCCTTTTCACTCTTACCGCCCTGTGAAAAATGTCATATTCACTTTACAGTTTTGTTTCAGTCAGTGCTGCAGATGTAAATTTGTATTTCCAAGAACAACAGCTCTGCATGAGTGCAGCCGTACGTAAACTGTGTGCAGGTTCACTCTCTGTGTTTTCGTTAGCTCTCCTGCCAGTAGCCACTGTCTCTGAATCTCTTATGTCAAGCGATTATTCATGTTGGAATTAAAATGATCTGCGCTCCTGGCTAAATCTGCTGAAAAGAAACTAAAAACAAGTTAATAGGTGACCTGCAAAACCTAAATAAATGGCTTTATTCAAGTCAAGAAATAATATGTAATACAACTAAATCAATCTGGGTACACTGAACAACTAATTTTAAGAGTCAGATTGGGTAGAAAAAAATTACATTTACAGTTTTTGTAATGCTGGGCAACAATTAATTGCAATTAATTGTATCCAAAATAGAAGTTTTTGTATGCACAATATGTTTTTTTGTAATATGCATATATATAAACATGCATGTGTATATTTAAGAAAAATGAATATGAATATAAATATATACTTGTAAACATTTTCGAAATATATGCTGTATGTGTGTCTTTTCATATACACAATAAATATACACAGTATACAAATATTATGCTCATATTATGCTTTTATTTTGGAATGCAGTAATTATTAATGATGAATTGTTACCCAGCACAATTTTGTTTTAAGATCAGATCACTGGTATTGTATTTGTATTTATTTCTATTGCCATATTTATTACATATTTTGTTCATATTTTTGTACTTCTGCTATAGACTGAACCAAGGCTAGCTAAAAACAAGGTACAGACAGAGTCTATAAGCTTTGTCCAACATTGTAAAGGGAATGTAATTCCACAAAAAAAAGTGAGCGCTGGAGAGAGTGCTAGATGATCTATGATTATGTGGAGTACTTTGAACTCATGTTATGTGGCTCTGTTGCAGGTGCTAAGGAGATTGATATTGCTGCTACCCTGGAGCACCTGAGGGACCAGAGATCAGGCATGGTACAGACCAAGGTAAGACACAGTCTAAAACTCTCTACTTAAAGAACAGCGAGGAAGTGCAAAATGATGCACACCCTGTATTTAAAGTCTCTGTTAAAGATTTAAATGTAAGCATTTCTTCTGTAGCACTGATCTTATTGCTTTGAATTTTTCATCTAGTTTTCTCATGGATATGTCTGTTCAAGGCAGATGACTCCTTATATTTGGCATTTTTAGCATTTTAGCAATAATTCAATATTAATGCCATTATTATTCAGTTTAATACCCTGCTAAACTCATCATCAGTAGGGAAAGCTATAAGTGCAATTACACCTGCATACATCGTCCAGAGACGTCCTGTACAATACGACCCTAACCACACTGCTACAATTAACATCGATTTGTAATCTAAAACCACACAGTCAATAAAGCAGCAAAAGCCAGGCTCAGAAAATTAACTTGTAATTGATCACTTCTTCCATGACAAATGCGTCCTGTTGATGCCGCTAGCAACAACGTTTTGAACATCAGCCAGAAGGGCCTAGAGAGTCTCCAGCATTACAAGATCGACTGATACGAGATCTATTTTTTCAACTGTGCTAAAGAAACATATATTTAGCATTCTACTGTTTGGAGATAACAAGATGAGCAAATGAGAGTCCCCTCCTCACAGCCACACTGAATTGCATTAGCTGCTGTTTATGAAAGATAAAGACCTGACTACCTGGTTAGATACTGTAAACTGAGATACCGAGCCTCCATGGATTGTGTTGATAAGATAGCATTCAGAGCATTCAATCTATTCAGAGGATACTGAAAATAGTGAATATGTAAATGGTATTACATAAATGTTAGTCGAATGTTAGCTTCCTCTCTGTTTTATTCATTTTCCATATATTTGGGTTACTGAATACATTTTGTCCGCCTGCTTTGCAGAATAATCAGCTACTCGTTTTTTTTTCGTTCATTTATCATGGTTTGCAACAAATTCTTAATATTTGAGTGAAAGCCAAAGCTGTTTCCATGTGTAAGATGTTTTTAAAAAGTCTTGAAAAAATTGCTGCTATTATTTCCTGAGCAAGTCCTCGTCCTACTTATTATTTCCGAGTCACATTGTAGTTAGTCTGTCTTTGACTCTGTAATAAAATTACTCACTAATAAGGATATTTGGATCTTTCTGTTTTGTTTTCACCTATTTATAAGCAAACTAGTATTAGTATTACTAATTTAATCAGGTTAAAAGAGTGAAAAATCCTTGCACACCTTGGGAGTTGCTGTTACATTTTTAATCACTTTTAAATGAAACCTGAATCTTTTAATAAGAAAGAAACATTGTACATTTACTGAATTATTTACCTTAATCCTAATATAACATGTTGCTCACAAGCTCTGCAGTAAATTAATTCAGCTAATTTCTGGACATTTTAACAGTACGCTACTTGTGATTTTACTGTTCTGGCCTGCTTAGTCAGTACTTCAGTGTTGCTCCAAAAAGCAACATATGTCCAAAGGATGCCCCCTTGCCCCGCACATTTAGAACACTCTCAAAGCGGGTACTTGGGTGTGAAATTGGTCTGCCTCCTAAAATCCATTCTACCCCAGAATAGGAATGTTTTGTGCATTAGCAGCTTCATGAGCTCTCCGCTTTTGTTTACCTTGGAAGAGAAGCTCATAAACAGCTTGACTGATCAGATAAATAGCCACAGCCATCCTTCATCACGTCTGGAGAACATTGAGGCATTAATGTGACACCATCTAGTGGCAAAATGGTCACATTTACACTTATAGCCACCTTTTTTCCTCCAAATCGCCTTGCATATGACAGTGAATGATATTTGTGAAAATGATCAAATCCTTCTCATGCGTTTATGGCCATTTGCATGCATTAGGCGGTCTGTGTTTCCATCACAAGCTATTACCGCTACAAAGTAAAATGATAAAATAGTACATTTATTCAAGCTGTTTAGTTTTTGTACTGACATCACAAACCTTTACCTTCACTTACTACTACTAAATTTTTTGAGAGACTAATTTACTTTGCTTCAAAATACAGAAAAGTGCATGTTAAGTTAATTCAAGAGGGATTTTTATCCGTTTCTTGTTTTGCGAAGCTTTGCATCTGACTTGACGCCCACTTTAGCCTGGTTTATTCCGTGGCCTGCAGTGGGAGGCTTTGGTTTCAAACGTTAGTTTTGAGGGTCGCTCTTCAGACAATGATCGATCTTCACAGGGTGCCCCTCAGGGAAGAGACAGATTTTGAGTCATAGTTTGAACAGAGCACATTGAGTCACACATTCTCTGCAGCTTTAAAAACACACATCTACACAAGGAGCAAACACACATTTGTGTATGTACTTTCCAGCAACTTACGTCTTCTTCTGACTTATATTCTCTTTATGTCCTTATTTTCCCTTATTCTGCAAGATAAGTTTGTGCTTAGTGTAAAATGTTTCTCTCCTTCTGTCTTCAGGAACAGTTTGAGTTTGCATTGACTGCTGTAGCAGAAGAAGTGAACGCCATCCTGAAAGCTCTGCCTCAGTGAAGGAAACTTTCACAAACTCTTCCAACCTGTCTTCTTCCTCTCTTTTCTGTGTAATCTGGATAGTTATGAAAATTTACACAATTTTGAGCTCTATCCAAACTCAGACGCGCTGTATTGCGCAAGACATTTCTTTATACTAAGTGTGTGTAAAATTCTATAGCATTGAAATAATTGTTTGGAATGATATTCAACTAGCCAACTAAGCATGCAATCATAGATTGTATTTGCTGCTCGGATTGGTGTTTACATACCCACTAGTTGTGCATATGAAATGTCTGAAGTGGTGTGATCTTAGCATTGCTGTATTACACTGTATTAGTTCACTGCAGTTATGTTCTTATACAGTGAGTTTGTGTGACTACACTTAAGTTATGGATGAGCAATACTAATGTGACAATGAGAATGCTACAGTATATTGCAGTTCTGTGATGTCCTTGGCATCGACTATCATTGTTGTGGTATATAGTTTTTAGACCAACAAATAAACAGATTGTATTACATATAGAAAAATATAATAATACATACGGAATGAACCATGTGATTAAAAATGGTCTGCCAAAATGTAATTGTTCATATTATTTTTGTGTGTGTGATATAAAAGTAACGTAATAAATCTCTAAATGCTGAAGCTTGAGTGATAATTGCATTCATGAATCATTTGGAGGCATTCTCTAAAATCAGCTCTGGCGAGTTGAAGAAGAACAGAAAAATTCAGTTTTGCCCATCTTTAAACAACTAGACTGATGCACAAATAATACAAATGAATGTACCATTGTTAAGAGTTATTTGGAAACTTTTCACTTAGGCACTTACACAAATATTCACACTCTTAATTTCCTGTCTCCAGTGTTATTATTGACAGCACTTATGACGTCCATGCGCCTTCCTGCTATTTCTGTATGTTGATTTGCATTTAATTTGCATATGTATCTGTCGCTTAACCTGCGTCTTATCAGTATGCAGCCAATCTGAATGTAAGGAGGGCATGCTAATCATCTTATGAATAACTATATGGTAACCATAATTGTGCATGTTTAATTGGTCGTCATCAGAGGGATACAAGTTTATTAGAAAAAATTACGGATGGTAATTGCTTCCTGCAGCAACTAGAGTATTATGCGGGATTGTGATATGCTGTCGCCTATAGTTCAGGGAATTCATATTTCCTGGTATCATTCAGCACTGCTAACATGATTAATTATTGCGTTTGGCGACAACTAGTTTAACTCAAGCTGATTTTTTAATTAACTTAGTTTCACTATCATTCTTTTTAAAATTCATCCATTTAGATTGTCCTTGATAATTTGCATTGTGATTATTCTCGTCTGTTCCAAGTTGCTTAAATCAGAATGTCATAATCCATTTTCTTTTCTCTCTCACGTGAAGATATCTAATTTTTACCACCACAATGTCTGTGTGTCAAAGAGGAGGAATAACTGCTAGCCTTATTAGTCCTAAATTGTTTGATTTCATTACATTCACTGACAAACTAGAACTTGCAAATTATGGCCTATTTGCATGTTTTCTGGAATTTGTCAGCTCAAGTGACCTCGAGTGACCCAGGTTGATGTTAGACATCATAAGCATAAAAAATTTTAAGAATTAAAAGCTTCAAAGGACACAATTCACATGAAAGAATAAATGAAAGATACAGATTTAAACTGAAAGCTGAGCCTCGCTGATGATTACTAAATCAGACAAGTAGCATTGCAAATGCTGTTTAATGGGACATATTAAAAGCAGGATTGGTTAACACTAGTACAGAAGCATTTTGATCACAAATGACCTTGTGTGCTTCTGTACTACACAAGAGCTTTACTTCTACCTGACACTGCATTAGAGGATAAAAAGGAATCTGGCTTGAAACTACAAAAAGACATGAAGCTACACAGAACGCCCACACTTACAGACAGAACGGTTCAAATGACTAATCAGTTCTCACAACTTAAATGTGACTGAAGGGAAAGATACACTTGTGGCAAAGCCTAGATGCAAAGGTAAAAGTTTTATTACTAATTTTCACTAAAAATCTTTAGGAGTATGTAAAGTGGCATTAACTACTATGTAATTACATTTCAATTAATCATTTAGTACAATGCACTTTGTACATACATGATTTTACATCTGTAATTACTTATCTCTTATACCTTAACCCACCCTTAAACCTACCCATAGCACCAAACCCGTCCCTAACCTTACACATATCCCACCTAAATAACAGCAGAAGTTTTTTGCAATACAATATGTAAGTACATAATAGTTAGAGTAGTAACTGCTATGTAGACTGTCTTGATCATGTCTTGATTAAAAATAGTTGGTTTGCTCAGAATTGTTTTCAGAGCTGAGGGTAATACTTCATTGTAGTGCCCTTACTTACTATAGTAACAACAGTGAGTTATGCATAATTTCATACAACTGAACCTAACACTAGTAAATACATAGTTGTTACTATGTTAGGAAACATTATGCCAATACACGTTACTCCTGGGTTCATTTTAAGGTGTAATTATACAATTAAGCAATGTTTAATATTTAATATCTAATGTGTGCTTACTATAGGGGTCAGGTTTGGACTATGGTTTGGTTTAGGGTTAGTTACATGTAATTATACATATTTTACTGTTAATACTATGGTAAGTACAAGTAACGTCACATGGATCCTGTAAAATATGTAGAGATGATAGTGTCACATTGCCTTTGGTTGTGTTTTCACCTTCTTTTAGATTTTGTGTTTGGAGTTTAGCTTAGCTTCCTGTTCCTGTTTGTCATCATAAATATGAATCTATAGGTTGATGACCCATTAGCAGCTGTTTCTATATGTAAGCTGTCTGCCATATGGTCAAAGCAGGTCAATACCCTTGAGCCTTTTTGTCTCCAACAGACTTGGGCACAACAGGTAACATTGAGTTAATACATATTAAAAACACAAACCAACACCTGAGAAAGTTAATCCAATTTTTTTTATTTAAATGTAAGTGTTTTTTTACCACCAGAAGCTGCACAATGTTGTGGCATCTTAACTCATTGATTTTTATTGAGTGACAACATATACTTAAAGACCATTCCAAGATGGCAGATGTGCCTGGAGCAGTTGAATGTGGCTTCTACCTAGACTGATTGTTCCCAGTTAGTTTTTTACACTTGTGTATTTAAACCCATGTGTTTCCTTTGTTTATTGTCTGGGGTTGTTTCTTTATGGATGGCAAAATCAGCATCCTCTGTTCAATGTGTTTTACACACTGCAAAAAATGCTTTCTAAGACAAGATTTTTTTGTCTTATTTCCAGCCAAAATATCTAAAAATTATCGAA
>JAUCMU010000125.1:17665932-17679853 GCA_032275025.1 Enteromius treurensis
AATATTAATATAAATACTGTTCAGTTTCTCACAAAAACCGATATTTTCGTGTCTTAAGACATCAATGTATCGTCACGAGCCACAGGGTGTAATCTGGATTTGTCTGTGAATGTTTATTTTTACTTTGAAAGGTAAAAGTTAAAAATCTTCGTTTGTGTTCTGCTGAGGAAACAAAGTCCCCTACATCTTGGATGCCCTGAGAGTGAGCAAATAAACATCTAATTTTCATTTTTGGGTGAACTATCCCTTTAAGGTTAAATCCACCACCCCATTTGATTTTTTTTTTTTTATTATTATGATTTTTTTAATACATATTAAAAAATATGTATTAAAAAAGGCAGAGAACAATCACAGGTCAAAAACAGGGGAAACTGTGGCTTAAATGTGGAAGATAATGAGCAGAGGGCGTGGTAACAAGGAACAGGTTCACAAGGTCAGGCCCAGGTATGAAGCAATATGGAAAATAGAGTCCGGAAAGGCCGGTTAGTACTCCAGCGAGGGTTTCTCTGATGGCCTGGATGCCTCCATTGAAACATACTACATATTACATATAATTAATAATTGCTACCGAGGTTAGCAATCAACATTTTCTTAATGTAAAACATTTGTTAAAAGAAAACAAAACTCACATGAACGTGGAGAGCATGCACAATTTACCCATACACACCATACACAGGAGTGGCAATGCTAGATATCATGCAGGATGATTCGGTTCTAATACTATGCTAGCCAACGTTTTCTCCCATCTGGTCAACAGAGAAGTTCTTTCAGAGAGATCTAGACAGAGACGTGCTTTATCTCCATCAGCCAAGACTAACAACACTTAGATCAATTATTAACAATGCCAGAGAACCAGAGAGAGAGAGAGGGGAGACATAAAAGACAAGCAAAAGAGCACAAAAAGATGTGTTGTTCACCTGGGCCTCTCCAAGATCATTGTTGACCACGGTGAAGTTAAGGCCGAGGTCTTCGACATCACCTTCATAGCTCTTAAGGAAAAGCAGGTTTCGGTACATCTCTGGGTCTAGAGAGGCCAGATGGTGGATGTCCACATCTGCACTCGTGCCCAAGAGCTTGGACAGGAAGAAACTTGCAAATGGCAATTCCACTAGCATATTTTCATACAGCGCCTGCGGAGCAGAAGAAACAGAGGGATATTTAACTAAAGACCACCTCCAGGAGTGTAATGTGCAGCCAATATGAGCTATGTAATGGACAAAATCATATCTTCATCCTGTGGGCTAATTGGTCTCAGACTCTGACCCTTTCAATTGAAGAAGCTCAAACTTGAAAAACATCAACTGTATCCTTAACCTGTTGTTCCATTAAGAAGCACAAGGATGGCGAGTCATAAAAGCTAAAGTACCGCAATAGCCCTAAAAAGACCATATCTGAGGACATTAAAATATACAGGCCTTGATTGCACTAAAATCCCTTGACCACATAAGATAAATGGATTATAAATTTCCCAAATCTCCATAATGGATGCATCTAATACACACACAGAGGCTGTAAATCAGGGCATTTACTAAACACAGGTTAATTGTGTGACTTCAAACACTGGACATTTTTTATGCAAAATAATCCACTTAGCAACATTCTTCCCACAAGCCCTGTTGTGGGAACATATGTGCTGTGTGCGCCCTCCTGAAATCTATCAATAACGTCGCTCCAGAGAAGAAGCCGCAATAAGGATATGGAAGCACGACGCAGACTATTTTTCAAACCTTCAAGTTATTTATGGGTGTTTATTGCCAGAAATTGTGCCAAAATGACTTGGGATAAAAAGGATTAATGAATGGCCGGGCCTTTTAATATAAGTGAGTGCAGTGGCAACGCAATTAATGCAAATTGTGGCACCATGAGGAGAGTAAACGCCAACAACTTAGCAGCTGCCTTCTGTTTCTGCCAAATAAATTTGTAAATTTACAGCATTAAGAATCAATAAAAAATTTAACACACTCGCCATCAATCATGAGTTCTGACCTTCTCTTTCCTCTCTGCTGCCCTTTAGAGAGGGACAGTTAAGCACTGCTTGTTGAACTGCAGAACACGTGGTGTTTGTGTGTGTGACTCTGTTTGTATTTGAGGGTATGAGCAGACTGCTGAAGTATTTGTGTGAAAATAATTAAACAGGGGGTAATTCTGTACAAGTGGCTTCAAGCATGTTTCGTGTCGATATCTTAATAATGGTCTTTTGTCAAAACAAGGTTTTCTTTGACATCATGATCTATAAATGCACCCAGGCCATAATGTCTACAAGCTAATATGCAATAGCAACTATTCATGTTCAAATTCAAGATTTTATTGCCGTATACAGAGTCATATATAGGATACATAAACATTTTAGACTTCAGATAAAAAATACAGAGGCAAAAATGATATTTATAACATAATAAAAAGGTATCTGGAAGCAAAATCGAATGAGCCAAAATATTTACTTTTGCAAATATGGCTAATGTCTGATGTGTCAATGACTGGGGATATAATTCTGTGTAAAGCACTAGTTAGCAGGTGCAGACAAAATCTGCATTTTCAACGATGTCTAAACAATTAAATGAGCAAAAAGTAAAAGTTCCCCAAATCTTAACTGTACCAAATCTGTATTTTTTTGACAGAAATATTTATAGCTTTTCTCTTTCACATTAAAACTTTTTCTTAAATGTTTTCAGGAATAATTTTACACTTTTGCTAGAAAACAATAGTATAAAACACAAAACACCTCTGACAGGTTCAGAGAACTTTTTTTTAACCACAGCCAGCTATATAACATTACCTTGACGACAAATCAGCACAATTTGCAAAAGAAGGTGCAATACATCAACACACCACAGAAAGTAAAAATCAACAGTTTTTCTGTGTTTCTGCGAGCGTGTCTTCGGTGCGCCCAGCCAACAGCAAAAGTGACGCAACTGTAATCTATACAGGTCGTCTTTATAAAAGCACTAAACAAATATCAATATCCCACTCAGTCTGCCACTCCTTCACATATTTATGGAGAGAGAAGGAGGGTTAATTGAAAGTCAAATTCAAATTAATCTCGTCACCTTAATTGCTTTGCCCATTACTACAGAGTGGGGGCAATTGAATGGAATAAGATCAGGAAAGTAGGGGAGGCGGGGCCAGCCATTCCTCAGGGCAGGAGCTCAGTTATGTCCCTTCCATCGTACAAGGTGTGCATATATGTGTGTGTGTGTTCATTATAGCTCTCTAATAAGTGGCCTGAATTGCCTCTTCACAAGTGGTGTTGATGCCCGTGACTGTAAAACAGATCAAAACTCTATTACCAGTGGCACAGAGCCTGTTATTTATGGTGCTAGCTGATTTAGCGTCCACGGCCAAATGCGATGGCTACACAAACAGAGATGGGGAATCATGGGCTAATGGAGTAGCCTAATTGAGCAGCGAGCTTCTTGGCATGAGGTAATTCATCTACCCTTCCCCCAGTCGATGCGCTTTGCGATAAACAATCCTGGGCATACGCATTAATGAAACTTTAAAAACATTAGCGACTAATAAATACCAGCTAGCCGACACACAGAAGAGAAAGCCAAAACAATAGCAACGATAAATTGTGACTCAAGGTGTAGTCATTATAGAAAACACAGGGCAAAATTAGGATAATCAGAAGACTTATTAAAATGGTGTTAACATTTTACACATTATTAAAGTTAGTAAATATACATAATGCTACTGTATAAATAGACTATGAAATTCTTTGGACATTATAAACTGCCATTTTTGAAGCTACATTGAAGTTACAAAACTACTTTAAGATGTAATACGATTAGACAAAGCAGTGTCTTTCCTACATTTAATTTACAAAAAGATCTTATGAAAATAAACCCAGATAAAAATAAAAAAATGAGATCAAAAGGCCACAAATAAACTTGACTTTAAACTGCAGTGACCTCGTAAATCAAATGGACAGGATTTATAATGGCAACTAAGCTACTCAGCCTGAGACCACTGATTGAACCTGACCTTTGACCTTCGGCATCGATCTATATGACCCTGTTTGTGTTTAAGGGCTTATTGCGAGTATCAGACAACTAGGAAAAAATATCCAAGGATTAGCCACTACAAGAGTTCTCAAATAATTAATTTACAGTAAAATTATTGAAATAAAGCGGGAACAGGTACAGCAGATTAAACTGATCCTGGGATGACCTGTGGTCTGTAAAGAATCAAAATGTTACATCGTTTTAATTTTATCTTACCTTTCCCAGTATCCTGCCAAGGAAGTAGTAATGCCTGGTGAAGGATTCTCCCACAAGCATCTCTGCAGTGGGACTCGAATAGAGAAGACCTTCATTAGTTGTCTTGAAGAAGCCTTGGTTAGGATTAAAGCCTGACTTCAGCAGCTCATTCAGGAACTCTCTGAATATTCCTCCTCCATCAATGCCAGCTTCATCTAACCCATGTGCATTGAGCAAATGAACCCTGATCCTCTTCTTAAGATCAGGTTCTAAAACAGAGATGAACAAATATGTTTAGCATATTCCACAGTAAAAAATAAAAATTGCCAAAAACGTTTAAAAACTAAATAAAATCCAAATGTCAGAAACATTTCACTGTAATCTATAAAGGTCTGATGCTATTCCACTAAAGAGACTTTCTAAAAGAGTTCTTACACTCAAAACGGATTGCTCTAAATCATCTAAACAGCTTTTGTTGGCAGCTGCTATGATGAAATACTGTTTTCTAATTCCTATGCAAGGTTAATGTCTTTTTTCTCAGTGTCTACGAAAACCACATTCGTTGTGCTAAATGTTTTTTCTTAAGAGAGTTTTCAACATGTCAGAAGGGATAGTTCTGCCCTGTTTACCATTCTCAGGGGATAATTTGTCGTAAGCATCTTCATAGATGTAGTTTCGTCGAATGGTGACATTAACGCCATCCAAAAAAGGGCCCTCCCCTTGCACTTCACGCTTATCAGCATAGATCAACTTCTGGAAGATCTGGAAGCAGAATGAACAAAGTTTAGCTGATTAAATCTCGGCATGTTTTTCATTTCCTATCTAAAGCACAAAACTTCAAATCACTTCACAAATTTCATGACCTCATAACAATTTTTAATTCATAGATGAAAGAATTTTGAACTTTTTAAGTGTTGTGCACAAAACACTGAACACTATAAAAGCGATGGCTGTCTCACCTTCACTCTCTCCTCAAAGGGCACGACAAACGGAAGTTCAGTGAGGATTGCCAAATGTCTCTCCTCTGATACTGACAACGGTGGAGGCTCTAGTCCAACTGTGAGGAACACAAGAACAATTTCTGTAAAGCTTTATTCTTAAAGTAATCTTTAAATCCTTATCTCTTTTCAAAAAATGCAACCGAAGACAATTCTTTTAAGCCAAAAAACCTCAACAAAAATATATATTTATCATTTTTAATAATATGGTTAATGTGGGTAATGCAAGATAAAATCCATGTGTCACTTCTTACCCTCACACTTTCGCATGTAAATGCATAAAGAATTATACATCACAAATATACACAACAATATATTATATTGTATAATAGCTTCCTCTAAAAACTGTGCAAATGGGACCGTTTTCAATATTGGCAATATGAAGAAATGTTTATTCAGCATATTAGAATAATTTCTAAAGGACCATGTGACAGAAAATATTCATTTTAAATAGGAATAATAATAATTCATTTTCATATTTATTCATTTTAATATATATTTTTTGTTCCCCCCAGTATTTTTGATCAAATGAATGGGTCATTGGTAAACATAAGAAACTAGATGTCTGCTGCAAAAGACCTACTCATTTGCATGTGAACACTTGCACAACCTTGAGTGAGGTCTGCTAGCGGTCTTGCTGAATGCAGTATTTACAGAGCATCCCATTAAAGATCACTCAATCCCCCTCTGTCTTTCCTGCCACACACTTTTAATTAACTCAGCAGCGATTTGCCCATCCACCTGTCCTCTCCCTCCATTACAGGGACGTTTGTTTTGTATTAAAACTCCGTCCTACAAACGCTTTTCGACCACAGGGAAAAAAAACTGCCGTTGCAGCAGATGAGAAGTGTCACTCATTGAATACGTTGCTTGCATGGTGGAATGATTCTACTCAATTAGTCAGTCCTCTCTCTCTCCACAAACAAGCCATCAAGGGGCCATCTTGGTAGAGAAATATGGCGCAGCATGGTCAATACAGGAGCCATTCGTCACTACCTAGCAAGTCCATTTAGGGAAATGAAAAAGGTCCAGACAAACAGGCAGCCAGATGTGTCCAGCCTTAGGCTAATTGAATTTTTAAGCACATATGCTCCAGGTTGGCATGGAAAAGACCAGAAACACTGGTACTAGTTAGCATTAACACCCTCTGGAGTATTCTGACTTGCTTTGGAATTAAATTGCTTGACTGGGCTGTCAATATTACTTTATGTTTTTGCGTGCATGTCTTTTTCACTACATGTTAAGTTGAGGTTGTTTTCCTTACAGATAAGTCTTACCGTCTAATGTGGACTGCAGCGGTCCGATCCGTCCCATTCTCCTGGTTCTCCACACATGTCTTGCAGAGGGCACATAGAGCTGAGTCACCTACAAACAAATATTATTTCAAAAAGCAGATTAGATACCTACAAGCTATTAGTGATTCAACACATATACACATTTGAACTAATTTATTCAGAAACAATATATTTTTTTTATATAATAAAATGTATATATTCTTTTAAATGCAAATGCTTTGCAATTATCGAAATATAACGTCTACTTAAATTGCATTTCTACTATTTATCGATCCAAAAACTATTACACTAATAGCAAAACTATTCGTTCGGTTTAGTAGGTTTTAATCATATGATCAGCAAATTAATATTACCTTGTCCGCTCTGATGTTGACCTCATTAGACAGCCAATGACCTGCTGGACAGAACGGTCTTCGAATATCCCGGGCTTTCAGCATTTTCACAAGGTTAGTAATCACCTTTCAAATAGCAAAAAAGAAAAAAATTTTAATTCACGCCTGTAAATAAACTAATTTTAATTTTAAAAGCTATTTAAAATATGAATTCACAAAAATGATCATAAACATTATGATTCAGTCATTAACAGTTTTGCAAGCAGATAAAATAAAACATTTTTTTTAATAAGTTATTGTTTAGCTTATATATTGGTGAAGGAGCAGACAGATAAACTTTCATTATTCAGACAGCACAACTGATCAATGTGTAATTTGATGACAGAAATATGCAGATATGCTGAAAATAAATACTACAATTCACCAAATGTCTATTGTTTTTTTCCATTCTCTTTTAACACTGGGTAATTCACCCATTGAATTATCAGCTGACTTCATTCAAATTCATACACTTCTGTTTAATAATAAAGCTTTTTTTTCTCCGATTACAGTGTCTAACAAATGTCTGGTTGGCCATTTCTAGAGAATGCCTATCAATCTCTGACCAAGACATGCTAATGCCAGAGAGTCCGTAATAATGGCAAGTGCAAAACTCTGTTGCTAGTGGGTTTGTGGAGCAGGGGGTCCGAAGGCTCTTCCTGTCTAAGTGGAATGAATAAGCATTGGTTAATTAGCCCATCGGGTTAAGTGCAGGCCTTAATGGGTCTCTCCAAAACTCCTGCGGTGACATCTCTCTCCAAACACAGCCAAGAAGAAAGTTCCATTAGCAATATTAATACAAGCTTAGTTGATCATTTTCATTCAATTAACTTCTTTCAATTAAATAGATAGCTCGACAATAGGAGTGATAAAACATCCAGAGGGACGGCCCATGGCTGGAGGCAAACATTAGTGTGTGAGGGGTCAACAGCGTTAGAGCTGACTGTAAATTGCACATTCAATTTGGGAAATGCGTTTCTCCTGCTTGTACTTCTTTAATGGGTCGTTTTAGCTGACAGGAGGCGTTTTCCTCTATCTTTTGTGGAAATCTTGCAGAGCCTTTTGTATTCGTACTCACTCGGCTTGTGGAACCTAAACAACGGGCTGTCACTTACAATGATACACTCAGAAGCTTGCTGGAGTAGTACAAACTTAAAAAAAAAAAAAAAAAAAAAAGCAAAATTGTTGCTAAATAAAGGAATATGAAGACATCCTCAGCTATGTAAACTCTAATGTTATTGAAATAGTAACCTCCTCTGTTTGGCTTTGTTGTTGTTTTGTATGGGATTTTAGTTATTACTATTATCTCTCTCTCTTTATGTATATAAATAAATGTTTGTGTTTTGGTTTTTTTATTCTACTACACACTGAGAGGTATATAAAAGGACTATAGCTGTATATGCTGTGTAGCATAATTCTGATATGTTTAATACTTATCCTTATTTTCTGTATATTACACTAAATAAAAATTAAAGTTAAAATAAAAATTAAGAAGTACTAAACCACAGATATGCTATTCATCACTTATCTTTGTAAAGGCATTTTCAAACCTTTGTTGTAATTGTTACAATGTTGCATTTTTTTCCCTGGGTTGGTTCACTTTAACTAAGGCAAAATTTCAAAGTGCACCAAAATTTTTATTATTTTAGTTACATGTGAGTGGCTTCACATTGGTCAGGGTGCAACTGTTTATGTTCTGGGATTCCGTTCATAGTGGTCATACATCAAGATGGACTGTAGCGTTGTGCTGATAGATGACAGTATTGTTGCAGTTGCAGATGTTAACAAGCTCCTGGAGAAACATATGCACTCTGATATGTATTATATACTTATATTGCGGCAATCACTGAGATACATGTTTATAAATAACCTTTACTTTTTAACTGTGATTTTTGGCAAGCTCTAGAAATCTATTTGAAAAGATTTTTAGTTAAATGAAAGGACAAAAGTAGGTCAATGAGCTGTCAACAGCAAGCAGAAGATCTGGTCATGCTGTACACATAAATAATGAGGAAGAAGACGAAGAAGAGGATGATGGAAGGAGACAGAGAGTGAAGACAGCTGACTAATATCCTAATGCCGTTCTTCAACTCACTTAGTCTTGGCAAACAACCTATTAATTTCCCGAGTGAGTGGTCTTCCTGCCTGGCTGATCAGCACTGATGGCCCTAACAGATGCTGAGACTATTCGCCTCATTAATTGTCAGCTCATTTAATTAGGTCATCAAAGACGCTGTTAGCACTGCTAATACAGCGACCGGTTAAAAGTAACGCCCACCATCCACTAAAGATATTATCAGCGTTAACGAATGTGCTATTCATACTAGTGAGAATCTTCTCAGCATTGGTAATGTTTAATCCCTTTCAACTACAACACAGAGTCAGCATTAATATCAGCTGGGAAACAAGATTGTGAGATGTAGATATGGAGTAAATCACCTTAAAGAGCTGGACCCATCGTTTCTGCTGAGCTTGAATGTGCTGCTGAACCTGGCTGTTAGTTTTCACCCCGACACTACGAAACGCTGCAACATACTCCTCCTTGTGCTCCGTCTTAGTCTCTGGATAGGCCAGCTTAATGATTCCCAGACACGCGTCCCGCAAACATCGAGACAATGTCACCAATTCCAGCAGAGAGAAGGGCATCATCGATGTCTGGCTCTGACCTGCCCGAGCAATGAGAAACATCAGTTTGTGACATTTAATTTTTTTTTAAAAGTTAGCAACAAGAAACAGGAATGCTGTAGAATTTACATTACCACAATCAAAAGATGGTGAAAGAACAAAATGACCTGACGTGTTTTAATTCATAAATATTAAAAAAAAATATTACGATACAGTAATTTGTACATGTTTGCAGAATAGATGTTAATACCATCTGCTGAGCCAAAGAACTCGCTGTCATGCACAGAGATGAGTGAATGACTGAAGAGTGAACTGAAGAGATAGAAGAGAGGGATGATCCTGTTGGCATCCTCCAGAGACATTGGAGAACCTCTAGACATCACCTGCAACAAGGGAACCATGGAGCTACACAAAAACAGGGAGAATAAAGAGAGGGCAAAAGACAAATGGTTAATATCATTGATATTATTTTACTCATAAAAGTACACATAAAAATAGACAGCGTGGAAGTCTCACCCTGTGATCATTTTAGTCTTCATAGATGTGATTAAATGCCAAAGGTGTCGAAGAAAGCGAGCGTTGAAGGCTAAACTGTACAAAAGCCTGAAAAAGACAGACAGAGGCAGAATAAAGAATAAAGATCTTTAAGTACAATAGTTGATACCACCAAAAATGTAGATTAATAAACACACAACACCCTTACTGAACATAACTCACCAACACCTTTGGTCAAAGATGCTACAGGAACTATACTCATCTCTAAATGTTTAAATAACCACATCTCCTGCCCATAAATACTAAACTTCCCAAATTTCCAGCAGGACTCATAAAATAGAAAACAATATAAATAACCCAGTGAGCTGGAATTTCTAGTTTTTGTATGTGACCACAGGAAAGATTAAATGAGCCATTAAGCTTTATTTAGGTGAGGCACCTTCCATTAGTAAACTAGCAGTCTGCTTCAGGGTCGTAAACAGACCAGTGGTTCCTGTGGGGGCTCCATTTAAGTTAATGACAGTCAGAGAGACAATGTAGCACGGCCACAACTGCCTGACCGTAGAAGCAGTGTTGCTATCACAAATTAGATACTGTGTTTAGGTTGCCCCAAATCATTAAACCTAACAACCGTCACACCGGGGTGTGAGAAATCGCTCTGGTGGTTACTTGTTTTGTGTCATGGGGTGAAAGAATAAATAAAGCTTCATTGGAAGCAATTGAGGGAGAAAATAAGATTAAAGCTGAGGTTAAGGTACGAATGTGCACATACACTTCACACAAAGCACTTCTGTTTACAGTTTTATAGACCTTTTCCCCCTAATATTCTACATTAATGTCAGATAGCACTTTAACCATAAAAACAATTGCAGTACTCTCACAGAGAAATGGATGCAACACTGAAATAAGTAGACCAAATATTCAAAATCAATAAATTAAAACACAAAGCAAAAGGCTATTAGGATTAAATAATACAAAGAATGTACACGAGTTTCAGTGAAATCTAGTCAAAGCAATATAATGAGAAAATTATACTGCGCTATTATCTTTTAGTAACATGAATAATTTCTTCCTGTTCTTTGCATTTAACCACCATTAATTCATAGTTTCTGTAAATAGCCAAAACAAGTACAGTAGGCTCAACATTAACCAGACCTTTCCATGGACAAGAACCAAGTGCGCTATTTACACTAAGCAAGGTCATTATAGTATCAAAACGCTGTTAGTGTGAAATATAGCCATACTCTTCACTTTAAAATATGATAACGTTTAAAAGGCAACCAAGTTTGCACACTCACTGGGCGCTTCTTTAAAGGTTGTAAATCAGGGCCAGCTGTTATACCTCTTGTAAAACTATCCCATCCACTCCTGCAGGAATTAATCTTCCTAGGCCAGCTAATTATTTTGTACAGATATCCGATAATGATAAAGTAGTGAAGGTAGGATTTATGATAAAAGCCTTCTCTTCTGGATGGAGCTGTAAAATATTAAAATACCTCCAAATAAAAAATATGGAGGAAAATACAACACAGCAAGGATATGCTGAAAACATAATGGGTATTCAAGAGGTATTTTTAATAAATGAATGAAAGCACATCTAACAAAGCATTAAAGGAAGTCTTTTTTTGAGAAACAGAAACAATTTTGAGTTATTTAAACTTACACTTTTACACTTTTCATTTATTTCAGATTACTCTATATTTTTATAGAACTATCAAAATGATAAACCTCTTATAAGTAGTACAATAGTATACTACAACTAATAAGTATTTTCATAAAACTCTCTTACTACAGAAGAAAATACATGAAAAAGTTTACATTTTTCAAAGTGGTATGTTTTTTCTAAGAATTAGGGGCTTGTTAATGCTGCCTCCTCTACTGTGAAGACTGCTTTCTGATACGATTTTAAAACACAATACAACTTTGTTAACTGTCTGATATAAAGGATAGACATTAGACAAGGGTGCACACTGCACAAGTGGAAACTGTAAACTAGTTCTGATTAGTTGATTGACACCACCTTTTAGAGCTCAGTGGCTTTATCTGATATCGCTCTCTCCCTCATTAAACCAGACGTTCTCCACTTCCCTGTCTTTCATGCCATCTCTCTCGATCACTTTTATCCTTCCTTTCAATCTCTCTGCTGAAATCCTGTTCTCGTTTTGTCAACATTGCAGAACCAGTAGTAGATAAAGCTAAGGTGATTGAGAGAAGAGCTCATTACACTAATTGATGAGTGACAGCAACTAAAACCTCTGGTAATTTAAAAAAAAAAAAAAACACAGTAAGATGAGACTTAACTGCCTGAATTCATTAGCAATGTTGCTTTATTGTTAAAAAAAAAAGAAAAAAAGTGCAGAAGCAAAAGATTTAAAAAAAAAATCTATCTATCTACACATAGACTTGATAGTGTGATGTTGGGGAAACTTTTTTATTAACATATAAAAGTGCATCTTATCTGATAGACTCTTTTTATTCATTAGAGTGGATCTTGATGTAAGAAAGAGAAAGAGCACAAATGTGCACAGTACAATTAATCTAGTTATATTAGTTATCTTGGGTGATTGCATTATATGATCTTACCTGACTCTGGGCACCATCATACGATGTTGCACCATCAGCGTGTGACAGATGGAGGCCATCATGGTGAAGATGTCTTCACTTGCTGAATCTCTCCACACTAAAGTTAGCAGAGCATTTGTCTGCTGTTTGGTGTCTAACTTCTGTACACACTCCTCTGTTATATAATGCACAGATATCCAACTGCCATCCTTTAAAAAAGAAAGAATTAAGATTAAAACTGCATACTATGGAGCTCTCTGAATATGTAAATAATAAAGACGTGGTCAAGAGAGAATGCGTGTGTACCTGCGCAGCAGGAGGCTGTACGGTCATTTCTTCCTCATCTTCTGAATCACTGTTGATGTTAGCTCTACTGCTGCACTCTGTCACTGGCAACAATGGCAACAGAGTCTGTAGCGCATTCAAGTACAACAGCAATCCTTCTTCTGAAAGTGAACCTATGCAAACAAAATCATTTTCTTCACTGTTCAGGCACTTCGCTAACACAGTACATCAGTGATCAAGTGCTATTAAGTGCATTACTTACTCAGTCCAGATTCTCCAACTGATAGCACAAAGTAAAAGAGCCAGGGAGCCTGAGCTCTGGCCTGGGCAGAGGATGGTATGGTGGCCTGAAGTGACCAAAGGAAGTTCTGAAAAGGGAAAGCTAGTTTTGGGTCTGACAAAGCTGGCACGAAGAAATGATAGATTTGTTCTGTGAAAGGCGCTGAAATGAACTCCTCGGTGAAGGCCGAAAAAACAAACTGCCTGTGAACAAAAGAAAAAAAAGGGTTGAGAACCTGAATTTATTATTATAACTGTACTGTACGTTTCAGTCTGCAGTAAGGACACTAACTAATTCTTTTTTTCTAAATATCACAATAAATATATACATTTTAATACTAATACACTTCCCAATTTATGCCCACAAATGTTTTCATACACTTTTGGTTATTTGTGCATCTATGAGACAACACAATCCACAATCCTCTTTTGCCAACAGGAGTGCTTTGACATATAGAAGAAGCTTGTTAGTTGTCATAAAGCATACTTATTTTCCCAGTCACATTACAGTAATTCAGTAATTCTAAAGGATGTACTTTATTATTGCTTTATAGACACCTTACCAATTAACCTGTTAAACTCTGCGGTTACAAAGTTACATTCAAGTTGTGCCTTGAATTTTTAACCCTTTTTATGCACCAACAACCCCATATGTGGAACCATTTGAAAGCTTAGAATCTCTATTTTATGCAGACATGAATCACTTTGTATATTTATTTTACTGCAACAAAGTTATTTACACGTAAATTACACTACCCCCCGCCCCCCCCATTATGTACATTTAGCCCCAAAACGTGTTGACATGGTTCATC
>JAUCMU010000125.1:17679953-17698825 GCA_032275025.1 Enteromius treurensis
ATCTTTTGTATATACACCTCTGCATGTGGGTATGGGAAGCTTTTTAATTTGGTAGGCAAAATGCAGGGGGAATTCCCTGAAATAGCCGCAGAGTGTAAGGGGTTAACCCCTAAAATGCCTAAACAGTAATGTATGTTATTAATTTACAAAAACATGTTCATTTAAATCAAAAGGCTTTGAAGGGAAAACAATGGTTTGTTTGGGTGCATGCATCTGTGTGTGTGAGCAAGAGAAAGAGAGGGAAAAAGAGCGAGAGAAAAGGAGGAGGGCAAACAAGACTATATCCACAAGCTTCTTCTCTCGCGCTCTTGTCGTTCTTCGAAAAGAAAAGAAAAGAAAACAGCAGTGTTCGTCACTCAGAGTGTGAGAATGGAGGGTAAATGCTGTGTAAACGTTACATGTTGAGTCAATGAGTCTGTCTGGATTTTACTACTCTCTGTAAACACAGCAGTGAGAAAACTACTGTCCATTGGTCACAGAAGGATAAAGCTAACGGTCTGCAAAAAGGGGTCAGTGTGCAGCCTTTTTACTGGGAGGGACCCTTGCACCACACACACCAAAACAAAGGCATTCCTCCAACAGCTTAAACTAAATGCTCTCGACAGCGTGTATATTATAACAGGCTATAAATCATTTGAATTAATTAGACTTTTTTCCCAGTATGCACCTATGTAAACATGTACCTGGTATTTGGAGGGCAGGAGTTGTACATAAAGTGCAGAGGCTTGAGTGTGTGTTCCAGCAGCGTTTGTGCCAGTGGAATGAAAGGGGCATCATTATACTCTAGACTCGACGGCAATTTGTGGTTCACTAAAACATACAGAGATCTGTAGTATCCTAAAAGAGAGAAAGAAAAAAAGATTACGATAGATACAATTTGAATTTTAGGTACCTTCTCTATGTGAATATACTCATATATTGCCTTAATGCATGATGAAGATAAATCTAAGAGAGGAAAGCTCTGTACCTTTCTCTACCATATAGTGCAATATTTGTTCAATAAGTGCAGTGACATAGTTTTCATCCTGTAGAAAAGGCAAGTAGGTTTTCTCAAACGAAAAGACCTCCAGCATCCGCATTGGGACGGCCAAATTCAAACTGTCATCTTCACACGCTTGCAATAACCTTAAACCAACAGAAAAAATGCTTAGCAACCAACCGACAAGAAGATCTAAAAGTTAACATATGACTGTGACAGAAGGATTTATGTGAGGAACTTCTGTTTTTACCTGCAACAGTGTCCCAGTATCCTCTTGATCTGAAACAGGCAGCTCTGTCTTTCTGGCCCCATCAGCAGCTTCACAAACTGAGCATGATGCTTTACCAAACTCTGACACATCCAGATCTACAAAGTTAAGACATTACATTCATAAATGATAATGAAGGTTCATAGTTATAGAAGGTTCAAAACCACTTTAAAATGGCAGATACCAAAACTTCATTGAGCCTCATATGGCAATGACAGTTGACAGGCAGGCAGTCCTTACCATTCTGTGTCTGTCTTCACTTAGTCTGTAAAAAAAGAGAAGCTGGCGAACAAGTTGGCTTAGTATGGCACCATCTGTGAGTTGAGGGCCAGAGCCTGACTGGCACTGACACACACAGCGGTCAAAGCAGCCCCTCTGAATGGCATACTAAATAAAAAAGAAAGAATAATTATGAATTTAAACAAATAGTCTATTAACTACACATACGCTAGACACAGAATACACACGGGCTCTCTGAGTTTAAACCACTGCAACATACTTGCTGTTTCCTGTCTTGGTATCCCCTTATGTATGACTGAATGATGATTGCATTTTTTAGCCTTTTCCTCTCATCCTGTGAAAGAAACAAAGATGAGTAAGACAGTATATGAAGGACAAGACCATCATCTCCTGTTTGCTCGCAACTTTAAGTTTCATATCCTTATTTCAGGCTCTAAAATGAAAATAGACGCACTTGTAAACGTATGAATGTCACTGCTTTAGACCAATAAGTCAAAGCAAGCTTTTTTTTTTTTTTAGAAGTAACATCACTTTTACAGACAGGCAGTAGCTTTTATCCAAAGCTATTTACTAGGGATGTCAATTTTCGATCACTTTCACAATCAACCATCGTTTAAATTAACGATACAATAATCTATTAATCGTTAACCTCAATACTGCAAAATGCATCTGTTGCATGGGCATGGGCCTATAGTCAACAGCGTGACGGCATGTGCAAAAAGCTCTCCAAATGCCAGCTTCCTCACCCGAATGAAAGTGGTTTTAAGTCTAAATAAAAGGCTAGTAGCAGGACATTGAAATGAAAAGATGTGATTATGAACATTTGATAAAAGTCAGAGAGCGAGCTGTAGTTACGCGCGCGATCATTGTTGTTCGTGCTGTTTCAGATCCCGTAGCGCACACCGCTGAACGCACCTCTTTAAAGGGTTTCATGGTACTGGTTGTTTTAAAAACACCATAGCAATATTTGCAATATTTGCTATTTGCAATGGCAAAGGATCAGATTTAAAATAAAAGGATCTCAAATGAAATTAAGGTGCCCGGAGCTGGGAAACTCAAAACGAAACATGGTCAGTAGCCACAAATTAATATATTGTAGGAATGAATGAACAAGTTTTGGGAATGTCGGCAGCCCTGACAAAGTGAAGTGCCTACAAACATGAAAATAAAACATGACTTATTACTATATTTCAATACAAAATAACTATGTGTTGTATCTGTTATAACGTAGGTTTAAAGTTTGAATCATATTAAAAGCATAGTTTGTACATTAGTATATTACACATGAGCCGCATGCACCCCAAAAAGAACCTGATTAACAGACCAAGATAGCTTTAATCGATTGCATCTCTTATCGACAAATTATCGATCATTGATAAATCGCTGACATCCCTACTACTTACACATGAGAAATACAACAAGCTATTCAGCAAATAAACATCAGATATTATTTAGAACTTTTCTGTCCCATTTCTTTCCCAATAAAACACAGTGCTTTAAAATACCATAATGGACGATTCTCACCTCCCTTTTCCTTCTTTCTTCTTGTGTTCTATGAAGAAGTGACGCTTTTTCCTCCTGTACAAAACACATATGTGAGACATTAAAAATAAATCCAATATCAACATGATACAGCAAGTTTTGCCAGATTCACGTAGTCCATATGAGATATGATTATTCAGCCATCATATCATTACGGAAAACTTACTTTTCTGCTAGCTCCCCCGAGGGACACCTTGGGCGTTCTCCTGAAATCTCCCTCAAAACTGAACATGGTTACACTTTTCCCATCGAGCAGTGATCAATGCAAGTACCCTGTGTGCAGAGCAACAAAGTGCTGTCTGTGCCTACAAGACAAAGAAACCACAAAGCTTGTGAGACTGATGAAAATCCAACAAACTCATCATAATAAACCCACTCTCAAAACAGAACTTGTTTGCTACCAATAATAAACACAGATCAAGAAGCTAAAAAGATGTGCATGAAAAGCTTAAAGGAACAGTTCACCCAAAAATGAAGAATTTAAGCAAGGGGGGGGGGGGGGGGGATACAAAAAAAAATAAATTCATACATATTTGATTTTGTTTTAATTTTGGGGTTAAATATTTCATTAATTAAATAATACAGTGAATAAAACACGCAGTTATGAGGAAGATATTTAAAGCAATTTTATTCTTGTGGCAGATAACTGAAGATGTGCAGAAGGTCACAGTGTTACTTAAAGGAAACTAACCTGGCACAAAAGCAGGTGTGATCAACACGATATAGAAACCAGAAATGTCAACAACAAAAAAACACATGACAGACGAAATATTACTTTAATGGATGTTTGATTTATACAAATATTTGTGAATAAAAACTGCCTTGCCATGCAGCCTTATCTGAGCGAGACATGTTCTAGAAAGGGGTTGTGTCTCAAATACATTAGTTATGTCTCCAGCCAGGCTAGTTAGCTTGCTAACCTACAGAACAAGCAAATAACCACAATACCAGGAGTTGATGATAATTTCTGAACGTGGTCTTTGATGTTTTGTGTCTAAAGGAGCACTCGCGCTGTAAAAGACACGGAGCTCGGGTGTTTTTTGACTCAGCTAGATCCACTGAACTTCTGTTAGCCTTTTGGCTAAAGGTTCTTTGACTAGCTAGCTAATGACTCAGCAGCAGGTCAATTGTGTTTCGCCTCGACAATTCCCATTTTCCCAGTAATTTACATGTAAACGTATATGTTATTGGGTTCTGTCAACATTTACTGAGAATTAAGCGAGTAATTTTGACCATCAATGTAGTACTCTGTTCTGAGCTTGATACAAACTTCAGTCATAAGTCGCTTCTAGAATCATCTAGAGATTTTAGTGATGTTTTACGGCTTTTTCTACTGATGAGTCGTATTAATAGATGAAATGCAAAATGTTTACCTGGTTTTACTGAACGATCAGCCGAACGATACTGTTCAGCGACTGGAAATCAGAGAAAACAAAACCGAAATCGTTGCTCTTGCTCTACTAAACAAACACAACACAGAGAATGGCCCGCCTACCCAGTGGCAGGGTGAAATGTGATTGGACAGCGTTCCATTTTCTTCCAAACGATTGGTCTAATACGGGGTCAATCACATGAAAACTGTCACAATTACTTCCTGGATGAATCCTAGGAATAAAAGGAAACCAGTTGCGGTGCAGGGATCTAAGCTCTGGGAAATGTAACTAAATCATCATCTCTAGATCTTCTTAAAAAATGTGTTATAAAACGCCTTAAATTTACAGGTTTGTTTTTAAGTGATGTAAATAATTAGGAGTCTTGACAAAACAATGCGAAGATTAAGCAAAATTTAAGTTGGCAAAAGCACAAAGAATGAAATAAAATGTACGTGTAATTATGTGAAGTGTTGGTGTAAGATTGTTGTGTATTTCTAAGTGGTACATCTCTATATCTTCCATCTCTGATTTTTAATTTTCAACTTCATCGGCACATCACAGGCATCTTCCTAAATATTATAGATAGGTATAACACTCGTGGCTTGGCATCTGATTCTTGTTGGACAGCAGCAGCAAGACTGGAAACCACTCTGTTTCTCATATATGTTATAGAGGGATTTATGAGTTATTGATTGATCATATCCTGCCTTTTAGACCTGAAAAGGGGATAACGAGCCTCTACAGCAAGTCTTCTGGAGCTGCTTCAGAATACAAAATGGGGTCTCATCATCTCAAAAGGTCTCTAATTTTGAAAGATGTCAAAAAGGTTACACATTTACGTCAACTCCATGAGTTATATGTCTCCATAACTCTTTGTTGAGGCTGGTTAATTGCTCAACTGTTCAAGAGCCCTCTTCTCATGTATTTTAGGTAAAAAAAAGTGTATTAAAGCTATTCTTTGATCCATACAACTATACACATTTTTCAAAAGAACCATTTTACATCATAAACTTTTGCAAAAATGGAAAGGTCCCATGGATGTTAAAGATCCTAATAATGTCAATAAGGATTTCTAAGATTTTTGCATATTACATTTGTTAAGAATAACCATTTATTACAGAATCGTGCCATATGTTTTTCTCAACAACAAAAAAAGGTAAAAAAAATGGATTAACAAGTGTGGGTTATAAATACTTATATTTCACAAACCAATTCAAAGATGATGTTCTTACCTAATCTTTAAATCTTGCGCATCCAGTCCATTAGGTGCTGGGCTATGTGCTTTACATTTGCAGTCAGGCTACAGCCATTGTTTAAATTATAAAACTCCTTAGATTCAAAAACATGTCTTACAATGTGATCTATGATCATTTATCATTCAGTGAGTAAAATGTAAAAGCTGAACTTGAGAAACATTAATAAGAAACAGACAACTGTTTTCATTGACTAAAAGCTGTTTAGCACTAGGATATTGCTTGATAAATTGAAAAAACCAGGGCCAAATGTACCTCCACTCCCCTTTTTTTCTGAAAAGGTAATGAAAAGGAGAGGAAGGAAATGGAAATAAGGAAAATTGACACTATCCAATTAATATGTGGTGGCTAAATGTGCTTTGCTGAAATACAATCCAACCATCCTGTGTCACGTTTGTCTTAAATTTGAAGACGTTTGGAGAGGTTAAAAAGTCATGCATTACCAGCTGACACTGTTCTGCCTTCAAATAGAGGATAAAAGGGAATAAGGCAACATTTTAGCTTTCTTTATTTTTTTCCGAATAATGTTAAATATTCAAATCATTTAGGGCAAAGAATAGCCTAAAAATAAATATTTTTTCGCTTTGGGGTGCAAGGTTTTTAGATCGTGTCTGCTTGTAAATGTTAAATCATACGGGTTGTCAACTTAATTAATTGGTAGAAAAGGTGTTGCTTTCAAAATATTAAGTTGGTCCTCAGTCCTTCGCGGGGCACTCATTTCAATAAACAGAGAGGTCTTTGCTTATGGCAGGTATATGAAATGAATTCACTTGAATTAGCATGACATCTGGTGACATCAATCACGGGCTCGTGTCACGGAGAGAGGGGACTTGTGGGTCATCTCGTTTAAAGCACATTTTAAATTACACCACTGACTGAATTGTGTGTATTCATCACATTAGTGTAGTCTACCAGTGTGCTCGGTTAAGTGACACCTGGCTTTCAGGCTAGTTCACTAGTTTGTTTGGTCCAGTGAATCACTTAAGAGATAATCAGACTTCTCAAAGCAAACAGATGAAAAACGCTTATAGCCGGAATTGTTAAAATATGCAGTGCGTTTAAGAAGAATTATCATCACGTTCAGAGTCCTCGGGGGAAGAAATCATGCAGCTTTATGCTGAAATCGGATTTCCTGTAATGGCTTTCACTTGATACTGAGACCATTCATTGGAAGTAACCGCAAATTAAATTGACTAAAAGATTATGTGTTTAAAAGCAGTGCTATATACATTTCAACACACTGCCCATTTGTGTCATTGCGATCGAAAATATTTGTTGCAATAAAAGAGACAGTGGATGTCCCGTTAAATTGGCTTTTCATAATGAACACATTTACCATGGATAATTAATATATAAACTATTTCGATTTGTCACTGTGATATGTGTTCCACTTAATTGTGAAAGTAATTACCGAGCGAATGAACAGCTTTGAGGAGAGTCCCTGTTTCGGGCCCTTCTATCTCAGGGTGCAATAATAATTGTACTCTCTCCTGATGTGATGAAAAAGAGCCATAAATCTCTCTGATCGCTGCAGGTCCATTGCTTCATATTTCACTGCTGCTTTAATAGAAATATTCATGCAATCCCTTAATGAAATTAAAACTGAGAAGCGGACAAAGCGCGGCCTTAATGTGATGTTTAAAGACACAATTGCATTTGATTGGGAAGAATGTTAACAGACTTCAAACTTCAGAGGAATTCCAGATAGATTTAAACATAGCTAGGTTTATAGTTGTAAATCACATCAAATCATTTTCGTATTTTAGCACTTTGTCAAAATGCGTCTGGGTTGGCTCCCGGGTCACACTTTACAGTAGCGTGCACTATACATATGTTGTTAGCAATTATACGTGAGGCTTGCTTTCTATTACTGAATTGGTCACTGTATTATTACTGCACCCTGTTATTCTTCTTCTTTCGGCCCGTGACTTGTTGATTTCCCCTGAGCAAATAAACGCATGCGACCGGTCTCGCGAGGGTGGTTAGCTGATGAATTGAGGAAAACTAATCCGCTTTATTGGTAGACAGGTTAAGGGCAACAGAGTGTCAATAATTCTCTCTCTGACCTCTTCCTCCATTAGCTTAAAGAGGCTTATAAGAGGACCAGACACAGATCTACCATCCCTCCACGCGCAGCTGCTTGAAGAAATAAATGATTTCGATTTAAAGTGCGCGAGATCCAACGTTCACTGTATGAAGACACTTGAAAACCTTTTAGGTAGCCTGACACTATAATTTTATCATGTCAATATGATTATGTGAAATAATTAGGTTACTATGATACACATTCGTTCTATTGGACCAACATACGTGTTATAATCATACATTTGTACTGCTTTGATAATACGACAGACTGAATAATAGCCTGTTTTCACATGAGTGTTTTAGTAACATAGATTTGATTTATTTTGGTAATATAGCCTAATGTTAAAATGTAATTACATTAATAATATATGTCATCTAGGCCTAATAGCCCACAGATTCATTTATTTGTTAACAGAATCTTGTTTTTATTTTTTATTTTTTTACAGTTTTTCCCCCTTGTTAATCAATGGGACCTGCGCTGTCACACGGAAAAAAGTCACTTTTATATCCCAGTAAGTTAAAAATCACATTGTGAAAATTGTTTCTCTAGGAGTACTGTTGCTTATATGCTATTTCAATCTCCTCTTAAATAAAAATACTTTTTGTGAAATTTATCCTCCAAAGAAAATTCTGATATGGTCATATTTGTTGAGCAAGCTAAGCAAACAAAAAGCCAAATATGGGTAAACTAGATATTTTTCATACATGCCAGTTATATGTGCATTTTTGGAGGTGAAGGGGAGAAGTTATCACATGAGTTTAACAAGGCTATTATAAATGTATGATGCAATTTGTTAAATGTGGGCCTATTTGCTGCTCAAAGCACGTTTGATAATTTTGTATACCCTACTTAACGTATGTTCATTGTGCTAATTGTTTTTTTCTATCATTATTTTACTAATTAGGCTACATTTTTTGCTGAATTTTTTTTTTTTTTTTTATATTCACTGCAGTAAAATGGGGCAATCGGACTCCCCTAGGTGTCCAAGTGAGAACAGTCTTTTAACAAATTTGTCATCTTACAGCATTTTTAATATCAATATTTTGTTAATATCAAATGCGCGCATGACAATTATTAATTCATAGACCTAATCATCAAAATAAAAAATACCCATAAGCCTATTATTGCCAGTAAACAGTTCTTGACGGATAGTTGCCTTTCTCTCTCTTAAATACCAACCCAGTTATCTTTACATAAATAAAAAACGGCTATAGGTTTGCAAAATTACGTACAAGTGAGCAGGATACTTACCAATTTTAACCAACCAGTTAGTCATCTTTGTTTATTTTAGTAACATATTTTTGCGTTAACATGTCGAAAAAACTCCCCAAATTATGATTCTTTCTTATTATAGAAAGCGATGGAAATGTTTCAGTATATTATAGAGGACGATGCATATCAATCTTTGCTTTTTAATACATTTTCTTTTTTCACACAACGCTGAATGTAAAACAATAGATTATGCTTTTCTTCAAATAATGGACTTCTATCGCATATCTGCAAGTGTGTGTGTTGACTAGCCTACATTGTAACATTTGTTTTTGTTGTATACTTCTTTTCCTGTTTCTCGTTTCTCAAACGCACTTAACTTCCTCGAACGATACAACTCTTTATTTTTGAGGACTGTATACCTCTAAGCGCAGGGTCCACACTGAAACCCCTGTCCAATAGGATATCCACAAGCATGACGCGAGTGGCCAATCCACACCCTCTCGAGCAGCAGTTGACAAGTGGACTTCTGGCTTGCACACCTTGGCCAAGATCATAACTTTAAGGAGAGGAACGGTGACACTCTTGACAGCCTTTTAAAGTTGCCGACGACGCGATAATCTGTTTGTGAGGTGGGCCAGATGGAGAAATCCAAAAACTTTCGCATCGACGCGCTTCTGGCCGTTGATCCACCAAAGGTACAGACCTCGCCGCTGGCGCTGGTAACCTCCCTGCCCACCTCTTCAGTGTCATCCTCTTCAGAAAGTGTTCAGGCGTCGGAGTTGAACACGAACTCCGAAGTTCTCCGAAACGAGACTCCGTCGCCCCCCAGGATATCGTCTTGCGGCTTGATTCCCAAACCGGGTTTCTTGAACTCTCATCATTCAGGCATGATCGGACTACACCCTCAGAGCAGTACCGGAATCCCCCCTCAGGCTCTCTACGGTCATCCAATGTACACTTACTCAGCAGCAGCGCTGGGCCAGCACCCGGCTCTGTCCTACTCGTATCCGCACGGCTCGCACCATCACCATCCCGGTGACCCCCTCAAACTCACCGCCAGCTCCTTCCAGCTCGATCACTGGCTGAGGGTCTCCACCGCGGGGATGATGCTGCCTAAAATGGCAGATTTCAATGGTGAGTTACATTTGAAAGGCAGGTGGCTAAAGAAATAACATTGTAATAGGCAGTTATTATTGTCAAAATTATTATTTTTTTGGCCATGCTGTTATGTTTTAATCTGCATACTTCAAATTATATTTGATCACTTTTGAGACTTATATTGTAGAATGTTTATTTTCAACATGAACTACTGCACTGTTTTATTATTAATACTAATAAAAAATCTAATCAAATCAAATGTGTTCAGAGCAGCGAATCACAGTTGTAGCCATATACAACAGGCGCGCGCAGGGTCAGTAAAGCTGTTCTTTGAACGAGACTGAACGAGCTCTTACTTTCAAAGAGGGGCTAAAATGGACAGATAATGGACAGAGGGAAAGTGGCGGACGAGTGCGAAAACCACAGCCTGCCAACTGTGTACACTGCAGACACTGTCTCTCTGTTCCGCTGCTCGTCTGCAGATTTTCTCAAACCTCTCCCAAACAAATCAGATAGGGTGGAAATGTTAGCAGATGTACTGACAATGCCGTGGCACATTGAGGCTAGGTGTCATTGGGGGTTGCTTTTGAGAGTTTTTAGAATGAGAGATTTTGTTATTTCTTGACGTGCCATTTACACGGTGTGTTAAAATCCATTGTGCGCGGGGTAGGCTAGATAGGGTGATTGCAGGTAAAGTGTGCCACTTTTTGTTGAACGGGTAATTTAGTTTTTGTTTTGTTTTTGTTACTTATTTAAGTTTAAGGTCCAGCAATAATATACCAATTTGAAAAATAAAAATAAAATCATAAAATGTGTTATCTGCAAGGTATATATCATCAAACATTTTGAGGTCATGATTCCAGACACATTTATTTTCAGGTAAAGTGGGCCAGATAGTCTGGTAAATAATTCAGCATCTTGATTAGAAATTTTAGAAACTCTTTTTTATTAACAGACATTATTAATTTACATTAAAAACAATTCAAAAATAAAATGTTATTTATCAAATGTATGTTTTAAAAAACCTCCAAAACAAATAAGAGGAATGGTTAAAATACAAACGTTCACTGAGGTATTGAGTACAATGCAGAGCAACTCAACAAATGAGTGTTAACTGTTAAATTTGCTAAATTTGAACATAATATTGATGAAAATGACGCATGAATAAATATAGACAAACAACAACTAATAACTAAATATATGGGAAAATTGAACTGCAATTGTTGCATTTGTGCAGTTAGAGTGTAACGAGGGCTATTTCCTTTTTGTAATCTACATTTTTTAAAGAATTTTTTTTTAGAAACACTGTTTACAGTAGAAAGAGTCATCCTCCATCTTACCATGCTCCTCTGAACAAGACTCGGGATAGCAGGCATGACATATTTCACATTTGATACATATAGCTCTTCCCTGACATTCCTGACTGCACACTAATTTTTCTGTGATTTACAGTTATTATAAAGTAACCAGTGAATGTCAATTTATTTAATGAATGCGAGTAAAAATGTTAAAGATTATACTTGGTTCACTTTATCTAACACATTCAGCCAAAGTGGGCCAGCAATATTTCAACACCTTACAAATTACAAATTATTTTATTAAAGTAGTTTTTGAATGTCAATCCCTGTTACCTGCAGCAACACATACAACTTCTGTTACAGTAATATTTGTTTGTCTTTAGTGAGCAACCATTTAAATTGGAAATGAAAATCTGAATGACAGAGGGCTGACTGCCTTTCACCAGGAGGAAGTCCTTCATTGACTTGTGGCCAAAACCACCACAGTCATACTGCATTAGCCAAAAAGTTATTTTATTATTTAAATAAACAGTGTCCCTTTAAAACAAGATAAGAAATGTATACCCTTTCACCACAGTACAATTAAGCTTAACCATTAATGCATTAATGTTGTAACACAAAGTTTATTAAAATAAAAATAGGTGGAAAAACATGACCAACAATTTCGTTGTCCGTTCTACTCTCAAAGACAAAGTGCTGGTTTTGTGCAGTATGTTCATCAGACAGGTTAACACTAGAGAGATTAAGAAAATGCATGTTGTTTCATAAGCCTGTGTTATTGAAGCATCAGTTTGTAATTTTGGAGAAAATTGAGAAAATATTTGTAGAAATGAGGAATATACAAAATCTTTGTAGAACTCGAAATGTTTTCTAAAGGTGTCAAAACTAATTTTGGTTCTTACTGGAATTTGTATTTATTTGAGATTCTTTATTTTTAATTATTAACATTCCAATGCTAAACATTAACTTTATAATTTATTCATGATGTGTGTAGTACACAAAACCCACGCTCTGTTTTTGTTCTGCAGGCCAGGCGCAGTCAAACTTGCTCGGGAAGTGCAGAAGACCAAGAACCGCGTTCACAAGCCAGCAGCTCCTTGAACTTGAGCACCAGTTTAAGCTGAATAAATACCTATCGAGGCCAAAACGGTTTGAAGTGGCCACATCACTAATGCTGACAGAGACACAGGTAAACCATCGGCTTTTCAACAATTATAAACGCCTACATTCATTTGTTTAACCTCTATATTTCAGTATGTCTACTTAATAACAGCATATTCTGAATGTAAATGTTAAAATCAGTAAGGTCAAATAATATTCGATTACTCGGAATTATTTATAAATGAGACACGCGTCGTGTTCATATTTCCAGGTGAAAATCTGGTTTCAGAACAGGCGCATGAAATGGAAGCGCAGTAAAAAGGCTAAAGAACAAGCCGCTCAGGAGGCAGAGAAACAGAAAGGTAAAGGAAGCCAGGACAAAATGGACGGACTGGAGAAGGACTACCAGAAGGCAGACTCGGTGAAAAGTAACAGAATACGGGACTTTAGGGACAGCGACGACGAAGAAGGAGACAATTACATGCTGAATTCCTCTGATTGTTCCTCCGACGATGAACGAACCAATGCCAGTGACATCAGTCCACAACCATGAGACTTCGTTTCCAAACAGACACTGAGTATGTGATTTGCATGTGTTATCATCTTGTAGTCATTATGGAAATGCTGAGATGGACGCCCACATGAGATGTTTGTATACTCACAAACACTGACTACTGATACTTCTCCTGAAGGTGAAGCCTGATGTTATGGTTGCAGAGCATGTGGTAAAAATGCATTACATCAAGCAAAATAGATTAGTAGGCCTATCAGTAATAATTGGCATAAGATGAGAACCACTGTGTTTCTGAACTCTAGTGGGATAAAAGAAAGAAAAAACTGGCGTTGTTTCGTCTACACCCAGAACCATATGTGATCTGTATATTTTTATACAATGTATTTATAACGAAATTGCTTTTAAAATGCATGTAAATTATTGTGTAGGTTATACTCTGTGAATAAAATTAATTTTTTCTAATTTTGGAGGGCCTTTTTTATTCATTTGTACCAATGCTGAATTCGGATATTCCATTACAAACGTGAAGGAGAAAGCTTCAGCGAGAGAAGGCTGCATGTGAAGCGGTCTGTTGTCAGTGGCATGGTCGGGTCATGGGAACCGCTGTTTATAGCGATCTCGTATCCGTGCAAATGTGCGAGTAAGCATACTCGAATCTGGAGAAACATTTCTCACCACCGCAGCAATGGGCAGCCTATAATGAACCTTTGAGACGAAGACCATCCATCATCAGAGCACATGACAGAAGCTATTTTAGGAGCCTTTTATATTTATGTTATGTGAAGTGAAATTAGATTGACCTTTTCGCAGATTTTAGACACTTCTAGTCGGAAGTCTGTTTCTGTCATGTTCACAGAGTAATGATGAAAATGAGCCCGTGGTATTAGCTAAACTAGAGAAACTTGTACTTAGGAAGGACAGGAAACGAAAATGATAAAGAAAGAAGGAGAGTATGCTGGATTACTCTACGGCAAGACTATTTTAATGGTCTTTTCTGCAATCTAATTGAGGTCTATTTCGCATAAGTGCATTTCCTCCTTTATTAATAACGACATGCTTTATTGGGTAATAAACCCAGAGATCCATCTGGTCTTTGCCAAGGAGCTTCTTCGAATCAATTAGAGGACATTTAAATATAATCACTATCCACTCCTATCAGTCCAGGGCCATGACAACTATCTACTCGGACCCTGAACGTGATCTGAAATGTTCCTTGTTTTTATATACTAATCCACTTTAAGCCAGATTTCCAGTGGAGGATAATCATTTTGTATATAGTCTAAACATATTTAGCATGATAAGCTGTGGATCCCCTTTTATCGGTCTAAAACAGAATTTCCCAGTCCTGTGATGTGACAAAGCAAAGCACGCAAAAACTAAAAATCATGGCTAATTTATTACATTTCGCTTTACTCTTGGATTCTAAAAGTCCAGTGGAGCAGTCAAACAAGAGCACAGCATTTTATATAGTAACCGGAATTTCTTAAAGGGGTAAAGTAACAAGATACTGTTCAAATGGGTTCAAAATATTTTATATGATTAATGTTATGATAGCTGAGACCATAAATATGAAAAAAGCTTCAATTATGTTATCCAAAATACTCTAATGTAATTACAGAATTAACCTGGCCTTAAACAGGTAGTAGTAAATTTAGGAAACATTAGTTACTGATTTAACTAAATCCTAATTTACCCTATACCTGTACGTTTACTCAGCTGCAGAAGTACAAAGAGCTCCACAGTTATCAGTGCTACTATCACCCTCTAACGATCGGGAAAGAAACCACACACAAGTGAGCAGGGTGGGACACTTACGTGAAGGATGAGATGAGCTGGATGAGACAAACCAAAATGTATAAATGCATAATAAATCACACAATATGAATGTGTCAACAGGGCAATGCAAATGTTCGTTTGACCTTCTGGCTGAGATTCCTGCGCATGAAGATGAAAAAGAACAACATTGGTCAATTAAAAAAAAAAAAAACTAAACGAACAAACACTTAGTCCCTTGGCTTTCGCACAGGAACATGCGATATCCTCACAAGCAGTGTTTTAACTGTGGCCTTATCAGTTCCAAGACAACTTTGCTTCCTATTACCGGTTCAAACTAGGGTCAGTATCAACTTTCCTCTGGTCTCACACAGACAGACAATAGCACACACTCTTTACAATCACCTGTGTTTATCTTAGTGGGCTGGACCCCCCATTATACGCTTCTCTTCACATATGGTGACAATGTTGTCTTTGTCAAAGGGTGGAAAAGTGGGGCAACTGTAGGTAACCCTCCTGTTTCCAGCTTTGAAACGGTGAGAAAAAACCAGCAGTTCGTTCGTTGTTACAGGTTCTAATATGACAGTCTGTCCGAGCTGACATTGCAATAAAGTTTAATTAATCAAATCTTTTGTTGTAGATCTGCGAGGGTGATGTTTCTGCTGCCTGACCCCTAGAGGATGGTAGCTCATGCTCTGGTCACTCCGTGATGTCGATGTTGCTAATGAATTAACAAAGGGCATCAAATGTAACGGTAACCCTCTGCTATGTTATGCTAGTCAGTCATGTGACATGTCCAGAGCACTGCTGCATGTGCTGTTGCTCCAAATGACTGCAATCAACCTACATTTCATGAGAAGTAGAGCAACACATCCTTGTGCTCTTTTCTGAATTAGATTAATACAGCACTGTCTATATGGCGTAAGATACTCATTTCTAGGATGAATCGGTTACCAGAGCAGACACTAAACGTGTGCATGTGAAATTAATGAGCAGAAAAAGGATGAATTATGTTATTCTCTTTTTCAGCTTGGCTTACAAATATTTATTTATATTTAATCTTCAATATGAAGCAGGTCATTGATTTTTAAATGAATATTTTGCATTTATTGCTCTTAAAATAAATAAAATTAGTTTGCTCTTTCATTACGGTGACTCGGAGTTGCCTCTGAACTTTAAAAAAAAAAACACATTATAATAAACCAAACATTGTTATACATTTCTTTCTCATGTAATAAGGTCTTTAAGTGAATAAAAAGTACAAAATGTCAGATTCCCAAACTCCAAATCTGAAATCTTTTGACTATAAAATAAAGAGACCTTTGAGCTTTTGTAGTAATTCTTTAAAACAAACAAAAAAATATTTATATACATATTTTACATTTTATTTTTGTACAGAATGCCAGAATTATTACAAAACTGCATGTCCGTGATCTGCATGTGTCGTAAGGTCTGCATACAGGTTCAAATAGTATCCCCTGTAGTTATTCTGATGCATTGAGCACACATTTCTAAGAGCTCTATAACTTAATTTTGGCATCCTGCGCCTCCATGGCCCTGGTGGCGACCTCAGCTCTATCCTTGAGTACCTTGGCTTGCTCAGATTCGTCTATCTGGATGTTCCGGAGCAGAAAGTGACTGATGAAAAGCTTCAAGCCTTCCCGAAGCATTCCCAGCTTGGGGATTCCAGAGATCCTGGCACACAATGGTAGACACACAGGCACATATTGACATACTAGGCCACACACAACCAATTTTACATGACCTGAGGATGGTCCCTCACAATTTTAGAAACTTGCACTGACGAATTCTTATATATATATATAATTTATTATACATTGCAACCATTTTTCATTAGAAAATCATCACACTTTTGCTAAATCGCAAACCACTGAACATGAAAATTTAAATATACAGTACATAACATGTACTAATATTCATTTTTGTAGTACTAAGAATACTCACCGGCCAAATATATTCACTAGCTCTTCTGGCTCGGTTTCCTTAAGGAGTTTTGAGAGAACCTGCTTCAATAATTTGACTTTTGGCTTATCCAGCTCCCCAAACTCAATAGCCTTGTGAAAAGATAAGAAAAGGCAGAAAATTAAACTGCCATTCATTAACTCATTTGTAAGTGATTCATAAAGAAAATGAAAAACATTACATATATATTCTACAACATTACGTAAACCACAAACGCATTCTAAAAATGATTCTTGAAAAGGATTGATACCTTAAGAATAGAAAGAGACAGACACTTCCTGTGTAGAAGATAAGTGACCAGCTGGACCAGATTACTGAAGGATCGGCTGGAAAGGTTTGCCAGGTCTTTGAACTTGTCCCACAGACTAAACTGAAAAGTCATCTAAAATCAGAATGAAAGCAGACAGTGTTAACATTTACAAACTGGATTATTATTCATGTATAGAAAAGCTACAACCTACTATGTTTTAAATGCTGCAGTATTCGATGTAAATGAACTGAAGTACATTATCGATATTCATAGATTTGCTTATTATAAAGCTCATAGCTGATTACAGAGTAATATTAAATCTTAATATTGACAGCAATTTTAGCTAATTTAACAACTGAACCAAAGTAAGTACAGAAAATCATCTGTATTTTCTGAGCCTGAGCAAAAGTTTTGTGTTGGCAAGCTTAACATACAAGGCACACACAGAACAGCTCCTAATGCAGTGAAACCAGTGACACCTAGTGACCCAAGCGCACACTAAGAGCTAGAAAACACAGCTGTTTCACTCTACCTGGAACCGCCGGTCATGTGAGCAAAATTTCTCTGCCAGAACCGCATAGAATTTATTGAACATTTTTTCTTGCAGGCAGCAGTCCATCAGAACATGAACAATTTCCCGCTCTTGCTGGTCTTTCAGTCCTAACCTGAGAAGACATCAATCCACTAAACTGGGTAAACAATGGTCTATGACAAATACGTTAAGCACAGTAAATCATTTTTGCAATACATGCGAGGACAACAGGCATGTCTGTTAGAAAGAAGTTGTTTAAAGAACATTTTGTGTCATAACTTCCATTAAAATATTTGGCATCCTCACACTACAAGGTTATTTCAGAAGATATGAAATACTGTTCTTACTAAAAGAAACGTTGTCCTGCTATTAAGGCAAATCTGTTCATTTTTTAATCATGTCTTTCAATCAATTATTTCACACAAGTAGGTCAGTAAGTTTCATATTTCAGATTGATTTTAAAATTACATGCCACCGATCAAAACCTGATTTGCAATTAAACATGTCAACTGCTAAAAATCCCAGTAGGACAACATAGCCCCTGTCACTGAAAATCAATGAGAATAAGAAACAGAAACTGTGCTGACAAACCTTAAAAGCTTCTCAAAGGCATCTAAATAGTCTTCGCTTGACATAAGCACACAGAAAACATTCTTCCTGATGTCAGTGTTCATTCTTTGTTTGCGTGCAAGCTCCAACATCTTTGCACTGTACTGCAAATTCATAAAGAGAAACGTTAAAAAAAAAAAGTTTTATGAGAAATGTTATAAACAGTAAGTACAGAAATACATTTTGTATACTTTTTCCTTTTAAATTACCAATAAAAATACATTTATAAATCAGCAAAAGTCCAATTCTTTTTTTACTTACTTGTTCCCCTTTGGTGGATGGGGTAGTTGTCTTGTTTCCATGGTCATCGATCATGGGTGCTCCACTCCAGGAAGATCCAACAATCCACCAGCGGCCAACACGTTCCGCTTCCAAAAGATTGTCTAGTGAGACTCTCAGCTTCATGTCACTTCCACTGGCACTGCTGTGAATCTGTTAAGGATGTTATGTTTAGTGCATGAGAAACAATGTAACCAACTACAAACACAATCCACCATTCTGTGGATCAGTGTGACTACACTAAACCATGGAGACACTCTGACCCCTAGTGGACAGCGAGAAGCACATAGTAAGCATATAATACTAAATATTTATTATTTTACTATTTTTACTTAAGGTTGGTAATACAGATGACCATTAACTAGGTAACCGTTGTAAGCATTTTTGTATCGCTAGTCCACCTAAATTTAACAATTTCATAAAGTAGCATTCATAAAGTAATACAAATTAACATCAGTAATTTTCTCACCAAAGTCCTTTGC
>JAUCMU010000125.1:17706251-17723647 GCA_032275025.1 Enteromius treurensis
TTTTTTTTTTTTCTTTGACCCGCTTTGACTATTGCCAGCCTCCATCTGGCCAGTTGATTGTAAAGGTTTTTTTTTTTTTACATGTTTGTGATTTATGATTAACCGGTATTGTTTTCCAGTAGCTTTTAGTTAAATGAGAGATCATGCTTTAGACTTATTAAACCATCTGTCATGTCTCTGTGTCCTCTAGTCTATTGTTTTGCAAATTCACAGTAAAGAACTTCACGCTGAATTGCAGTAAAAAAGCTGATGATTGTCAGAGTGTCACAGCACTAGGAAAAAAAGGCGTTGAATCCGTGTCTGTTTTATTGTTTGATATGTTATTCTCTTATGCCAGCAGATGACCAGGAAGATGAGGATGCCGTCGTCAACAGAATATCGTGAGTTGTTTAATACAGACCATGTCAGGCATGATAACAAGTACAAGTTTTTATAATGCGTTTAAAGGATCCAGTTATATGCAACTCAATATCAGAGAACTTGAGTCTGATATTTTCTTATAAAATCTTCCATTGTGTCTCAAATTGTAGTCAGTTGTGTTTTCCTAATGTAATATCATATTATTATATCATTACATCACATTAAATGTAAAAATATAACATTATTGACCTACTTTATTTTGTTTCTGCTTTTTCTCAGCATGTACCTGTGTACATTCACTCTGGCAGTTTCTGGAGGAGCTGTCCTTCTCTTACCATTTTCTATAATCAGTAATGAGATCCTGCTGTCCCTACCAAAAAATTATTACATACAATGGCTCAATGGATCACTCATTCATGGTCAGTATCGCACCTTTTTAATTAGAAATACTTGACTACTTGATACTTGAAGTAGTCTTCCATAAAGCTCCTCCCTAATGTCTGTCATGCGTTAGGGGACATTCACAAACCGTTGTAGAACTGTTTTGCAAACAATTTACTTTATTCTTCCAAAAACACATTATGATATTTGTCTTTACCTTTATACTGAATTAACAAGTGTGTTTCATGGAATGAAGTGTTTAGTAAAATAATGTACTGATAATCTCATTTTGTTGCTGAGGACATACTCCCCCCATTTATTCTAATACGGTGCAATACAGTACAGCTTCAGTCACGGCCACAAGGTGGTGTCATGTGTCTATTTTTAGTGTCTGTGTTTCTCTGCTAAACTAACATTTTGAGAGCAGTTTTTGGGTTAGAATGTTTTGGGTTTTAGTTAAGACTAGAAGTTTGATTCTTTAACCTTTTTAATTGATTGGTTTTGGAGGAAAATTATGTGTAACTGATTGAAATACGGAAAACAAACTAAACCATTAATCAATTTTGATGAAATGTTTATTGAACAAGGGATAGAGGGATTGGTTTTCGGTTGCTGTTATTATGTAAAATTATATTGATCATGTTAGTTTTTTAAATAAAAAGTTGAATAAATTGATTTGTCTTTCTTCAGGCCTGTGGAACCTCGTGTCCCTTTTTTCAAATCTCTGTCTCTTTGTGCTGATGCCTTTTGCCTACTTCTTCCTGGAGTCCGAGGGCTTCGCCGGTTCGAAAAAGGTATGTGGTTATGTGTGTTTTCTGCAAGCTTGAGACTTTGTCATTTATATCATGTACAGGACCTAAAGACGCTAAAGACATTTTTACAAATTTGTACTACCCAATACTCTGAGGTATGTGCACTTACTCACTCACCCTCGCTTGGCCAAACACGGCGCACACACACACGGTTTTATGTGTGACCCTTTTGATTTCAGCCACTCCCCCACCCTAAAAAGATAAAAGTTCAAAAGCAGAGCGCTCTCAGTTCTACAGCTCATTCAACCTTATGTCATTAGTCACTCAAACAAGGGTTGACACCGGTGCTCATAGAGACCGAAAAGCAGCAAACACACGGCGTCACAATAGAGCATGCAGAGGAAAATGAACGGGAGGGAGGGAGGGAATGCTTTAAGTTGCCCTCTGTCTTACACTCATGACAGTTTGAAGTCGCTCCTGGTTTATGTCCCTTCTGGCAAAGCTACATAAAGATTGGTTGCTACTGTAGTTTATGAGGGCTGCACTCATTTGTACGGGAGTGAGGCGTACTGCTTCGTTTTGTCTCGTTTGCACCATGACTGTTTCTGGCCATTGATCAACCAGAAACGCAGGAGAGAGGGAAGCACTGCTTTATGTTGGCCTACACGTCTCAGAATGACCGGCATAATGTATGTGTGTGCGTGTGCAGAGAAAGAGAGGAAACGATCAGAAACTGCCGCTTGTATGAAAGCCCCCTGCTGATACAGGGAAGGGTTAAGTCGTCAACCGTAGAAGCCCATAAAAGCAAGATTTCATGTTTTCTTTTTAAGTATAAAGTCAAATGGCCTGCTTGTGCCAGTCTCCATGTTAGATGGTTAAATGGGGACGTGTATATGGCAAATTACATTCAGTAACTGGAGGAAATGAAACTGGGTAGTTTGTTAAGAGCTTGTGAGAGCCGTAGCTGGTGCGTTTTATGGGGCCAGTGTTTGTATTAGTACTTCATCAAATGTAATAAACAAAACCAAAAATCTGTGGGGAAGGAAAGCGTGTAACTGGACTGCTTTCTCTCCCTTTTTCTCACTCTCTCTCTCTCTCTAGAATGAATAATTCCTCCCCTCTGTTTTCAATAATAACATTGTGCACACAACATCGTTGTGAAAAACTTGTCATTTATATCATAAATATTATCGAGCGCAGTAATAACTATGCCAAACCTATGTAACGTTAAATAGATCGCTCACATGACGTTAAGCATTTTCTGGCACATAACCAAACCGCAGGGAAATACCTGCGTCTTCCCCCCTTCGTGTAAATGGAGCTAATGATGAGACAGACAGACAGTCAAGCTGCATCAATAACAGTATTAGACTACATTAGGCCCACAGCCGAACAACAGAACTACAGAAACACAAGCTAGCCGCTTACCAAGACGTGTGGAGGGTTGTTACACAACATCACGTACACAAATATGATCGCAAGACAATACAATCATCAATTATTAATCTTACTTGCAGGTAGAAGTTCAGAGGAGCAAGCAAATAAACTGGGGTCTGATCCTTCTTTTAAGAGCAAGCGTTTGGTGAATATCGCGTTGTACTCCAAGATAGGAAAAGCAGTAAAATGACGCGAACACAACAAGAGACTGTACTGCTGAGGTGTTGTTGAACAAATGAATGTTAATCACTCATTCTTTGTAGATTCATCTTTCAGAAGGGCATATAAAACAAATTTGCTCTCACAGGATACAGTGTCTTCTTGATATGACGTTATCCACACGGAAATTGTACTGTTTGGGGGCGGGGCAAGTTGTTCGCGATGTAGAACATGGGTGGATGTTGCCTAGTGACGTGTGGCAGTAACAGAGAAAGATTCAAATTGGTGACGACTCGTTTAGATAAATTTTTGATAAACAATAACTTTATTTATCGTGCACTGTCAGCGTCACAACTTTGCAGGTAGTTTATGTTGACATACAGCTACATGACACACTGCATGAACGATCATGTTTGAAAAAGCATAATAGGGGCATCTTAAAGAATCCTGGAAAAGATGTATCAAATTTCCACAAAAATATAAAGCACTTTTCAACTACTTAAATGGAGCTTATGCAATGTTGATAATAAAGCATATTCCATTACAAAATAGCATATTAGAATGATTTTTGAAGTACCATGTAATCACGTGAAGTAGTGGTGGGCGATAGGTCGATTTTTAATCTTGGAAAATAAAAATTTCTTAAGGAATATGGTATTATCGTGCTATTTTGTCATCATAATAAAATCATGATCATGACAATCATGATAAAGAATATATTTTACCATATCACCCACCCCTACCTCTGTAATTTGCAAAATAGTCTTAAAAAACCAACTTGAAAAAGAAACGTGAGATAAAGATAAAAATCGTGATTTAAATTTTTCCCCAGAAAAAAAAGTGAAATTATATTTAAAGCATTTAAGGTTTGCCATCACAATAATTATTTTTATTTTAAAATACTTTAAAGTAGAAAAGTATATATATATTTTTTTTACTATTTCACAACGTTTCTGTTTTTATTGTATTTTTCATTGAAATAAAAAAAAAAAAAGACTTGCAGATTTGCTGAACACGAGACATTTCACTAGAACTCTTAAAAGATATTACAGATCTTATATATATTATAGATTACTCTTTGTACCTTGTACACACAATGCTTGTATTGTTTTGTTTATGTACCTGTTTTCTATTCTGGTTTGGACTTAAACCTGAATACACACAGACTCATGGGGACCTAAATTGAGTTCTCCACAGGCAAAGAAGCTAATAAATCACACAGAATGAATTCTTTTAAAACTAACAATGCAGTTTCCTGTAAGGGGTAGGTTTAGGCATAGGGCAATAAAATATATGGTCTGTACGGTATAAAAACTATTATGTCTATGTAGAGTCCCCATAAGGATAGCTGACCGAATGTGTATGTAACCTGGGCCTGTACTTCTGATTTTGTCCAACAGATGGCAGGATTATGTTTTCAGTAAGAAAGAGCCTGAAGTGTCAGTGTAACATTAAAACATCTCATGAGAATTATGGCCTCTTAATTCTGTGCAATGCAGATGGAGCTAGCTCTACTCATATCTATTGGTTATTATCACAGAGTGCAAATGGACATCACCTAACTGATTCTTTAGGAATGACATAAACCTTTAACATGCTAAAAATGATCACATCTGTGTGCGTGTGTGTGTTAAAGAGAGATAGAGTGTGTGTTTGACAGCCTCTTCCTTTGTAGTCTGTCCACAATAGGGCTGATATTTATTTTTGAGATGTGATTCTGGCTCCCAGGCTTTGCTTGCTAAGGCCGTGACACTGCGTATTTACTTTGCCTGCGCCCCATTCTATACCCGTTTCTATGACAACATATGAGTTTCTCTATTTTGACGGGAAAAGGCGCAACACTGGATTGGATAATAGCCTCCATAGTCAAGCCTTAGAAAGCGTGAATGTTTGTACGTATTGAGATGTTTCTTGCGAGGTTTACTTGAATGCAAATGAATGTGTGCGCTATGCACCGTTCACTAGCATCAGAGGGACGTATTAGTTTGACTATTGCACTGGATGTGTTTTAGTACTTTTAAAAATGATTGCCTGTTTGCCTTTTCTATTTCTTTCGGAATCATTTCTTGTTTTTATCGCTCTTTTAAACATTTTCTTGACTTTTAACATCCTGCTGTTTGTGTTCTTGACAAACCCCAGATTAGTTCAGAAGCCGTTCTCAAAGGTCTTATTTGTTAGACACCTCATGCTAACAAGAAAAAGATGGTGACACTGTAGGAAGAGGGATAAAAAGAAAATGAAACACACCCACAAACTTCAAAAGTACTGAAGTGCCTTCCTTAAGTCATATATCCTGTTTTCTCGTCATTTTGACGGGCTTCTAACATATTAGTCAGAATGGCACATCAATAGCTTGTGTGTGTGTGTGTGTGTGTTGATACGCAGTGATTCATGTCCCCTGTGTGTTCTGCGCTCTGTTTTGTGTCTCTGACACTGCTTTCAGTGTAGCAGGCTTAAAAAGAAGGTAATGACTACTGTTCATGCTAAGCCTTTATTGATGAGAGTCAGTTCGTGGAGAGGAAATCATAGTGGACAAGGGAAACACACTGCACGTTTGTGAACTTCTCTGTGGATTTGTGTACAAGATAAAGAGGTTTCGTTCAAACTCTTCCTGCAGTCACACTCTTTGTTTTCCTTATTCCCACTGACATGCACTAAACATTAATAATAACGTTGAAAAGATGCCTCTTTTTATTATATGCTATTTTTGCTTGTTACGCAGACATTGACTTGGAGAATGTGACCCTGACGCTGTCTGAGGGTTTGTAAGGTCAGGGAGAGCCCTCTTAGAGTGAAGCAGACTAATAAAACAAGCATAAATGCAAACACTCACGTTTCCATCGATATCTCTCCCTTTGTCTCTCTCACACATACATACATTTCTTGGAAGTCCACATGATATTAGAAGCTGTATACTGCAGTGTGTGTGTGTGTGTATGTGAAAGAGTGAGAAAGAGAGTGTGTGTGTGAGAGAATGGACTAGATGCTGAATATTTTAGAGTTACTATATTAAGCAGTGCTCACATTTAGATGGGCAAGAGAAGAAGAGCTCAAGCCATCTCTGGCTTTTCTGCCACATCTTTCTCTCTTCGTCTCAGCTATACATCTCTCTTTTCTTGGCTTCATTTGATTTCTTGGTTCCAAATACTTTGAGAGGTCTCTACTAGGTACTTTAACAAAAAAGACTTGTGACCCCTTTGGATGCATTGTTTTAGTTGTTGTTTTTGCAGGTATTTAGTGTTATTTATGGACACGGATTCTTTGAATTTGCTAATTCACAGTCTAAATATTAACGGTTCAAAGTCCATTGAGGGCAGACCGATATGAGGCAGTTGTTGTTCATCAGGAAGTCACTTGGAGGTGCTCTAGATTCTCTTAATATCAAGAAGAGCTAATAAATACTGCACATGTACAAAGTAGTGATTGACTGAGATAGACGTGTTTAAAGGAAGCAGGGAATGGAGACTGACTTCACAATGTGTGGAAGGGACAGGTGAAGCAAAATAATCTTTTATGGTCACAATTGTAATTTTTGGATTGCGTATTATTTATTACATATTAATTTTGTCCATGCTTGTAGTTGTATCTTCTGTCTTTGTGAGTTATGAATGTCTACATTACCATTCAAATATATGAGACTGGTAAGGTTTTTTTGAAAGAAGTAGTCTTTTATTTGCTCAAAATACAGTAAAATATAAATATAATGTATTAGTGCAATTTAAAACAGAATTATATATATTTAAAAAACAAAGTAACTCATTCCTGTGATGCTGAAGCTGAATTACTCCATGATCACTCGATCCTTCAGAAATCATTCTAATATGTAGATTTACTGTTTAGAGTTAGCATTTCTTATTATGTTTAATATTGTAAACAAGTTGTGGTGCTTCCTAATTTCATGCACACCGTGTAATGCATCATTGCTGAAATAAAACTATTCATTTCTGTAAAAAAAAAATTGTACTGACCCAAACCTTTAGAAATTTTGCCACTTGTGTGTGTTTATTTATTTTTTTTCACAGACACAGACTCATCACAGTGTGAACACTTGCAGTCACCAAGATCAGTATATAGGTTCAGGGGGAAATCAGAGTTAAATGCCACACATAAGGCATTCACTGACCCAGAAAAAAACTTCTAATAGTTTCCAGATGACCCTCTGGACTTAATCTCAGACAGTAGCAACCACCTTTTTCATTTTAGCTGCAAACTGACCGGACCTGGCATTAACTGTTCATATAACTGTGTGTGTGTGTCAGTGATTGAGAGAGAAGAAAGTCATTAGTTTCTTTTGTGCATCTGGTGACCTATTGTTGTGTGTGCATTTTTTATTGGGAAGGGAGCTTGACATTGAGTCAGTGTTATAGGGACGTCCCGGGGCTTCCAGAGCTAAATTTCCAATTATAGCCTCATTTACACCTGCTGATCTGTGTGTGTGTGTGTGTGTGTGTGTGTGTGTGTATTTCTGAATCATTCTTGGTTACAACAGTAAACAAACAAGAAAACATTAAAGCAGCCTTTTTTTGGTTTCAGGGCATAAAGGCTCGAGTGCTGGAGACGTTTGTCATGCTCTTTCTGCTGGGTCTCCTCATCCTGGGCATTGTATGGGTGGCGTCCGCTCTCATCGACAACGATGCTGCCAGCATGGAATCACTCTACGGTTTGTCTCTTAACCCTCCTCCTGCAGAGGTGGATGCATGCATGTGAAGTAATCCATTATGTATTGATCAGTGGTTTATTGTGCCTGTCACTATCTCTTGTTCTAGATTTATGGGAGTTTTATCTGCCATACCTCTACTCCTGCATCTCTCTGATGGGAGGCCTGTTGCTGCTTAGTAAGTTTACAGGAAACCGTGCTGTCAGTGGAACACTTTTGTATTTAGCTCTCAGTGGATGCTGTAACTTTCAATGCTGTGAAGAGTATGAAAATTGTGAGGAAAATGAATCACTGTCTTACCTTGAAATAGGACACCAAAATATTATGTTAATTACCCAACAGGCACACAGCATCATAAGACACTGATATTTGGTTGAACATTGAGAGAAAAATCAGTGTCAAGTCTAATTTCAGTGTTCATTTAATGTCCAATACTGTTGTCTGCTGACATTGATATTTGTTGTTTTCACTGGTTGTGTAATCAAAAATATTTTAAGTCAAGGTCAAATTGGCATTGAAAAATCCAGATTTTCATTCTCAACCAAGATGATGTCTATCCAATGCCATGTCCAACAGCTATATTGACGACCTGTGCCTGCTTGGTATAGTTAATATAATATAATGTTATAAAATTTAATATGTAAGTGGACATGTGGAATTTAAGTTTTAATAAAAATAAAAATGCAAATGCAATTATGCATTTAAATTGATTATATAGACCTCCTTTTGTTCATTTATTGAAAAACGCAAACCAGATATTTTTTAAGTACATTTTTTGTGTTTTAATTAAGCAGGTTACGCAGGTTATACAGCTGCAGTAGCTGTTTGGTTGAAGTGGTTCCTCTGGTTAAAATGGCTTAAAATATACCTTCCAGAAAAAACTGATGCATATTAAGATGTGTTATTAAGATTTTAACGGTTTCAGCCACTGTTACAGTAGTTACATAAATTAGAAGTAGTTCAAAGGTTGCGTTCATACTTTTTCTTTAGAAAAGCATAAATCAGCATATGTGTGCTTCTTGTCTCTTCTCATCAGTGTGTACTCCAGTAGGACTGTCACGCATGTTCACAGTGATGGGCCAATTACTCGTCAAACCCACAGTAAGCACTATGTGTGTGTGTAATATTTGTTAAACATCCACTCTCATTCTCCCTCATACCCTGTTCTTCTCTTTCTCCATCTGTAAAGATTTTAGAGGATCTGGATGAGCAGATTTATTGTATACAGCTGCAGGAAGAGGCCTTGGAGCGTAGACTCAATGGTGAGTTTTTGTTTTTATATGATGGGAAAATGCAAAGTTTATTGCATATTTATATAATTTTCTTTATTACCTGAATAACAGCAGGTTACTTGGTTTTGGTGATGTTGCAGGAAATATAGAGAACCACTTTAGTTGGGTGTTTTCATAAGTTTTTCATAAAGCGTTAATTTATCACAGTAATAAATGGCAGTGTACAAATAGTGTTGTTTTTGGTTTATTTTTAGTTTTAAAAGAATTACATCCCTGTTGACCACCCTCTCATGTCTTCTGTTTTTTTTTTCTTTTTCTTTTTAACCCCCCTCCCTTAACCCCCCTGCATCTGAGAAATAATACCCATACGCTCCAGGGTTTGCTACAGGATTTTGTTTGATTTTTAAATCAATGATAACTAACTGGTGAAACATTAAAAATGTACTATAAAGTTTTATCATACGTCTCCTTTTAGCTGACTTTTATCCTCATACACAAACATCCACACAGTGCAGGAAGTGTTCATGTTTAAAACCAAACTAGACTTTTGCTTCAACTCATGCACGCAACAGAGTGTACAGATGCCAGTCAACATAGAACATGTGCTTTTCTATTGAATTCACGGAGGTAAACTAGATCATCTTAACTGATAGGGCCCAGTTGCTCAAATCCCATGGATGAGTTTCAATAGCCTCTCATTTGGTTGTTTGGTTCTGTAGTGTTAGCACCAAAGGCAGATTTGCTTTGAACACCTGATAAAATAATTGTAATCTGTTTTAACGATTTTTGCTTCTTTATGATTGCCGTTTGATGTGAAGCGCATGGGCAGTCACTCTGATCGGGTGACAAAAGGCCACTAGGGATGTGGAATGTGATTTTTGCCAAAGCTCAGAACTCTGCGTTACAGGAAGATCTCACTCAGGCGTTAAGGAGAGAACGATTTACCTTATCAGGAATTTAAGGAATGTTTCATTCTTTTCTTCTTTCACCCCATAAATGCAAAGTTGGGGGGGGGGAAGAGTTCAGGAGGAAATCGTCTACTTTGCTTTACTCTCTTATCTGTTTTCTATCTAATAACAATTATTCAGCTGATTGTAACTTCATTTAGATCCTACATGCCTGCACACGCTCTCTTGCAGACCCTTGATATGGGCTAATTCATGATTGTGTTAGTTATTACATTAATGCACTGCTCTGTATCATATCTTCAGTTGAGTCCAATAATGCAGTTTAAAGTACTGAAGTACAGTCTTGCAACTGTGTGTTAAGGTTAAATTTGTCTGAGTGTATGCTTTCACACCAGTTCGGGTGCAGGCATTTGTTTGTCCTCTGTCTTGGCTCTTGCTATGCTTTTCTCCGTTGCCCAGATGCGCAGTGGCAGGGTGACCTTGCAAAAACTCTCCTCGGTACCGGATGGCTCTCTGCTTTGCATAATTACCACTGACGTAATGCAGAACCGGCTGAAGTTTCTTTAGAAAACAATGACATCATCTTCTCTCCTTCTGCCAGCATCTTTTGCTGCTGAGCATCACCTTTATCACCTTAATTGAAGGGCTGTAAGCAAGAGTTTTCTAATCTTCTAGAAATAGGGACAGCAGCAGTTCTGAAATTATTGACTGATGCAGATTTTTCTTTTAACAAATTATTTTATTTATTAGTGTTTTTCCCCTGCCATTGCTTATGTCATCAGGTTTTTAAGGGGATTTAGATTACTAGTTATTGATGATGTCATGAATGCGCTGTACAAACAAAACTACAAAAAAAAACCGATATGTTAATCTGTAGATCTGATTCAGTGTTCAGTTTTTCTTTATTAACAGTACCTTTCAAGCTTTTGAAAAGTTACATTCACAATAAAACACAAGTATTTGGTTTCATTCATGGGTTGTTGATTGGATTATGATTAGAGATGCACCGAAATGAAAATATTTGGCCGAAACCGAACAAAATTAATACATTAAATAGCCAAATGCGCTTTTCATTGTTTTGTTACAAAGCAATTAAAAAAATGTGGGATCGTTTTTTATTCCGCAACCGACCGCTCCCGCTGTATATTCAGTCTTTGTTCACCCGCTGCCCGCTTAGAATAATTTTCTACCCGACCCGACCGTTCCCGCTAAATTTAGTTCTGGTTTCTAAAACCTCACATTTAAAGTGGGTATACCAAAAGAGAGAGATAACAAACTGTAGGTTGAGCTAGGACTGTATTTATTTTTATTCGTCTTGTCAAGATGCTTTTAATTTATCTGTCATCATGGAAATGTGTTGCAAAAATAAATTTGCAACTAAATAAAAATGTATGTACAACATTGTAGCCTATATTTATCACATCGCGCAAAGGGTATTTTTTCCTTCTTTGAAAAAGACTCCCATACGTTAGACTTGCCTGATGTGGGTTTCCTAACATTTAACTGACCGTTTTCTAATGCAAACTGAACGTCCTTCAAGCGCATCTTCACTTTGCTTATGTTGGTAAAGCCGCTCTGATGCGCGCACAGACTGTGCAAATTAAATGCACGCGCAAAAACACTGGTCCATGCGCTCAGCATGTTTAACAGTTGTGAGCACTGGCTGTACCGGTGCTCAATAAGCATGAGAAAATCACAGATATGCTGTTCCGAAAAAAACATCGGGAACACTATATTGTTAGACCGCCCGCTCCCGCTCAAATTACACCAGAGTTACCGACCGCTTTTTGCGTTTTATTTAGGAATGTATTCCCGCGCCGCAAGAAGTCTGGTCGGGTCCCGCGGCTACCGCGGGAATGCAGACCTCTACCGAAATGCTCTAAAACGGCTGCTTGGCCAGACTAACTTTGTTTGCGAAATGAATGTAGCGTCAAAGGAAGTATGGCCGGGCCCAGGCTATATAACTATACCAACAAAGCACAGTTTAACTTAAAATTAATAAGAGGTGAAAAAGGCTTTAACACCATAACATGCATTTAGAAATTAAAGTGAATTGTCATGTCATGCCAACTTTAAAATGAGAAAGCATTGCTATTAAGGCCCAGAAAGGTACCAAAAACGTTGTCAAAGTAGTCCATGTGATATCAGTGGTTCAATTGGAATATTATTAAGCAACGAGAATACTTAGAATAATGACTAATCAACATGCACCATGACTCATACATATGCTGAGGTGGACATCACAAGTTATTTCATACAGAGCATTTGACAAAACAATCCAGATCCATTCGGATGTCTTGACAGATGTTCCTTCTTCATTTTTCACTCACATCTTGTTAGCCCCTCAGGGCAGCCCGGAGCTATGTTTAGCAGAACAATCCAGTCCTGATCACCTAATAGTGACATTTCCTATTTCGTTGTTCTCACAATTTTGGTTGGAGGGTACAGATTTTCCCTAAAAAATCACCGGTATAGACAAGTTACACTATCAGGAACACACCTGCTGTGTTTTTTCTTTCTTTTAATAGATTTCTTTATGAACCTGAACCTCTACCAGACAGGGCGTGGTGCACTCATCATAATAATAATCACGTTTTGATCAAAGTGATTGACTCCTCAGCCTCATGTTGGTGAAAAGATGAAAGATTGTGTTTTTATTGCACGCCAGTAACGGTGTAACACTGAACTAATTGCTGCTGATCTGCCAGTGTGTCCCCCGAGGCTCTGCAAACCAATCCTCTGCTTTGAGGAGCAAACGAACCACTGAAACAGTAAAAAAAAAAACAGCATGAAACAGATAAATACGAGCTAAATGAGACAGAAGTCTGTGGTTTTCCTGGAGAACCCCTCTTTGGTTTGCCCTCTTACTCTCACCTCCTGACACACACACACACACACACACACTGAGTGTTCAGAAGAAACCTCAGTCCCCTCTTCCGTCAGAACCAGTCGCAGCATGCACATGTCTGGCCTAGACTCTGCAGTTAGAGTATACAAGTACTAGTGTTGGGGGTAACGTATTCCCAAAGTATACTTCGGTTCTGATGTAAACACTTGGTGTATGCGTGGCATTGTCCATTTTTCCATCCACACACACACACACACACACAATCAATGGGATGCACGCATACAGTAGATACCTGTCGTCGTCTCGCCTGTAATGCCTGAAAAAGCAGTGTTTGTGAGCGCAGTGCTGCTTTGCATAGAGCGTTACCAGAGAAGCCATTATTGTTTTTACCACATTTCAAAAGCCGCATGTAGTGGCAAAAAATAAGCAGTAGGCAGGGAATAATTTTTCATATTGACGTCAACATGAAACTGCTTGGGATTTTTTTTTTAAATGACTCTTTCGAGAGACAATAACGTCATACACAGTACATTTTCAGATTTAAAACGTAGTAGAATGTTTCAGTGTTGTTACCTGCAATTGAGATTGCAGTTGTGCGGTGCTCATGAGGTTTTCTTATATGCTGCAGGTGTTAAAAAGTGGAGAAATTAGCGAAGAAAAATAGAAGGTTTAATAGAATTGTTAAAAATATACAATATGGTTTAACTTGGATGATAAACCTCCTGCAGGGTACTGAATGCACGCTCACTTCTCGGGCATTCAGATGTTTAACTGCAACCTCCACACTGTGAAAGCTGTTGTATACGTTTAGTAAATGAATATGTTTTTCTTTCTTGACAGATTTTCTGACACATGGTATGATTATATTAAGTAGGTACTTGTGTAACAGTTAAGACAACAAAGTTTAAACCACTGATTTATGTTCACATCCCTGCTGTTTCCTAGCGGTTTGATCTTTTTTCAGAAGCTCTTAATAAGCCAAGGCAAACAGAATGATAGCATCTTTCTTTTTTTCGGTTCTTTGCGCTCTATCTGTGTTTTTGTAAAGCTCCTTCTGTCTTTGTCTGTCATTCAGGTACGATGTCAAACTCTTATTTCCATGGAAACTCTCAGCACCATCTCTACAAAGAGCTGGACAACGTTCGCAGTCAGAGGAACAAACTCGGTGAGAGATGTTTTTAACAACGTTTAATTAAACTCGAAACTGACAGCTCTGACAGAATCCAAGTATGTGTAGGCTGCAATATCCACTTCTCGTAATATTGTTGAATTGCAAAGTGTGTGCATATCTGAATGTGAACAGTCATCTGGACTGAGGCCAAATAGGGTATGGCCATATCATTTTTGACGTTAGCCTGTGTTTTGGGGTATTATAAATGATTCCGGAGAGACGAGTAGTTGGAAAGAGAGGAGGCCACAAAGGCACTTAGGATATTGGAGTGTGATGCAAACTTTATTGTGGCAGTCTCTCCAAGTGCGGTCATTAATTTAGAGGCAGCATGGGAAACCTGCCAACCTTCAGAGCCGGAACAGATTCAGAGCGAGAGATGTTGAGAAGGAGATGGTAGAGGACAGAGAGGCACTGGAGTAACAGACAGTGGGATCGAGAAAAGATGTTCTCGAATTATTTCATGGGTTTAACGGGAGAATCCCTAAAATTTGTCACTCTTCTGAACTACACTGAAACCTCTGAACGGTGCTCACACAGATGAAGGGCTATAAGTTACATGAGTTAACCCAGCTGTTATTTCAACCCACAAATAAAATGCAAAGCAATGAATTTACTGCAGTAAAGATGTAGTTCTTAATCAATACTAGTAAGATTTTGTAGATGTTTTAAAAATATAGCTCTTACGTTCACCAAGGCTGCATTTATTTGATCAGTGTAAAGTAAAATTGTGAAATATTTTAAAATGAAATTTTATTCCTGTGATGGCAGAGCATACACCAAAATTCTAAGCTATTTTTGTTATGTAATAATAAATTTAAGCCTGTTCATTGCTTGTTCATTCAACTTGTCAAATGTTACACTGATATAAATAGTGTCTTTATTCGACAGCTTTGGTAGTTGAAAGATGAACTTTTGAAAATTGAATTAAATAGAATAAACAGACATATAGAAAGAGGAAATATCTAAGTCTGCTGTTTTAAGTTCTAGCTCATTTTAGCAAGATGGATTCTGATTGGGTGTCAGGGCTTGTGTCGTTCATTAATATAAACTAATAAATTTATTCTGAAAGTTATTCCTACACAATATGATTTCTCTGTGCCTTTATCATTATAGCTGTAGACTCTGCTATGTAATACTGAGAATGATTTTTAGGACTTGGTGTAAAGTAGTTTTTCTGTCAAACACTGGTAGGGTGTAATTTGCTCATCGTCAGTTCATGGTAAACATATACACCGCCAGCCAGAAACTACAATTGTTTCTTTCATCCTCTGTCCTAGAAAGGAGAAAGAAGGCCTCAGTCTGGGAAAAGAACCTCCTTTACCCCATAGTGATGCTGATTCTGCTAGCTGGAACGGTACGTGTTCATGTATAGCCTTTGCAAGGTTATCATAACGAACCACAAAACATCTGATTTGATGCAGTTTTTTTTCCTTTCTGCTGTTTATAATGCTTGTGTACGTTTCCATTTGTGCCGCTTGCAGGCGATTTCTGTTCTCCTGGTTGCTCTGAACATTGTGTACTTGCTTGTTGATGAGACGGCTTTGCCAAAGGGTTCAACGGTAAGAAAAATGCAAGTCAACAAACCTGAAAATGTAAACAAATACTCAGCTTTTCGTTCACTTGCTCCCTCTCTCGCTGCCCTGCAAAAAGCATGTTTGCGTCGGGGCACACCGAATTCCAGATATGCTCAGGTGTGTGCAGCAAAAGAAAAGGCAGGTCGAGATGTGTATCATGGCTCTGCTGTTTGATGCTCTTTATCAGAGTTGCGCTCCCATTCTCTGCTTGATGTCAATTGAAAGGCACTCATGCACCGTATGTGTGTGAAACTCTGGACTCAGACTTAACTCGTCTTAACTGGGTTTTGAGTCAGAAGCTCTGTAGTGAAGCCATCATTGCGCAATTTTCGACTTATGAAGACAGTGTCGGTTTTCTGTTTGACAAGGAAATTACAAGCTGCAGTTGATTTGAATATGGGTCTAATACAGTTTACCGCTGGACAGGTAAGGTCCATGGGAGCGGTTACATCATTTCCTGTTTTTATTTATTTTTTATTTTTTTAAAGGTTAACGTTCACACTCTTTCTTGTCCTCCATACACTGATGGTCTTATCTCACCCTACTTCACCACTCCCACCTGCTGTCCCTGCTTCATACCTTTCTTCTTTGTCTTCCCACAACAAAGGAAATTCAACATATCCTTTTTCTGGCCACGGTTTGATACTGCTGAGCTTCTCTAAAAGAGTGCCCGCTCCCCATTCTAATTATTTTATTAGTGTCGATATTTGCCTTGGCGTGACGCTTGACTGAAAATCCCCCAAATTACACTTGTCACAGTGTTCAGAGACGAAGGGCCCTCTTGACAGGCTGGTTAATAGTTTATGCGTTTGATGAGCTGGACTGGTGCCATGCTTAAGATCTCATGTAACCACGACAACCCAGCAGCGGTGTCTGCACGTCTTGTTTGATGGTTTTTACGTCGGCTTGGGATGTGGCGGGGGTCAGGCCAGCATTTCGCAGCATTCTTAAGAGAGATTAATGAGAGTTAAGATAACTAGGTTAAAGCCGAACCATCAGATAAGGCAGGCCGTCGTAAATGTGGCTGTGAGGTAAAGAGATCTAATGCAATGGCACTGCTTGCACTAAGCGGTCTGATGCACTGTTGCTAATGACTGCAATAAAAGTCTTATTGCTGTCACTCCCCACGGATTCAGAATTATTGTCGATGCTAAAAACAGCCTCATTAATGTCCGTTTCTCATCCGAACTCGTATCTCACGTGTCATGCGATACAGAAGGAATGACGGAATGAGAAACGAGATGAGAGGGAAAGCGAGAGATGATCATATTTCTCTTTTTGACCTCTGAACCTTTGACAAGAGTCAACAGATGACACTTAACCTGTCAGTAAACATCTTTCTAAAAAAAAAAATAAAAGGTCTGTCTAATCCATGATTAGTTTTTTTGCTGCTTTTTTTCTGTTATTATCCTTCATCAGAGGTAGCTGAGGCACATCAAAACATGCAGTGTAGTGATGAAGGAAGGAAGGTACACACGCAGATATCCTTAAATTCACTCAATCACAGGTGTTAAGCAGAGCCAACAAACACCTGACACAGCTCCGAGCAAAAAAGAGGATTTGAGATACCTGTCCTGTTCAATAATATCAGTTTAATGACTGATATTGACAGTTAAGGATGGATGTGTACATATATAATTCTTGGGTTTTTATGTTCTTTTCCCACTGGTGCTACAATATCAACTACTGGTAACACCTTTAGGATAGGGACACATTCTCACTATTAATTAGTTGCTTATAAACGGCCAATATGTTAATATTGCTAATTAGCACTTTATAAAGCATGACCATATTCTACTTTCCTAATCCTACCCAATACAGTAAAGGTGCCATAGAATGGAAACTGAATTTAACTTGGCATGGTTGAATAATAACAGTTCAGTACATGGACATAACATACTGTGAGTCTCAAACACC